>SMGT01007812.1:430971-465070 GCA_004794575.1 Lanistes nyassanus
AGCTGTGAGCTGTTTAAACAGCAGTCTGTGTCCAAATATCTCCGTGGAGACGAAATGTCAATCCTGTTCTTGGAAGACCGCAAGAGACAATTAAGTTAATCCCCCTCCCCCCCCAAAAAAAAAGGTGCGTCATAGATGCGTACATACAAGAAACCAAGTTTTCTGCATTGGCTCTATTATTGGGTATGGATTTCTCCCGCACAAATCAATGTGGGTGGGGGGAACATTTAGACCAAAAATAATTATAAATCTTCGCGCCAAGCCGATTTGCTTCATTCGAGTTTATCTAACCTTACGAGGTGAGTCTGGACAATCGGGTCAGTCTTCGGTCCAGTCGTGTCAAAGACCCATCGTCAGATAGAGCGGCGAATGTTATGGAGAACCAAGCGTCCTAGATTTTACATTCTTGAATTTTTGAAGAGCATAACATTAAGTCGAGCTTCTCGTACCCGGTGGCAGCGGAGAAATGTCAAAGTCGGCCAACTTAATAACTTTAATTAAAGCTGTGTCTAGCTTGTGTCGCCTTTGAATTCTGAGGCAACACAATCGGCTGCAGAACGCTGTGTTAACAGTGTCGTGGGTGAGGTTATCTCAGATCATATGACCCTCCTAGCGTGTTTGTCAGCAAAAAAGTTCAGCGTATCTAATTATGTTGGTGCATTCCAGTGAGAAGACTCTTACATTTATCTTCATGACGGATTTATCTTTCACTTATGTCCGTTTTCGTTTGCGCTGTTATTGTTCATGTATGCTGAGCGTATGATTTTTTTTTAAATTGCCTTCATTCCCTCCATCATCTCCGCATATATTCTGTTTTCTCCCTTTCTCCCTCAATGGAGCCGGGGTAGGGGGAGAGGTGTGAGTGGATATGTGTGGATAATTGGGAGAGAAACTTGGTCACCAGATGAAACTGTGCTGTCTGCGACTGAATATAGATAAAAGTACTGCTTTGAACCGGCTTTCAGTAGTACAGTAGTACTAAAGTTCATGTCGTAAGCGTGTACCTTCAGACACGCCCCTCCAGCCTCGATCGTGTCGTAGCTGTTGAAGCAGGTTTCAGAGTTCAGAACAACAACCATCAGAATCCGCTTGCATTTAATAGATCATCCCAAGCAGTGCATGGGAGCAAGCGTCGCTGTAAGTATACGTTTTTCCTCCCTACTGGGAAGTGTTTGTCTTAGAAACATTGCTAACGGTGTGGAAAGATTCAGGCTTGGACGTCGAGTGTTCGAGTTCTCCTTTGTCGTCTGTGTGCTACCTGTTTACGTGTAGTGCTGGCCGCTTGCCATGATATAGCCTTAGTTGCTGACTGGGCGTAAATCAGCACCACAGTCAAATCCGTTTGACAGTACAGTAACGATTGAAATGGTTTGCACAAGGTCATCGGTAGGTTTGTACAGAAACGACTCGTTAAATTACCAGTTGCACATGAAGCTAGCAGCCACACCGCAAATTTTACCTGTTGAATGACGAGCCGTCATCGCTTTGTGGTAACGGCCCGACCATTGAGTGCTGTTTGTATCAAGTCGGGTGTTCACGCCCCCGAGAGTTTAAGGTGACCTTTTTCGTTAGCATCTCTCCTCGTGGGGATGCTCCTGCAGATGACAAAGAATGACGTCAGAGTTCTCTCCGAGAGATTTCATAGAGTAGAATTTCGAGCTGTCCCTTCAACATCACACAGTTTGCTTGGGCTTACGGTCGGTCATCGAACTCGACTGAAGTATTTCGTTGATGTAGTCAGTAGTAATTTAGATGTGCTTAATTAAAAGCTGAAGCTTACGCAGCAGAGAATAAGTAACTTCCACGAAACTGGACGGAACTAAAAACGTATCTTAAAATGTGTACCTACCCTGATGAGTGACAGCCGTCATCGTTCGGGACGCTTCACTCGCCACTCGCAACCAGGACCAGGCATTTCGGAAGGCCCACCTGTCTGATCTCGTGTGGTGTGCGGCATGCGGTAGGAGGCGAGGTGTTCGCAGCGGCGAAGGACAGCCGCAGAACGCCGGCAGGAGAGAAGGCAACTTACCGACAGATCTACCTTTCTGACCTTACGTGCCGCTGGCACGGCTATCACCTCCCGTCTACCCCCACCACTCTATGCGCTCTTCTCAGAGTGAAAATCTTTGGCTGGATTTTCTGTCTACCTCACGGCGCTTCGAAGTGCAGTGTCGGAAAGCATTTTCCACCCTGGCAAACGGGACACCGCAGGGGAGTGACTGAGGGAAGATTGCTTGTTTGGATATTTCAAAGTTCTTACAGCAAGATACTTACCGCCACTCGTTTCTCGAGCAAGGTATGCTAGATATAAAGGTTTTTTCTTTCTTTCTTTCTTCTTGCTAATACGTTTCCTATACTTCTTCTCCTCTTCTTGAAATCGGTCGATCAAGCTGTCGGTAAAAAGCTGGGAGTGGTAGGTGTTTGTTCGCCGGTGTACAGTTTGATGTTCTTTAGCATAAATGCCCACCTTCGCCACCTGGATAAATCGTGATTAGGTGGAGCTAGGATAACAAGGGGGATTCTTGCAGTCTTGGCGATCGTATTTGAAGGCAACAAGTAGTCGAAACCGTGACGCCGTGTTTACCGAGCGAAAGCACGCGAGCTGGGAACGTTGGGGATATATATGGTCAGGCACAGCGTTGGCCGTGTCCCAGTGAAATCCCGAGAAAAGTCGTGGTGGCGAGACTATTTGCCTTGTGTTTCTCTTCGTCTGACCGCCTCTATGGTCTAGTGGTGAAGGCTTACGCTTCCAAGGTTGGAGGTCAGTGGTTCGCGCCCCGGTCGAGGCATACCTAAGGCTTAAACATTGGCAATCTAGTAGCTGCCCTGCCAGACGCCTGGCACTATAGGGAACAGTACTAGGACTGGTTGGCCCGGTGTCGGTATAACGTGACTGGGTGGGACTGAAGCCTGTGTTGTGACAGCAGTCCCACTGTGGACACCATCCTGATGTGCACCTAGTTCGCGACGGGACGTTAAGCAATATCCAAGCAACCAACCTCTTCGTCTGTTTCACCTGGTCCCCGTTGTCACGCAGGGATGCTGAGTCAGATGATGTGGAATGGGTCTCGAAGACTCAAAATCTTGCACTAAACAAGACGTGTTTCGACAGTTGATATAAGGCCTTGCTGTTCTAGTCGACGTTCTGGAGTGATTTACTGATTTGGAGAGAAGACGACGACCTCTGCTTAGGTGCAGATGACACCACTTTCTTGCAGTCGGTTTCGTGGAGCGTAAACTGAATCAGGTCGGTCTGTCGATTGAAGCTAAGCAGATTATTGTCCGTAATAAACGAAAATTACAGGAAAGGCAGCGTGCTTATGGGGTTGCGTAACTCCCATACAGGCATACAGCAATAAGACGCTAAATACGCTTGAGAACATAAAGATATGTTAAGAAGCCTTTTTGATCTTTTAACTAAGCACATAATAAAGCGTCTGTCATACTTTTTGTGACACACCTTACCACACTCGAACAAGGAAGAATACTTATGTTTTTATTTTTTTATATCATTAATGCCACTTGTATTAAGTTTTGTAACTTGTGTTGCATTTACATTGAGGTTCACGATGTATAAGTGAATTGTGATCTCACACCCCTTGATGATGACCGATAAAGAATCCAGAAGAATCAAGAATCTCTTTAGCAACGTTAACTCCTTGCCGCCTGTGTATTTGGCTCTGGGTTAGAGCATTTTATAGTTTCGCTTGCTGTCCAGATAAGCAGTTACGTTTCGCATGTTGTTCGACAGCCTGGCTGGTGCGCCCGCCTACGATCTCTCAAAGGTACCCCTTGCGGGCGCATGACGTGGGCTGCTCTTTTGCGCAGTGTCTACATCAGCGGAATGGTGGTCTATTGTTAACGTCCTCAGCAGCAAAGGCTTTGTCGTCGCTAGGGAAGGAGGGGAGTGGGTGATAGGGGAGACAGATGGGTGAGAAACCCGGAGCACCCGGCGAGGAGCCTTGTAAAATTGTCTGAAGGGGGAAGTAAAAGCAGGGAAACCCCCGCAAGGTGGAAGAATTTCCTACCAGATACAACAACAGGAAAACACTACCAAGTTCTGGACGAGCGAGGGGCTTCCGTTCGAGGCGGCAGCCAAAGCTTGCTCTTGGCCTGCGATCGGATTGAGGGGAGGGTTTCTGGTGGGTGTCGAGAGGTTAGCCAGCGTGTATGGTGTAGGGGAAGCAAGCTTGTACCTGATCGCGTGCGACTTGGGGCCACCCTTTTCCGTTTGTTTGTTTGTTTGGGTTTTTTCTTGTCGCTGCGTCTTTTACCATTCTGCCAGTTTTCCTTCTTCATGTGCACCACCACCCCACAACCCCTCATGTAATTGCTAAGACTAGCCACGGATCTTGTAATATTGTTTTCGTATCGGGTGTTTGTATGTGGCCGGGTAAGTCAGTGAGACTTAAGCTAGTGCCGTGGCTCACTGGAAGAATGGGGAGTAAAATCTCCAATAGTTCACCCGTTCGGGGCGGAATGGGGACATGGGTGATGTGTGTGATGAGGCCCCTCACCCCACCCCACGCCCAGTTTTGATTTACTGAACAACACGCAGTCGGACAGACTTGCGCGTTGCCACTCGACGCTCATGGCCTACTTGCTCATGTGATAAAATTGATTGTATACAATCGTCGGTTGTACACTACAGTCCTCGAGTGCAGTTGCCGAGTAAACTAGCGTTCATTTAAACTGCCGCCAATTTGTTTTCAAAGAGGGATCATACTTTTACGTCGGCCAGGTGTGACCTTTTTTGTTTTTTAATCATCTCGTCCCCGTTGCCCCTGAACCCACTACCCTCTACCCCAACCCCAACCTGAAGACGGCTTATAAGCATCCATGCGGGTTTAAAAGAGGAATTCTTTTGTTGTACTGTGCCGGAGCTAAGGCCGGTCTTACAAGGTCCGACTAAAAGTCGAACGAAAACACGTGATAAATATAACGTGTCCAGCCCTTTGCTTCAAATCTGCAGATTTAATTTCGTCAGAACTTTCCACACAGTCCGTACTTTTCCTAGACCCTTTTTTTTTCAGTGAGGACGACAGTGAAAATGCTTGCAGAAGCTTGCACGAACATTCATTTTTGCGTTTGTCTGCTTTGGTTTCTGATTCTCTCTCTCTCTCACATGCACCTACACATGCACAAACATGCCCATATCGACAAAGATTTTTGCTTCGAAGTAACCCTGTTGGCCTGTACGGCCAGTATACGGTATAAAATTTGGCAGTGAATTACCTTACTGCGTACTGGTACGGCGTTACGCATGGATACCCGGCTCTGGCAGAGTTGATTGTGCCCTCTTTCGCTGGAGGGGAGTGGGGGGATGGGGTAAAGGAAACAGCTTTTAGCCTTCGCACGAAAGCGAAATTGAGGCATAGCAAAGTGTCTGATTTAGCTTCTTGTTTTTTTAAAAGTCATTTGAGACATATTAGGCATTATCCACCATTTGGTGAGTTTGAAATCTCTTTTCCGCTGTTCAAGATCTTTGTGAGTTATGACGAGGTGAAAATTTAGACAGACAGCTTTGACTCCTTTGGATAATTTTTTTTAACCCCTGCAAATGAGGTGAGGGGACCCCTTTATAGGGAGTAAGGGGAAATGTTATACTGGCTGGTGGTGAGGCTTGGGGAGGACTTGTTTCACTTGGTTACTGAACTGCGGGGGTCAGAAAATCAGATGTACAATCTAATTAACTTTGAGAATGAAAACCAGCAAAGTGTGACTGTGTGAAGTGATTGTGCCGCAAGGATCTGGCGGTGTGGTAGGGATCTCAAAATACACCCACAAAGGATTCGGCAATTTACGGTCACCCGATTTCTTATTATCCTGCCGCCTCCTCTTCCCCACCCCCTGCCCGACCATGGTTTTGGAGAGCCAGAAAGGGATGTCACATGGTAGCGCACCTTTTGGTGTCTGACATCTCTTGTCGCGCCTGTCAGCTCCAGTCGACCTGATTGGTCACGGAATGTGTGGAATCAGCATCAGGTGTGGCTGTTGCTTCCTCGTGCTGTCTTTGATTCCAACCCCCTTTTCCTTCCCATTATTATTCTATGTATTCATCCACATTTAAGACTTGCTCATGATGGCTTAGTCTGTGTCATCTGTATGCTGCTTCACTTAATGCATCTTGGTTATTGTATGTATGTGGCCGACGACAAATATGCACTTATTTATCATGTACTGCTTCGATTAAACAGTCACTGACACTTTTTAACTTGTCCGACCACATAACGTATTTTCCCCGTACGATCGAGAAGCTGTTTATATCAACCCTGGTATGTGTGGGTGGGTTTCTGTGTGGGTTATTGGGGTTGTGCGAAGACTCATTTGCCTTTACTCATTTAACTATCTGTCGCTAGTTCCCGCACGCATGCACGCACGCACGGAGACAGAGCAAATATTTCTGAAAACTCCACTGTACAAACCATTTCTAAACATCGATAACGACACTTCAGGAATACGTGCGTAGCATTCTTTCGCACGATCTGCTTTATAAGTCGTCTTTTTCTTTTTCTTTCAGAGACGCGGTCTGATGGACACCCTCCACAGCAGCTGATAGGTGAGAATACGTTTACTAGTCGCTGCTTCTCACCTGTAGTAAATTCAGTAATTCTCTTCTCTATCTGCACCCAGCTTACTTGTTTACCTCGCGAATTAGACGGCTTGTAGTCGGGATATGGTGGGTCACTTTAGGATTTGTTAGCTACGCTTTGGGCTTTGAAGATACAATGAGAATTCGACGCGCCGAAGAAACCAGATTGAATCGGGCTTACGCCACGTAGCTATTGCAGTGGCTCAGGTTGTGGGGGACGTAACTCGGTAGAGATTGTTCTTTCAGAGACAACGTTAGATGCTCTCCCTTTCGATCGAAAAGCGTACAAAATCTAAGTGGTCTGTAGTGAAGTGCGAAGATTAGTGTCTGCTTATATTCTTAAACCTAATTATAGTCAAATAATTCGTTTATTTACGATTGATTTTCTTTCAAGCTCTTTCGTACCTAAAAGGGAGAGTGTTTTTCCCCCTAAAGTTTCAGTTAACGAACAAGGATACTCATTCATTAAGAAAGGCTTTTGTACGTCTTTATCAACCCTTGTACAGTTTCAGAATGTCAGACAAAATATGTTGCTTTTTTTTTTAAACACAGATTCCGGTTTTGGCAGCTCAAGCATGATGAGAGAAGAGTTTAGCGCCTCCGGTGCTGGGTAAGATTCGATTGCTGTCAACATGATACACGTTCCTTAGCCACGTGATTAAGCATTCACCGGGAACCTTATACACACTTCTTCACCACTTTTACATTGAAGTCTCGAGACAGTTTACAACACTTGATTGCAACGCATCACCGGATCCCACCCTTACCCAAATTTGTTAAATTATTCCATTATAAAATGCTTTTTAAGTGTTGTATTGCTGTGTTTATAACTACTATCTTTCTTTCCCGTCCCAAAGTCTGTCTTGTATTTGGTACCCACAGAGATACATTTTTTTGTGGCATCAGTTTTGTTGGTAGAATAATAAAGGAAGGATTCGGAAATAAAACGTTGAAACGCTACACCGCAGTCACTCAATGCAGGTGTTTAACACATAGTTTTTATTTTTAGTTGGCTGAAGAAGAGTGGATGATGCAAGAGATTGTGAGAGTGTGTGAGAGAGAGAGAGTTGAAAGGGGTATGCTTATGTGCCTACGGGGGCGTGGGTTCATGCGTGTGCGTGCATGAAAGAGGGAGTACTGTCGAAAATGTGCGTATGCTTAACTATGAACACCAGGTGTGTCATGCGTAAATACCAAACCTGTGCTGTGTATTTTCGTTTTGTGTGAATGCACATATTGGAGAAGTGATAGACGGGAGGTGTCTGTGTGCTCTAAGGGTTAAAAATTCATGTTCTGCAGAGGTCTTCAGAATGGAGAACAAGCGCGTGACTCCAACGTTGCACGCGAGGAGAGACAGCGAGAAGATGTGAGCATCTTGAAATCCTAAAAGCCTAATAAAGCTAAATGTTTCAAACCGTATTTTAAGATCTTGAGGTAATGAACTGCATGATCTTTGCAGCTAGTGTACAGTAAATTTGGGACTGAAGAATTGAAGGAAAATACAATAGCAGCATTTTAATGAGGGTTGTAGGTAGTGGTTGGGGCTCAACGCGCGTGTTAAGTTGAAGCATTAGTTGTTAGTTTAGCTCTGAAGAAAGCGCGTTGTTTTGCCGATGTAGAACTGATACCACGCCTTTTTTTTTTCTTCTTCTTCCTCCAGTTTCATTTCACGGAAATGTCTTCCGTGAAGAATCAGTTCGAACGTGGGCCCGGCCCCACCCCTGCCCCCCGCCGGGCTGTGGACGTGCGCGCGGAGGTGGCGTACGCCGAGGGCGGGGTATACGAGAGCCAGCCAACCACGTTTGAGCCCCAGTGGCAGGAAGAAACAGAAGAGGGGGTGTACGAAAACGAGCCGGTGCAGCGTGGGGACGTGGTCAAGGAGTCGGACCGTAACATCGCAGCCGAGCTGCCAGCCGTGGGCATGGCCAGGAATATCCGGGAACGCTTCCAGTCTGGCAAGGTCGAGTCGTCGACCGGCGTCAAGCGGGAGGTCACCCCTCCCGTAGCCGCGTATGGAGGGGTGTACGAGAACCAGCCCCAGTACAACCCGGACGTGGTGCACTCGGGCGAAGATTTGCAGGAGGAGCTGCCGGAACAAGGCACAGCGCGCAACTTGGCCGCCAAGTTCAAACAGATGGAGAAGCAGGGCGGCGTGCCCTCGCCTGCAACCCAAGGTCGGCGGGAGCTGACGCCAGACCGCGCCGGGCGCGTGGAGTACGTGTCCGAACCGCGCGGCCACATCGAAAGATACGAAGGGCAATCGGAGGCCGGCGTTTTCGAGAGCCAACCGGCAGAGAGGCCCGATGTGGTGAAGTCTGACCAGCAGTTGGAAGAGTTGCTGCCAGAGAGAGGCACCGCCAAGAACATTGCACAACAGTTCCGACAGATGTCCACCTCGGGCGGTAGCACGGCCTCGCCTAGAGCCAAGAGAGAGATCACTCCAGACACTTCGGGGAAAATGGAATACGTCTCCGAACCGCGGGGATTCATCGAGACTTACGAGGGCCGCGCCGAGTCCGGCGTCTTCGAGAGCCAACCCGTGGACCGGGACGACGTGGTCAAATCCGACCAGCTGCCAGACGAGGTGCTTCCCGAGAGAGGGGTGGCCAGGAACATCGCCGCCAAATTCCGGGAAATGGAAAGCGCGATGAAGTCTCCACCTCAGTCGCCCAGCCGCCGCAAGGAGTTCACCCCGCCGCGCGATGACACGGACCGGACAGTGGCCGGGGTGGTGGAGAACACCCCCACTGTGTCTTCGGACGTGGTGCACTCGGGCGAACAGGTGGAGGAGGTGTTGCCGGAGCGAGGCACAGCCAAGAGCCTGGCCAACCGCTTCAAACAGATGGGCTCGACCAGCAGCAGCGCCGGTCAGTCCCCACGGCCCAAGAAGGAGTTCACCCCTCCCCCTGCAGAGTGTGGCGTCTTCGAAAACAACCCCCAGCAGTTCGTGCCCGACTACAACCCCCCGGCTGAGAGCGGCATCATCGAAAGCCACCCCCAGCAGCGGGCTGACGTGGTCAAGGGCGACGATGGCCCCAACTATGAGCAGGAGCTGCCAGAGCGGGGGTTCGCCCGCAGCCTGGTGTCGGCCTGGCGCCAGCGGGAGTCCGAGAACGTGAAGGGTTCGCCCACCGGCTCAGCCAAGCTGAAGGAGTTCACGCCGCCCCGCGAAGAGCCGCGGGTGGCCCAACAGCGCTCGTCGGCATGTCGCACCCCCAAGTCCCCCCTGGCGGGTCAAGGGCCGCTGAACGAGGGTAGCATCCACCCGTCCGATTTGCCCGACCAGTATCAGCGCCAGGTGAGTGATACATGCACCAAACAGATAAAAGCGCGTGCACATACAACACACACATACGCACGCATTAGCAAGCACGCGCGCGGTTGAGCGTCGTAGAAATCACGCTTGTGTATCAGGTCACGTACAAGTGCACTAAGTTTTAAATTAGAGAAGTGAAAACTTTAAGGGAATAATCCCATTTCATTATGTTCCGCATGGTGTAATAACAAACGGGACGTTTCAGAACATGGGCCTGTGCAAATGTATGCGTGCCTGCATGCAGGCATGTGCGTGAGGGTACACAATGCGTTTGGATGTACGCGCGCATGCTTTTGGTGGGGCGCGTACGCCAACAATAGTCCTTTGGATCGTGACAAATTTGCTGTAACTTTCTGAACTGCTACAAGCACTCTCAATGAGCGAGAGAGACGCTAGGAAATGCCACGAATTCTGACACTGTTTTCTGAGTGCTAGTGGATAGACGTGTAATTAGACCTCGCTTCCTCTTATCAGAGCCTCGGCCATTTCCGCCATTTCCTGCTTTTCGCTGCGCCTGGCCTTCGCCTCAACCCTTCCTTCCCAGCCTTGTTCCCCTGCAGCATCGGCGTCAGCGCGCGAAGTATGCGCGCGCAGCAAAATCGCCCCGACGCTCACTACCCACTAACACCTGTCAGAGGCGTCCCGCTTATTTTCCCTTCCCCCCCCCCCCCTTTTCAACTGCCTGCTCGCTGCCAGAAGAAACACTAGCAATGAACCATTGTCAGAACTACGAAATGACTTTTAGGAAGTCTTGTCTTTGAGAGGGAAAAAAGGCAGCGCCGTTTCGGGGTTTTCTCCCCTCCTGTTCTCTCATTGGCGCATGAATCGGGACTTGTAGACAGGTGGCGATGTATGAATAAGACCGGTCAATTAGAGCTGGAGGCAGGAATTTTGCTGACAGTGCCCCTGGGGTTGATTAGGAGGCTCAGATCGACGACTGTTCGCGAGTTTCGTTTGGATTTGCCCTCGCTGTCTTGCTGAGAGTAGAACGCCAATGGTAAGCTTGCAGTCTCGTTCGGTTTGTAGATGCTTTGTCCCCATTTCTCGCCTGCACAATGTCAGGCTGATGTGTGCGGCACACCGCTAAATTCGAATCTGGGTTTTGATGAGTAGTTTTAATGCTGAATAGAGTTCACAGTAATGCCAAGAGATTGTGCATACATGTTTTGTTGGTTCTTTGTCATCCGTTTCAGTCGGGTTGTGTATGTGTGTGAGAAAGAGAGAGACTAGCCAGCTGAATCAATATTTGATTTCCACCACTTGCTCAATGAAACGAAAACATCGCGTTCTTTTGATCGTGGCGGGGTGAGCTTGTTTGGTGATGCAACTATTATAATATAAGGGCTATTACTGTGTTAGTATTCGTTTTAGAAGAGTGAGTATATTCTGAACCGTTGGAGAAAGTATGGATTCACTTTTGCCCTTGGTTACGATGGCAACACCGAACGCTGACGAGTTTTATGGCAAGGCACTCGCAAAGCATTGCTGCCGCCCCGCGTGTAGAAGTACGACAGCAGTACATAACTGAAAGTACTTATACTGGCACGTCCTAGAACGTTGACACGAATGTACGACAGTCACGCGCACCACGTGACTAGATTTTCTGGGGGCGTAAGCTAGCTTGAACTGGCGGTCAACTCGATATGTGAGGTCCATGTTAATCTGCGTCGTGTAGTTTGTAGGAGATGGCGTCCTTGATGCAGGGAGTGACAGATCGAGAGAGCAGAGTAGTATTTTTCTCGTCTGTTGCCTACTGAGGATAATGGTGAGAAAACCGGAAAGATACACAGCCAGGAGCCCCAGTTATGTGCTTCACTTTTTTATGTTCTACAATCTAATCAGAACTTTTTGATTAAGTTATCGGCTAGCTTCATTATAGAAGCGCTGTGCGCGCACACACACACACACATATTCGAATTTTGCCAGTATGTGTAGGTTGGAGACTCACCCCCACTTCCAACAGGAGTTAGTAATGGTGATGACAGGAGCCCCACCCCCTCCCAGACTTTGAACGAAAATGACCTAGAGCTATGCATTCTTTACTACCTCTTGCCACTCCGCAGTTCAGATTCGTCATGCTCGAGTCGTTAAAGCTGATTAGTCAGCTCGTACAGTTTGTTGTTACTGAGGCTTTTCACTCTCTCTCTCTTTATGTACCTACATGCAGTAAGTGTGTGTTCACATATGTACATAAGTGTGCACATTTGAGTGAGACAGAGTGGGATATGGCTTGCAAATATGGTCTTACTCAGCATATCTTCAGTTAGAAGACACACAGAGAAAAAAAATTAGGCGAAAGCCACAGGGATAGTTTAATCCATCATTCTGTCTGGAGTGTAAATAGTGGCCTGCTACCTGCTTGATCCTGAGAGCCTTTTCAACTGGTGACAGTTTCGTGTTGCACATTGTTAATGGACCAGATAAAATTGGGCTTCAATGGTTTTTAAATCATGACCCCTCTGTGATCACATCTCCCCGCAGCACAAAGCAATAAAATACTAGAAACAAAAAAAATGTATACAAATCCTGTCCTCACCATCACAGTCTCCTCTAACTTCTAACCTGCCCTCCTTCTCCATGATTCAGACTAGCTTTACTAAATACATGCTGGTTTTCTTCTAAGATATTTTAGCTAGGGTAGACCAGCAATAGTTTAAATGCAGATTATAATCTGAAAAATTACTGTAGTGCTACTAGTTAATTGTACACTGATCTTAATTATTTACTACTCTTTTGGCTGGGTTATTTATCTCCACTATGGCTTGTGCTAGTCTGCCAGTGATGTGAAGGGTACAATGCTGTCAACACTTTATTGCCGCACAGGTACCAGTTTTAAACTTAAAGGAATGAGACAACACATAGCATAATTTTGTTTCCTTTGACAACTGCACACTGAGTGTCTGATGCCTTATTTGAAGTCTAAATAAGCCACTTCAGATCAACTGCTTATTCTGTCTAAATCAGCAAATGTCAACAACTGGGGTCCGTTCTGTCCCTATTTCAAATTCAGGTTCCTGTTTCAGGTTCCTGTATTGATTAATGGTTGGCTTAATCACTAACAGAAAAGATCAGTGCCTGTTGTTACATCTTGATGCCACTACAGTCGTCTGCTGAAGATTCTTTGGTGGGGGGTGCAGTGTGCTGTACATGAGACCATGTACATCCAGTGTGGCGAGAGTAGCTAGAACTTACCACATTCGCAGACCATTGGATTAAACCATTCTTCTAGCCTTCTTGGGATCATACTATATGGAGGCTCATTTCATAACGTACTCAAAATTTATTAATTTATTAAATGTTCCCCTCAATACATTTGTTTTTTTGTAATTCTTGATGCTCCTGTTGTTTTTCACATTTGGCCATAATGATTTACAAAGTCTTCTTACTATTGGATTATAATATTATGTTAGCATGTATAATCTTTCTTACTGTACTGCAAACTTGGAGAAAAGCACAAGGATGTGTGCATATTCAAGGGAAATAACTAAGATGCTGTTTGCTAACTCATCTGCTACACAGTCAGTGCTCAAACATTTGGCCTGGTCAGATTTATGCATGATTGACTTTTTTTTAAAACATTTGTGCGTGGTTTTTAAAATTTTTGTTCATGAAAATGTACAACTGAACTTAAATTAGGAACCCTTAGCAAGATAGCATTCCATGTGGTGGCTTCCAATTACAATTCACTGCAAAACGCAAAGCCTTATGTGTGAGCCAATCATTTCACACCATGCAATATGATGTCGCTTGTTGTAAATTCTAACTTTTCAGAAAGTGGTATCTTCGACTGTCATGGCAACTATCAGGTTCAATTTTAGTTCTCTGCAGTAGATGGTCGGCAAATCATTTCCTAACTGCCCAACACAAGCAGTTGCCTGCTCTGGGCAGTCGGGCAGCTGTTACTTACAGTATGCAAGTTACTGTCCTTACCTGCAGTCCGTAGGCAGTCCACTACTTAGTCGGGTTATAAGTTTGTGTTAACATGTTTTGTCAGGATGAGCCCTCTGTATACGAGTCCCAGCCGGAGCACCTGGAAGGGGTGGTAAGTGAGCAGGACACAGACTGGACGGAGGGGCTGCCAAAGAAGGACACCACGAAGAAGATGCTGGCCAAGTTCAGACACATACAGTCTGAGGCTACCAAGGAGTCGCCGAGGCCGGCGCCTTCCGGCAAAAAGGTGAGTTCAGTTCATCTTATGTAGTAATCATCTTTGTTTGTTCAGGCTTCAGGCACTGAAGATCCTTTACACTGGAGACATTTCGAGGAAGACTTTTCTAGACAGAAATCTCACAGCAAAACATTTAAGGCATTGTTTAGAATTAGGATCCCTGAGTACATTTTCTTACATGCAGCATATACTGCAGTACATGGACATCTGTCATTTCAGGTAATCATAACATCACTATTTAGCTTTTCTGTTTCAGGTTTGAGGGGCTTGGGGTGTAATTTGTAATTTTAAAAAAACAATATAAAAGATAAAGATACTTGTACTAAGCAATTAAAATGATTATGAAGTATAGAGAAAAGAAACAGGTGACTGCTGCTTGGGGTAATAAAGGTACGGCAAAAGGAACTTAGCCAAGCGAGAGACAACAAGTCAACGTTTCGGGCCATATCCCCTTCTTCAGGATGGCACAAACAGATGGATAACAAATAAAGATAACTTAGCTGACAAAGACGCTGATCACGCACAATCGATGTCCAGGGAGAAAATATGGGAGAGCCTAGGAAGCAGAGCGTGCCAATCAGTGGCGAGGAGAACTACAACCAGTAGAAAGGTGTGCTTTCAAGACTAGTGAAAGGGAGGGGGGAGAGGGTAAGGGAAAGGAGGTGTCGGGAATGGTTACAAAGGGAGATAGGAGAGGTGGAAGAGAGGTTAATGTTTTAAGTCTTGTGGGGGCCATGGTGCTGAAGAGAGAGAGAGAGAGAAAAAATGGGGCTGTGTGTTCTTGCGGTCTATAGTCTCCAGAAGAGTTTTGCCAGAAAGCATGATCAGCATGCTTGACAGCTGTTATCTTTATTTGTTGGTTTCATAACATTCACATTCAGTTCAGCGTGATAAAGACTCGCCAGCTTGTTTCACTATACTTGGATATGATATGTTTGCACTGTAATATATATTGTGCACTTATTTCTGAAATTCATGAGAGATGTTTCTGATCATAGACAAAAGGAATCACTTGAGTGGTTGAGGAGGTTTTATTGCACTGCAGGTCATCTTTATTCACAAAAATAGACTTTTAGTGTGCAGGGAGTGTTATTTTTTTTTTTAATTGCTTTACTGGAAATCATTCTTTTGTGTGAATATTAATTGTGCAAAGTAAAAATATAGAGTTATTTTGAACGTGTTAACCCTGCTTCTCAGCTTCCACCAGCCTTATGTGACCGTTTATGTGTTGATGTAGAACTGTACACAATCCTATGTCTGCTCCTGACCTAGCCTAACTACACCAAACTGTTGTATTGTTGTTTGTTGCTTGCAGTTGTAGCTTATGATAGGAAAACAATTTGACAGACCATTGGGATCCAGCAGAGGTCATTTAAATAATGAAATTTATACAAAAGGTTTCAGTTCCTTTTTTTATTTTCTTTAAATGGGGGTTGGATGGTGGGGTGGATCAGTTAATTTCGATATTTTCCTCCAGCAGTATTAAAGTATGAATTAATAGGCTGCATTTGCTCTTTCTCCTTCCCTCCCTAACCGACTCTCATGCCCCCTCCTGTTCCCCTCCATTTCCCGCTTCCTCCCATCTCTCTCTGAGAAGGGTTGTGCAGTACAGTACCAGTAACAGACATGAATGAAAACACTTTCCCCACATTTTTATTAGTTGAAATGATAATTGCTTTGTAAATTTACAGTAAAAGCAGTGCTTTTGGAAGCTTTTTTTAAAGCAATGGTCAAAACGATCCTATAGCCTGAAATCTTGGGGTCATTTTGTTTTTTAAAAATAAAGAGCAAAGATGGGAATTCCTGCAAATCTCTGCATCATTCTTCAATTATTGTGTAAAATGCCTCCTTTTGTGTGTTATCGGGAGCTCTGGTAAAAGCCATCGTCCTGTTTTCCTCTGGTACCTTACAGTTTTGCACAAGTACAAAATACTCAGCAAACGTGTTAAGACTGAAAACATGAGAGACTTGCTGCATTCTTTCCTTGCCCTCCTTGCCTGACCCTTCCCCCTGCAGTGAATTGGTAAAGACTGACTCAGTGACTGTTCATAGATTTTTCACACTTGGTTTACTACAGCAGATTAGTTGAACCAAGTAGCTTGTTACTAAGAACTATGAAGCACTTCCATGATGAAAAGAGCAGTAGCAAGCTATTTGCCCCCGTGCTGCAGAGAGATAAGACCGAGATGACTGGCACACCGTTAACATGTTCAGTGCAGATGTTCAATGCAGCAATAAGTGATTATCATATCCCAAAGCAGGAATTTTTACAGCCAGCATTTGTATTTTAAATGGGAAAGATCAAATAGTCATAATTGCTTCTGGCTTGTATCAGATGAACACATTTTTTTCTGTTTTATTCTCTAGTGTCACCGCCATACAGCACTTCCTTATGCTTATATTCAGTTACATTTTGTTTATTTATGTTCATCTGTTGTTGCCCTCCTTCATTTGTAGGAGGAGGAAGATAACTCTAGCGAACCTACACCAGACAAGGTTTGTTCCAGTCAACACTTGGGAGTTTTTGCCCATGGAATTATTTTGTTCCGGATTGGTTTAACATCATGACAACACCCTGCATCTTACATTTATCACTTGTCATTCTAGCTTTTCAGCTCTTTCACAGTAGACATACTTCGCCAGTGGACGAAATCATCCATAATCCACCCTAACCTCTCACAGCACGTATTCTTTTTCTGATTCTAATCATCCTAATGATCTTTGTCACTTTCCTTGATCTTCCACGTTCCATACACCACAAACGCTAACAGCTTCTTTTAGTACAAAATTCCACTAGGTTGTAGCTGGAAAACAATATTCATAGCTGCTGTAATGTTTTCATCATATACATGTAATCTAGTCCTTTTAGACTTATTACTACCAGTAATGCAAAGCTTAAGCATGATAAATGATCGTGCTTTCTGCCAGTTGCACTGCTGCTTAGGAGTTTCTTGCATGGTGCAATCACATTCTCACACTTTCCGGCCTCTCTGTCCCCCGGTTGTCTAACCTTTAAGGTAGATATAAACATTTTTTTCTTAGTGATTTGTTTCGTCAAAAGAATTTATAAATTTAAAATAAAAAAAGCAGTAGGTTGATTACCACTGGTTCCCAGAAACTTGAGATGTCCCTGAGGAAAGAAAAGTTGTTTGTCAGATTGGAGCCATGATGGTACCTACTTAGCTTGCTTACTGTTTCTGTTTATTCAAATGCGTCTTATGTCTGCTTTTGAGTGGGCCAAGCAAGGTTTAGCATGCACGGCAATGTCTGCCACTTTCATGTTCACTGTTGAGCTATCAACTTTGGGCTGTCCATATAACACGCAGAGTGAGAGACTGATTTTGAATCACACCTGTACAATTTGTAGCATTGCTGACCTGCATGCTGTCACTGTCTTGCGGCCTCAAGAGGACATGTTACAAATAACAGGGAAAAAATTCATTCTTTGCTCTCTTAAGTGTTAACTGTTATTAATCATTGGAAAAAGGATTAATCAAAATGTCATTTACATGTAGTAAAATAAATCTAAGTTTTACTTGCAGTAGTAAATTATGCTTTTTCTAATTCTGGGGCTTGGATGTAGTTATAGATATGTGTTTGTTATATTAGTATTACTAATCCATTGTGTTTGTGTGTGAGAGATTGGTGGTGGCAAGAGAGAGGTGTGTTGGCTGAAATGTTGTAATATTACGAGTTATTCAAGGAAGCTTAGAAGAGGCTGTATACAGCATATTATAGCTGCAAAGAGGAGAGTTGCAAGTAAATAGGCAGTACCCAGCAAACATTTTGGCTCTGCAGATGAGGATCGTTTACATAAAATCATTGAACTGCAACAGTTTCATAGGATGTTGTATTTGGATTTCAGAAAGAATCTGGAAATTGAAAACCCTGGCACTTTTCTACCAACAAATCTTAAAAGTGCTATAGATGGATTAGTTGCTGGGACCTAGTTGCTGTTCGTAGAAATATTTTGCTGGTTAGCAATATCATGAGAACAACAGAGTGTCTGTGCCGAGTAAAAGGATAAAAAGATAAAGTCGACGTTTCAGGGCATCATGCCTTTATAAGGACATCAAGTTCCTCCCTTGAATAGCAAAGTTTAGTAATTGTCATGCAAGAACTTGTTAATGTTCTTCCAATATAAACGTATGTTTAAAAATCAGAAGCAGCTATGGCAACACACTGTTAACATTCTGTGGGCAGCTGTTCGTGGATATATTTTTAAAATTTTAATGTTAATATTTTCTTTTTCCTGTGTACAAAATAAAGTCATATTAGTCAAACCATTTAGAAAGCTCTGCTGTTTGAATATTTAATACATGTACACAAATATAATGGAAATGGAAAAATAAGTCTATATCGCCTGTTGATAACTAATACGTATGTGGATTGTGCATAGTTTGTTCAAAATCCATTGTTTTCAGTTTGCATGCAGAGATAAATACTTTCTTGGCCGTTGGTCTTCCACCCAGGGATGGGTTTGGGGCTGTTAGACTATACTGTTAAATTGTGCTTTTATTACCAAGATATGTCAGCTTAGCTACAAGTGGGGAACCTATATGTACGAATACTGTCAGTGCTTTATTATTGGATTTGCTCAGAGAACTGCAGTTAAACGGTTTTCATTAGTGCCTTTAGTTTTCTCAGTTCTGCATTTTGTTTCAATTATTTTAGGTCACTAGTGCTGGTATTAGTACTACACTGTTCAAGAAATCTTGAAGGTTTTCAGAGATTTTTTATAATTTCAGTTTGTCGTCTGATAATTGTAAGAAAAATTGAGTTTAGTACTTCAACTTCAAAGAAGGGTTAACAGCTTTTTCCCCCTCTGAACTATGTTAGTGGTGTTAGTAGGTTAAAAACTGTTTATTGATGTGTTTTCTTAACAAAAGCATGGTAAATTATGCATGTTGAATCCATAATATCTGCACTGTACATTTCGTTTACCTGTTTAACTAGTTTCAATAGCATTTTCCTATTACTATAGCTGGTCGTACTGTTCAGCTGTGTGACATCTCCATACATCTGCTAGTATTTTCCCCGTTAAAGTTTTGTATGCATTTGGTCTTTCTTCCCTAATCCCCTCCCTTTTGCACTGAATCAGTTTTTTAAACATAAATTTTTATTTTACTAAATTTTAGAGTTCTGGTTTTGTCAGGTGTGTTTTATTTATTTCTTTGACGATGACTAATTTCTCGGACAGGTGGTTCGCAGCAAGAGCATGCGTGTGGCCGTGCAGATGGAGAAGTGTGGGGCCTGCGGAAAAACAGTTTACGCAATGGAAAAGATTGAGATTGAGAAAAACGCATACCACAAAGCGTGCTTTAGATGCTCCCACTGCCATTGCGTTCTAACGTAAGAACACCCGTGCCATGCGGTGTCGCTCCTCACAACTTTCAAACCACACTGATCGCAACATCTTTCAGGAAGAAATCCTATGTGGCTTGCAATTCTAGCACTTGGCTGCTTTTTCAACATGCGTTATATTACTTAACGTAGAACTATCGTATTCCTTTGTCAAAAGATGACTGGCAGAATTGCTAGTTTTCCGGAGCTTTCGGATATGTGACCAATATTTCACTATAAAGAACTGGTTTGTTAACCCCCGCCCCCAAACAAAACACAAAACGAGCAATCTTTCACCACGAAGAACCAGTTTGTAACCAAAAAGAAATGGTGGAATTCCTTAGAGTAGCAATAGGACTGTTAGTTGCATATAGATATTGTTTCTTTTCGGAGACTGTTGTGAATCTGTCCGTGGTTTGACAGCAGTGGGGAGGTCCGTAACCATATCCCAACACAGCCAGCTGGCTTATCATAATTAACAGCCCTATGTAAATAGGGTTATGTAAGTGTAAGCTTCACATGTTTTTTTTAATTTCCTGTAACCCCTTTCAACTTTTTTCGTCAGTTCTTTCTTTACTACTGGTTAATATTGAGATAAAAAGTACAAAACTATGTGCTTATGGGCCTAATTGAAACCAGTAAACCCCCACAGATGTGTTTCCGACATGCTTTTACAGCATCCCACCCACCCAATCCCAACTAGTTTCCCCCAAAATTTTGACAGTATATACCAGATACCTTCCTATAGCTCCTTGGCAGATGTAGAACAGTTACATTTAATTTTAGTAGCAGATTGACCAGAGGACATTTCAAATCTAACTTACTGTGAAGTGAGAAGAGTCGAAATTTAAATGCTGTATATATATTGAAACTGAAAGTAAACAAATGGTACCCTTTGAACAAAAGTAAAGGACAGGAGAGGAGAGAGGATTCCAATTTTCCACAGTTTTCCTTATTTTGAGGTCAGCAGGCTTGTATGACGGACCAGACAAGTGTTTTGGAAAAGTAATAATTTTAAAACAGCCCTGAATGAGCAGCATTTGTGCTGTATTTTTGTAGGCACAGGAGCCAATATTTATGTTGGTGTTGTGCAATATTTTCCTTTTAGTAGTCCATGCACTTAAACTAAAAACATAAATGCGACACACCTTTTCCTAGGTGAATCACAGCAATAAGCCAGATTTTGTACAGTGTTGTGAAGTCCATGTGATACTTCAGATGTTATTATTTTTAATGAGTATATACATATATATATGAAGGTTTACCCTTTCCTGAAGGTGAGAGCAGTATTAACAGTGCATTATTGAGTGTTTGAAAGAAGCTTTCAGTTTTGTTTGCTTGCATGGCAAGCTAACACAGCATGAGCTTTTGTTATCCTCTAGTAACGTGCATGTGATTTTGCTATGCATACCCCTCTCTTAACTGCAGAGTTGTGGACAGTGTGCTCACAAGAGATCTTGTCCAGTCAAGCATGGGACAGCCCATGGTGACGTACCTTGAGCTTTGCATCTATAAAGATGGGGACCATTGTAGAGTGCTTCTAGGCCAAAGGTTTCATTAGCATACGCTGCTCTGCACTTCCTAGGATTCATCTTAGACTAAGCCACCTTGCTGGTGAACATAAGGCATTACTGCTGTCAAGTTTGTTTTTGGTTTTTTTTCCTAAAAGCTGTTTTCATTTAATCATTAAGATTTTACCAATTAAGCGTTCATATAGAAAACTACAGGACTATAATGGGAATGGAATCTAGCCAGATGCTTGGTGAAAAGCACCTGCACCTTTTTTATATAGTGTTTATGTTAAAAAGCTAAAAGAACCATCATGAAGAAAGAAGAAATTTCCAGATAACAGGCGGTAGCAGATTTGAGGCTAATGCCTCTGTTTTCAGAAATTAGGTAGGATGACAGTGAGGAGGGAAATGGGGGCATACTGTAAAAATAACTCCTTAGTCCCTGCTATGCAGCTAATGGTATTGGCTTAAATTAGCAGAGCTATCATTTTGAATGGGTGGCATTATTTGCCCTCTTCTGCTTTTAGATAAATGGCAACATATGGTTCTTTAAAAATTTATTATTGTGGACTGGTAGCATACAAGCATGCTTTATGTAAATATCCATCCATCCATCTTCATCATGCATAAAGCCATCAGTCTATCTGTTCATGTGACATTGACCGTTCTTTGTCTGTCCTTTTCTTTCCCCTTTTATCATTGTTACCCACGAAAAAGGGACACTGGTAATTAGTCCTTTCTCAAACCTGTCCCAATTCTTCTTAGTTTTGCACCAGTTTGTCTTCAGTCTGTTATGGACGCATAAAACATTTCACTGTCAATTCTTCATGCTATATTTTAATGCTGTTTGATTCGTTTCCAAGGACAGCCAGCGAAAATGCATAGAGTTTATCAGTTTTAATTGCATTTTAATGACTTTTCTAAAATTGTTTGACCTTGGCAGGCCCAAAACATACGCCGTTAACAACCATGTCATGTTCTGCACCACCCACTACAAGCAGCTCTTTGCCGCCAAGGGGAACTATGACGAGGGTTTTGGCCGCGATCAGCACAAGAAGCGGTGGAAGAGCGAAAGTAATCTTGCTGATGATCTACAGAACGACAAATCACCACAATAGCCACATGCGTCTCATCCCGCTCTTTATGCACATCAAGCAAATGCTCACTGAACTTCCATGGAACCTGTGAACTGCGATGTTGGTGTTGACTTTCCATTAATTAAGGATAATCCTGCTTATAGGCAGACACCAGGGCCTGCCTTGGATTACCTGTCCTAATTTTATACGAACATGCTGAATCATTTCAGTCTGGCATTTGTTTCACTTGATGCAGAGGCATAGACTGGTGTACATCAATACTAGCTGTAATATGAAGGATAGTTCCAGAGATGCCAACATATATGGAAAATGTATACAACTCATTGATAGTTCTTACAGATTCTCACAACACTGTATTTTTTCTGTGAAATGAAGCATACTTAAAACACAATCACAACTAATCTGTTTTGAATCAGTTGGGAGGTGGGAAGGGGAGGCAGAGGCGTGACTTTTCACTGCACAGTTCAAGGAAAGATTCCAGCAGAGGGGTAGGTCTGCTGGATTTTAAAACATGGAGCTGGAGATGTGGTGCATCTGTAGGTTCCATGGCTCGCACTATCACTCGATGCATTAATTTTCTTGCTTCTTGTCGCCAGATGTGATTTGTACTTGATGCTTTCATATGCTCTCATAATAACAGCTTTTTTAAAAATCTTTTTACATTGAACATTTTAATTATATCTGTATTCTTATGTATGCAAGGAGATTAGCAACTCAACATTGCAGTTCTACTGATTGCAAAGAGCTTTTGGATTTCAAGCCTGGAGTGTTGGGTCAGGCTGTAAACGTGCTGACTCACTGCTGTTTGAAGGTTCGGGTAGGGGTGGGGATAAGTCCCTCTGGAAGGTGTGGTAGGTCACTTAAGTGTTTTCATTTTGAACTTCTTCACATTTGTTCACTGAAATCTGCACAAAATCTAAAAGTGCAATATGAGCGTGCATCACTAAGTGTGCTAACGCCAACACTTTTTTTTTTTTAATACCAAATCGGGCCTCAGTTTTTCCCAGTTGTTTGCTAGTAATGCTGGGATTTGGGGGAATCGAGCAAGAGAACAAGGTCTTGGCAGTGTGCAGCAGTAACAATGCTCCCTCTCTGATCTTGGCCATCAGGGCTGAAGTTGTAACGATCAACAACTTTGCTTTCAGTAGCTGCATGTATCTTATTCTAGAACAACACTCTTTTTCTGCCGTTTTTGTCCCTAATTTTCCCCTTGTATATTTTCATGTTTGTATTTATTCTTGATGTCAGTTTCACTTGAGTTGGCTTCTTTTTTTCCTTTGGTCCTCTCTGTAGTCAACTAGTTTCAATTTATTTTCATGTTTGTGTCTAAGAACAAGGAGGGTTGGACAAAAATGTAATTGGTAGGTATGCAGTTAGCTAATAGATGACTATATTGCTCAAATGTTTAAATTTCAACTTCTCTGTGTAATTGTATGACAAGTCACAGGTCATGCTTTATTGTGTGCATAATGATTTAGTTATGTATTCTAACTTTTCAGACCATGGGTTAACACAAATGATTCAGTTATGTATTCTTACATTTCAGACCATGGGTTAACACAAATATTATCACAGATATTATCCTTTAACAGAATCAGATAAGTATGACATAATAAATTCCACAAGTCTGTTGGTGTAGTAGGGTTGGATGTTTTCGAGGTAACATCTTGGTGCATAGATCAGTGCGCATGCCCTTACATCGGGCGTAACTAAAGTGTAAAGTTATTCTTTGCCAGTTTATGAGCAGGAAATTTTCTGGGCATATAGTTCTTGTACTAGCCTGTATCTATTTAAGCAATGAATTCATATGCTTGGGTAATTTTGTTTTTTATTTGTATCATAAATAACCTTTCCTAGTTTGTGCACTGAATGTGTGTATCACAAAGTGTATTACCAAAACTTCATGTAAGCTACTGTAGTTATGCAGATGGATAAGCAACATAAGTAATTAATATTTATGCAGAAAGGTCCATTCAGAAGGTTCGCATTAAATTAGTCCAAACAAAATAATTGCAAAATATTGTAAATCTTGCAAATTCTAAAGATGAACATGTTCTTTTCAAGCTGGGAACACAATATCTTCTGCAGTTTCACTGTAGAACTAAGCCATAGAGTTGTTTTGCATTCACAATGTCCAAGTATGAATGTGGTTGATTGAAGCAGATAAAAGTGGATGTTTCCCTGCTGTTGTGTTCAGAACTTTTGGACTGCCTCTGTTGGAGGCATTGGTGGCTTCCAATTTTTAGATGAAAGATTCCATCGTCTTCACTTACAGTGATGAGTGAGAGAAACTCTTTTATCAGCATTAAGTCTGTATCAAAATAGACATTGAGCACATTTCGCCAAAAAAAGTCTTTATTTTTCTTTGTATGTTTTAATATTGCATACTTCTTGGTTTGGAAGTAATTGTCTTTTCTTATGTAAAATGGAAACTATCCAGTCTTGATTATTTCTTTGTCAGGTCATGTCTTGCAGATGCTACAGGCTGTATCTGTAGTGCATTGAATCAAACGGCTCCTTGTTGTCAGTACTGCCAGTTTTAGAAATTTTATGTATGTTGCCTTTGTATGGCTTTATAGTAAGCAGTTATGTATGTTAATCATTTGCTTTTGTACACTTTGCCACCCTAAAAACCTTTAAGAAGAGCTCTGAAGAAAGATCAAATGGCTTGGAAGTTGAGCAGATGAACATGGAGAATCTGTGTGCACACTGGAAAGCATCTTAGATCATCTTTGGAATGTCCTTCTGTAGAATGTCTATATATTGCTGACTTTTTACACAAAATTTCTTATATAGAGATGCTTTGCTTCTCTGTTTTTGTCAATCAAGTCCAGCTAGCTTCTTGTTAACCCATGAGCTATGATATTTTGGTACTGAGTTTGGTTTTGCTGCAGCTGAATGTTACATGCAGAGATTTAACATTAATGATCAGAGAAAAATGTGGAATTGTACAGGGAAAGAGAAACAGAGGGAGAACATTTTGAGCATAAGGCAAATCTTACCAATTTCTACACTTGCAAATAAGAAACACTTAAATGTAAAGGCCAAGTGTCGAAAATCAGTTTTGTTTCACATCTTGCGGGCACTTAGAGCCTGTGTATCATATTGCTGATAGCTTTACACTGGGTCCTTGTGCTTTGTCAATAAATACATGCGCCCTTCATTTGGATTGCTCTGTGTCAGCTGATGAGGATGAAACTTGTATACTGTCAGTACTGCAATAAACCTCATTCAGCTTCAACTGAATTGCATGTTTTGCCTGCATTTTATTGAATGAACGTGATTGGGTGGTGTCTTTTAAACTGGATTTTTTGATGGATTGTTTGATGGTGGTTGTGGCAGGAGACCTTGGGCTGAAATCCCTTTGAAAACGGATGGATGCTCAATTGTCTTATGGTGGTGCACTTGCTTTGGTCAACCCATTCATTTTTTTGTGGGTGCTAAGTTATTGATGGCAATAAAATGTCGGTGACTGCAAATATTTGTTGAAGCCAAAATATTTTTTAAGTTGATGATTAGAAAGGCAGTGGGGAAAACGCTGTCATCACAGCCTCCCCTTGCACAGGGCGACCCATCGTCACTATAGTAAAGGCTTTTCTTAAATCAGACGAATGAGCGTCCTAGTTCTGGGAACTGGCTACTTGTCTGTGCATACATGTAGCCAGTGAACTAGGACCCACGTTCGTTTGATCAATAAAGGCCTCAAGGGAGGCAAAAGCTACTGTAAGCGATACAGACTGCTCTCTGACCACTAAATAATTCTCTTGTTTCACAGTTTAAAAGAAGAAAGTATTTTCCCACTAAAATCAGAATATAATCTTGACTTGTGAAAATTTCTGCTGCAGCCAGAACACGGTGCAGGGGAAATTAACCAAAGCAATGGATGGTATCTAAAGTCAGTGTCATCGGACAATAAAGATAAACGCTTGTCAACGGTAGTGTGCAAGATGCATGTATTCCAATACACTGATGATAATGAACGTGTACTAAATGACATTTGAATACACGTAACACTTGAGTCTCAGAAAGTATTCACACGTAAAAATTAAACTTATAATAAGGATACGAATTATACCGTGCCTGTACGTAGAGAACGCCCATGCAGGGCTTCCTGCTGAGAAACACCCGCGCGCGCTCACAGTCACATACAACTCATACGTAATCTTAATCTTCGTCTTGCATGACAGGATTTGGTTCAAAATGTGTCTAGTAGAGAAAGCCACAGTACGTTCTACATGGAACTGTTGGGGGTGGGGGGAACATGACCAGGAACGCCCCCTATTAACGTTTCTAATGTTTCTTTGTATGTAAATGACGAGCAGGGTTGACATCGGTGATCGAGGAGTAAAGGTATGGTCTCCACGTCTCCTTATTTCACTCCTGTTTTTACCCTTGATTAGAGTACACGTTCTAGGTCAGAGGTTAGCGTGGTGAATTGTCATGGTTAGAGTTAGAAAGCAGTCTGGTGGGCAAGGAAATATGCCTGGGTACATACTGTAAAGTGTGATTCTGGTTCGTGGCCAGGAAGAAATAAAAACTACATATAACGTTTACCTTTTTTTTGGGAGGGGGGGGTGCGGGTGATAAGTAAAGAACATTTTAGATTTTCATTTGACGTTTGTACATTTTGTATGGTACACTGCAAGACCACTTGCCACGGTGTACATGTGCGTAGATACACTAGCTACATATGACGTCATAAATGGAAGGGAAAAGATAGGGTGTATTCTTGCATGAAGTCTTGAGGGGGAGGGTTGATCAAATCCTCCCCGGTGGCGAGTTTGCAATTTCCACTGATTTGGGGCACGCATGCGCAGTCTATCAAGTGTGCTACGCATGCGCATGCCGGTTGCTAACCACGACAAAAGATAACTATAGGTCAAGCCATGACAGCTTCACTTGTTGTAGTTACAACAAAGAGGCGTCTAATATAGACCATCTGTGGTTACAGCAAGGACTACTATAATCATTATAGTAGTCCTTGGGTTACAGTGAAACGACCAATCAGTGGTGATCCATAGCTGAGTGATAAAGACATTGGGCTTCACCGTTATGTCGCAGGTTCGACACCCTTATTAGCTTACGAATTTTTTTTTGGTGGGGGGGGGGTAGGGTTAAGGTTTGGTATTAGGTAGGGCTTCTGTTTGAATGTACAAGTTCAAGCATAAGTTACAAGGCCGCGAGCATAAGCGGACGTGTAACGGCCCATTTCCTGGCGTGAAGGGGTACTTTCTCTTTCCGTCCCCAACCCTTCAGGATGGTTTCTGGGTTGGATGGTTGGTTAGTTTAGACGGAGAGAGAGAGAGCGCTGTGATTTCGCGTTATAGAGGGATGGGGTCCTATTACTAATCTATGCAGTGAGAGAACCACCACACTGATACACGCGGTAAGATGGACAGGCAGTTTAATGTGTGAGGAGATGGTCGAATGGACTATGCACAATTTTGAAACTCATAAAATAATCCTTGGACACACCCTGATTCGATCCAGCAACCTTCCACGCGTTAGTCCGCAGCTCTATTCAGGCCGCCCGGATGGTTTTTAGTGCGCATGCCCACTCTTTAGCACCCCACTCGGCGAACAGCACGTAAAAGCTCTAATTCATTGGAGTCAAATGGTGAGTTCTATTTCGCAGGTCTTTCTGGGAGCGGGGGTGGGGGGGGTGAGGGAGGAAGATGGAGGATGTTTCGTGAGGAGGGGGGCATGGGAAGGAGGGGGAGAAAGGGGAGGGGTGGGGGTATAGGCAATATGATCTTCCAGGAAATTGGAATGTTTTCAGTTGTGACCCGAAGAGATTAGCATATTTTATTTAAGACTGTATTTTTATTGGCTCCAGTTTTTTTTTAAAGCTTTTTCCAACTCGAAGCCACTGGCTGAAGGTCTGAATTTTCCTTTTGTGCATCTAAATTTAAATGATGAGACACCCTTTCATATCTCACAGCGAGCAAACTTTACTTGGCGGGTTTGTTCGTGTTTTGGGGTTGCCTGTTAAGCAGATGTGCAGGGGAAGGGGAAAACATATCTACCTTGGCACATCGGCCTGCAAGTCTGAAATTCCCACCGACATGGGGCACGCATGCGCAGACCACTTTCATACCGCTTATACGCCTTTTTCACCCATGCTGTCCGATATTAATAGGCACCAGACTGCACCTGGAGAGAAAACAGATTACTTGTATTGGTAGAATATAAAATAAAAGCACGTAGACATTAAGAACATGTCAACTCAACCTTTTCTGGGAGAAAGCACAGTTTTGGGTCACAAAGCATCGCCTATTGGGAATTTGTGTTTGGGGCATCAGTGTGTTCCGTTTGGGTAGATGACTGCAGACTATAGCTAACTGTACCACGTGCTGTAGCTAACTGCATCACGTGCTGTAGCTAACTGTACCACGTGCTGTAGCTAACTGTACCACTTGCTGTAGCTAACTGTACCATGTGCTGTAGCTAACTGTACCACTTGCTGTAGCTAACTGTACCATGTGCTAGAAAGGCCGCGTTGACAAAACCTTCACAAGGTTCGACAAGAATTTCAATAGAGAATTTCCATTCCTCCCTCCCTCTCCCCAACTTCTCCTTAAAGACATTAAGCGAAAATCTGTCACCACAGAAGATCTGGTAGAATTATTTGACAAAATTAAATGACAGTTTCACAGCAGCTGGGTAGATCTGTACTGCTTTTTACGAAGTGGACCACGTGAGGCTAGCATAAATATATACCTGCGGTCTGGTCTACCCTAGTTCTAGCTGCAGTGGACCATTCAGGATCGAAGAGACACTGCTGAGGCACGGAATGAGCTAGAACCGCATGCGCAGACTTGTGTTCCAGTTTAACAACACGTCTTGAGCTCAAACTATTGTTTCCCATCTGTGCTTTGCACTGACCATGCTAACAGCATACGTCACGGTTTGAGGGGGTGGGGAAGCATGCTCTATGTTTATACCAGCTCTTCCCTCCTGCATAGTCGGTGACCTTTTGCCCAGAAGTCACCTAGCTGGTATTAAACTGGTATTAATTTTTATAAACTTCATTTCTGTAGAAACTTCACAGACTTCCCAATTTCACAGAATCTGAAAATTATCATTTTTGTCGTTGTTTTACAAATTATTTAAACGAAAAACGTTTTAAGTATTCTTTGGTCTGATTTTGTACAATGAACGATTTTAAGATTATATTGTAAGAGACCATTCCACCATCGGCACCTGGATGAACAATGCTGTCAGCAAACAGGTTCATTAATGCTGGGGTGTGCTTTGATTAGAAGGGGGGCGAGCAAAGAAAAATGCAATACAACGAAGACAGTGACTGGCTGGGGAGTGTCGGAGGGGGTAGGAGAAAGGAGTCGGCTATTCAGTAAGCAGCAAGTCGGAGCCTGCAAAGAAGTGTGCTGCCTTGTTTCACGATGCCATGTTGTCGATCTTTACCACCTGACTGATAGGCGTGACCTTAGCTTCACGAGAGCTTTGTTTGAGACGCACACTGGTTGACTACACAGTAAAGTGGTGGCCTTAACAGACGTTCGTCCTTGCCGGGCGAGGACAGTTTATAAGGCGCGAGAAGCTGAGACAAAAACAACTCCCTTTCGATACCGTTGTAATACTCAGAGCAGCGTCTTTTCAACTGCGGGAACGCACGTCAGAAAGAATTCCTGTTGGGGATGCATCTTGTTTTCCAGTCCGTACGTCTGTGACCAGACCACCTGCCATCAATGTAACTACCTAAAAAGAGTTTAATTAAGATGAGCGTCCATATTTGACCTACGTAAACACCTGGTTCAGGTTTGAAGACAATTATAATAAAATTTCATTACTTGGATAATTTTCTTTAAAAAAAGAAAAAGAAAGACCACATGGATGAACGAACAGTTTAGGAAAAAAGTTCGCAAGGACAGTTGTGGTGATTCGAACCACCTTCAGAGAAATCTCGCATCAAGTGCTGGCGTTCATCTACATAAGCAGGCAGTGCAGTAACCGAGACACGTCTCGCCGATCTCCAGGACGAACTGACGAACATCCTGTCTCCTCGTGGTTCTTGACACATCATCGCCTCGATCCGTTACCATGGCGGACCAGTTCCACACGACCTCCGACAAGTTTCCCATCGTGGGCTCCTTCCTGGTCAGACACACACGTCTGGCCCTCAGAGAGCTGGTCCTGGCCTCGGCCGGGGTCGTGTTGCTGGGTCTGTGTCTGGTGCTGGCGGGGCTGCTGGGGAGGTCGTCGGTGCAGCTGAAGGAAGCGCACGCGTCGGCCTTGACATCCAGCAACGTGTGCCGCGACAGCGCCTGCCTCAAGGCCACGGCCCACACCATGGACCTGCTCAACATCAGCGCAGACCCCTGCGACGACTTCTTCAGCTTCGCGTGCGGCGGCTATGCCGTGGTCAACCCGCTGGACGCCGACCAGGTGCAGGACAACGTGCTGCGGCAGATGTACGACGAGAACAGCAAGCGGCTGGAGGCCATCCTGCAGTCGCCCGTGGACCGGCACCTGGACTGGTCGTCGGAGCGCAAGATGAAGCAGTTCTACGCCTCCTGCGTCGACGACTTCGGGCGCGAGAAGGTCAAGGGCTCGCCGCTGCTGACCACGATGATGCCGCACCTGGGCGGCTGGTACGTGCTGGGCACGTGGACGGAGAGCGCGTGGGACCTGAACGAAGTCCTGAAGCGCGTTCAGACGGAGATCTGGGTGGACGCACTGTGGACCCCGGCCGTGACGGTCAACTGGGCCAACCCCAAGACCAACGTCATCGCGGTACGTGGACAGCGGCCTCGCGTGTCTCTCTGTGGCGTTTGTCGCTGTCGATGTCCTCGCTGTCTGCCCCACACGTCAGCATGCATATTAGCACAGTGCGAGTTACCCACGCGTTCAGCTAACATTTGACGTGTGACATGTGTCTACTGACGTGTGACATGTGTCTACAGACGCAGCCAGTTTATGATGCATTTATTTTTTGTACAAAGTTCGCGGAGGTTTCCATTTAGTATCTCAGCGGGATCTTAACGTGTAACTTCTGGATACGAAACTTCCATTCATGAAAGCACACAAATTCAAATATTTTATTAACATTTATGGTGTAAACCCTCTACTTTTCTATCAAGGAGTTCTAATCTGTCACTACTTAGATTTATTAATAAGCAGATTTTGCATTTACAAGTAAAGTTCGAAACTATCGCCAAAAAAATAAAATCTTCGGTAAAAGTCGGAAAACCCCGAGCGTGACGTCTACTACAGAACGGACAGAGTCAAGCTAGAAGACGGTACATGGGTTTATTGTAGAGGAGCTGAAGTAACATTAAAAGTGAAAATGTAGCACTTCATCTGTATCCATCTGTTCAATTAACTATTAATAAGGTTGTTGCACTTATGTTTCAGTACTTTGGTCTGTACTGTTTTATTGTTGGCGTTGTTTATTGTGTTTGTAGTATTTCTAAACAAGGTTTTTTATGTCCTTTGTTTTATTGTTGTCTCAATAGTTTATTGCTGTACTTATTTTTTTACATCGATGTAATGTGTGTTTTTTAAAGGTTTTGTTTGTGTGGTGTTTTTGTACTTAAGTTGTTTTGTTTATCCATATTGTGCAAAACGCAGAGTGCCCCACATATTGCTGGGATATCGCACAGTATAAACTTCCATGTTATTATGAGTTCCATATTTCTCACACCGAAACAGTGATGCGATTGTTGCAATCACTTATACTCGGATTGCAATTTTTGAAGACTTAGCGTTCTTTGGGTGTGCATGCATAGCAATCTGTACCCCGCTTACCTGTTTGGTGAAAAATCTGGGAGGAACGGAATGACGCGCGAATGATATCGACCTCTCATTCAAGTCTCCAGTTCTGAACACAGACCATGAGTAAAGGTGGTTGAGAAAATAAGTCAAAGGGGAAATGTTAAAACAAGTGTTTGACTAATTTTTACCGATGGGTGGGGTGGGGGAGGGAATGGTGAAAGACATTCATTTTTTCCTGTTGACTTTTACATTAACCTTATTTCCTTTACTTTTTTCTCTTGACTGTTTTCTTACAATCTTGGCCAGCATGGAACTGGTTTTTGCAAACTACGAGAAAAAAAAAGATTTCAACAAAGGGAACGCGAGAACTATATTAGTATGTTCAGAGCGTTTTAAGGAGGAGGATAAATTTAGGCCACAGTATTTCCATATCTCACTAATGCATATTTTAAAATATTCGGCTATTTGGAACCTGGTGCCGTTTGCGTGCTTATTTGTTTTAATTTATATTACCACTACCAGTACTATTTAAATATTTTCGAACTTACACATTTACTGAATTATCCTGCAACAATGGTTCGCTGATTAATCGTGAGTTAATTCCGAAACATGAGTTGGAAATTCCTATAAATACTTCCTTTATATTCTTCCTACAGTTACAAGCGAGTGACATGATTTGCCGTTAATGTCTACTATACACTGATCGATGATTTTTATTCCACCGATTCTGATTGACAGTTTGTTAAGGCGTCATATAGAGAGATCATAAGGAGTGCAAACAATAATGACAAGATCTTAAGGAGTGCAAACAATAATGAAAAGATCATAAGGAGTGCAGACAATAATGACAATTACTAGTAATAAAATCAGAACATTTTAACAACGAAAACGAAAAATCTATCATATCAGTGCATCGTATTTTTTGCGTTCTTTGTGGCGATCGGTGTCTTGAGCTAGACAGCACCTACATTTCTTCTCACCATTCCGGGAAGCTAATGTCTCAAACACATAATAAAATGCATTTAAATCTTTTCCTCCGTCTTCTATTTCCTCATAATATGAACAACCCGATAATGAGTCGCGCGATGATTCTCATGAACTCATAGTAAAAAGCTCCACTCTGGTCTAGACTAAACAACAGTAGGCCCAGTTTGTCCTTCTGGGGATGACGTCACTGCGGCTGCTGTGTTCCCTGCTAAGTTTCCCGCAATCTCCGGCGCGGGGGCTATCTGAAACTACACTTTAAGCACGCGCACGGACGTATCTCAGTATGCGTTCAAAAAATGAAGTTTCTGTAGTCGACTCCGAGTAAGAGTAGTAGACTGTAGCATGTGAAAGACAACACCTTCCTTCCTTTCTTCCTTCCTTCCTTCTCATACTCTTTATCTCAACAATCTTTCGTTTGTTTGTTGGTTTGTTTGTTCGTATGTTAGTTGGTTAGTTGCTTGGTTGATTGATATTCTTTTTTTCAAAAAAAAAGAGAAATACAATTATCACTAGCTTCCTGCTAGTTGAGAAAAACATTCAGCTGTTCCCATTATCGGGCATAACTCTGTCCGTGCGCCTTACGCTGTATCTTGTCCTCAGATCTACCCGGGTGGTGCCGGCTACTACATGGTGTGGAACTACTATCTCGATCCAAAGAAATCAAAGGTCAGTTTTGTACGATGTAGGCTACCAATGTTGGTGCTGACTACGACGGATCGAAGACAACACATTTGTTTAACATTTATCTTTATCAGACCGGCCCTTGATGATGTCGCTTCTATGTTAGCCACGAAGCCCACGAGGCTAGTATTGTTAATTTATTTTTAATTTGCCTAATGTGTTCATTTCTGCCTATGCCTTAACATATACAATGCTTCTTACCAACGACATAGTTCCTGTCACGTATCGGGGTCTGGTGGGTCAAGGAGATTGCACCATAGATTCCAGGTGTGATCCATCCTCGACTCTCAGGCCCTAATTAAGGTCTATTATCCCCTTGTTCAAGCCGCCATCTAGCCGCTCACGTCATCACCAGCCCAGGATTAGTTCCCTGTTTACACTTATGATCGGGGGTACTGGCCCTAGAAGCGAGGGGCAAGGTGTTAATTACCTGGGGCTGCTGGGGTGGGATTAGTGAAGGTGTCAGGCTGACCAGGTGTGCGTTAGTTGTTCAGGGAAGATTACGTAGCTGGAGAAAACTAGCGACGCGTAGTGTCGAGCATCAAGAGCTTTGATGTAGCCGCGCGAGGTAAACAACCAGGAACGGGAGGGGGGGTAGTTGTGTCCACACTAGGTGTCCATTTAGGGGCGTGCTCTAGTAGTTGACACGAGGTGTGGCTTCTGCTGTCT
>SMGT01007812.1:469522-485336 GCA_004794575.1 Lanistes nyassanus
TTTTTCTTTCTTTCTTTCTTTCTTTCTTTCTTTTTTTTTCTTTCTTTCTTTCTTTCTTTGGAGCTCTTCAGGGGTGGGGGAGGGTCATGGCCATAATGGAATGGAAGCAACAATATATGATGTGTCGCATACAGACAGAAGCGTGACCTTATGTAACACTTGCCTGCACAGGTGACAGAGATCACAGAGAGTGTTAGACAAGCTATAGAGGATATGATCACCGCAAACACATGGATGGACGAGACAACCAAACAGTCTGCGGTGGACAAGGTGGGGCCTGTTTTCTTTCATTGGGTTGCTGCTGTCTTCTTCTATATACAACGCCCATTTAGACAAGGATTAGAGGTCTCAACCCTTTTTTAAAAAATACGCTTTACATTGCAGATGAGGAAAGCCACTTATAAACTTGGGTATCCAGATTTCATGGTTGCTTTACATTGCAGATGAGGAAAGCCACTTATAAACTTGGGTATCCAGATTTCATGGTTGATGAAACACAGGTGGATGCCATCTATGCACAGGTAAGACCTTAAACAGCTTTTAAAATCAACATTTTAAAAGGTTAATCGCTAACAGTAGACTGATCTCGCAATAAAAGTGCATTTTATTTTTGCTGGCGAGTATTCAAAATGAGCGCTGTCTCTCGCCTGTACCCACCCACCCCCCCCCCCCTCTCGCCTGCACAGACCAACACTTTCATTATTGCGTGTTCCATTCGCAGAAGTTCTGATTTTCTTGTTATTTTCGATTTCTCGCTTATCACGAGAAACAAGAATCAACAAACAAGCAGATAAAGAAGTAACCACAGAACGATAAAACTTAAAAGTAAATTAAACATTATAAAGGGACAATAATTTTAAAAAATAGTAAAATTACCAAGGACTTTCCACAAAGCTTTGCTGTCGTAGTAAACGTTTAGCAGTAAGCGAATTAGCGACGAGAGATTCAACTATCTGATGGATGGGAGAGAGAGAGAAAGAGAGAACGAGGGCGGAGGAAGGAAGGAAGAGAGAGAGAGAGAGCGACTCAAAAAGGACGATTTTTGACATTTCAGGGTAGCTTTCTCTAGGTGAAGGACTCCAAGGTATCTTGTTAAAAAAAAACAATAACGAAAGAACGATGTATTTCCACTGTTCAAAGCTGACAGTCAACGTGTCCAACTACTTCGCCAACCTGATGTCGTTGTTCGCCCAGCATCGGCGCGACTGGAACCGGCGACTACGTGAGGGCGAGGACCGCGGCGAGTGGGTGTATAACATCTACGACACCAATCTGGCCGTCTACTGGTACTGGGACGAGATTCTCGTGCCGGCCGGCATCCTGCAGTTTCCGGTGTACGCATACGACATGCCGCACCACCACAGCTTCGGGGCACTGGGCACTCTGCTGGGGCACTTCGTCCACCATCTCATTGACGAATCAGGTCTGGAAGGTTGTTGGGGGATGGGGTGTAAAAACAAAAGTCGGCAGAAAAGACGGATAGATAAATAGACGCTTGGGAGAACGAAAAGAGGAAGAAGAAATGAAAAATAAAAAAGCAAAGAAAAACCAAACGAACAAAAATAAATGTACAGGAAGAGCGAATGCAATGAGCAATCAAACAAAAGTCGCATAAATATACAAAACTAAAGATATATACACAGAAACAGCAACAGAAAGAAAGAAAAGAAAGGAAGAAAGAAAGAATAAAGAAAGGAAAGAAAGAAAATAAGAAAAGAAAGAAAGAAAAGAAAGATGGTTCAGTTCGATGAATGGTTGGAAGATTGGTTATCTGCCAGTTCTGGAAGTGAATACATGCCTTTCCATATTATTTTTGTAAAAAAAAAAAATAACGATGTTTTGTAGACGTATTCTAAGCTAATATTTCATTTCACTTATTTTCACCAATGCAGCCATTATTTATGTACCATCTGAGGCGAGGGAGGGGGCGAGAGTGTGAAAGGCGGCTCACTAATGACACTGCGTTTCTGCGTGCCGTGATCACAGGACGGAAGTGGAACCAGGGTGGTGTGCGCATGAGCAACCCCAGCGGTTGGTGGAGCAACAAGACGCTGGACAACTACAACGCTGTGCGCCAGTGTGTGGTTGACTTGTACAACAACTTTACTCAGGGGCCTTACGTCATCACAAACGGAGATGAGCGTTATGTGAGTATTTACGTCATGCGGGCACCTTTATACGTCATCACAAACAGCGACAAGTACACGTACACGATCTTGACCGCAACGTTACCCAGTGCCCTTACATCAACAAAGTTGGAGGTGACGTCGCTACCTTAGAACGATGGGCACCTGTTCCGTGGGAATGATGTAAACGGCACGTAGTGGCACAATTGACAAAAAACAAGTTTCCGGGAAGTGCCTTAATTTACGGAAGAATTCATCTAGGCTCAGACTGGGAGGAAGGTATGCATTCACACAGCCACACGCATATTTGTTCTACAAGCTAAATAATCAGAATGAAACCGTGAAATTACAATGAATAACGTTTATTGAGATATAATCCGCCATCCAAACAAAAATTAAAATAAAGTGATAGTGAACGCCATAGAATCCCGCAAAAACAAAACAAATATGTATATATATATAGTTCTGCTTAGCCTCATTTACCCAGCTAAATGGTACAAAATTTTAAGGCATATTTTACACAAACCTGTAGATTGTTTCATAATTTGTATCAGACGTGTTTACCACAGGAGAATTAAAATATATTCTGAACAATTTTTAACACAAACTGTTATCATTCGGCATTCGCCAATCCAGGGAGATCACAACTCCGAAAACACCTATCTCCAGCGCAATACAAGGGAGATCATAAATTCTCCCACTGCAAAATATTTTATGTCTGTGGTTCAAGGCTGCAAGCCCAATAGAAGATGTATTATTTAATAGCATTTTTTCAGAGGATTGTACAATGGCTTATGTTCAGATGCTGAACTTAAGCAGTAAGTTATCTCTCGGGCAGTTTATGAACACTGTGTGAGTTTGTGCGTGCGCATACACTCAAACATGCTTGAGGACGACTTTTAATTGGATCTGAACATGCTTCACAGAAGTTTGTCAGTGTCACCTAACTGTTTGTCTGACGTCACTGTGTTTTGCCCGTCCAGGTGTACGTCAATGGCGAGAAGTATGCTGGGGAGGCAATAGCCATCACAACAGGCATCAGACTAGCGTATAACGTGAGTATGGTGGTCTGTGCAGATCTGTATAACACGCCGCCTCATCCCATCGAGTATGCAATGGTACCTCGGGTTACGAACGACTCAAGTCACGAACAATTCGGGTTACGAACAACAACTTTGAATTTTTTTTTTGTCTCGGGTTACGAACGAAGGCGAGAGAGAGAGAGAGAGAGCAAGGTTTAACGTTGGAGACAAACGATCGCGTACAGTACAAACGAAGGCCACGCAGTACCAACATCGCTTAGCGCTAGCCTAGTAGCCTGGTTTTCCACGCGTGCGCAGCCACGGATCGTATCGTCTCTATTTCATTGATTTCAATGTTGCAGGTTACGAACCGAGTTCGGGAACGAATTAAGTTCGTAACCTGAGGTTCCACTGTATGTGGAAGTGGCGAGGACCCTATCCGACCCAAAGATTTGACATCTGTACAATCCGTGCCTATAAACTTCTCATCCTCGACTGAAAATAGTAAATTGAAATAGAAGAATAAGAAGAGACAAGCAAGCTCCCTATGTACACGGTACTATAAAGAACTCAGATTCTCTTCGAGGAAAAAAAAAGCTCTCAAACTTCTTTTACTGTCTAGAATCTAGCAGCGCTCTTGTGTGTCGGAAAACTGAGAAAAAGGAAGACGCTAGACTTCGGTTTTACCTGGAAACTGAACTTTTCCACAACTCTTCGCACTTCCATTAACACACGTAGTGTCTTACAGACGTATGAGTTAAACTTACAGTACGAGCAACATAGTAAGTTTTAATTCATTTAGCTGGTCGTGCGACGTTTGAAAAAAAAGTCGTATATCTGAGGTTTAAGATCTAAGATGTGCGATCCTATGTAGTGAAAACAGGAGAAAGTATTACAGGAAAAAGTATTCTTTTTGTCGGCTTTGTGAAGGCGTACATGGCCTGGCAGAGAACCAGAGGTCAAGAACCCAACCCCCCTGGTCTGCAGTACACTGCCCAGCAAATGTTCTTTATCGCTCACGCGCAGGTACGCTTCGCCCTTTGCTTCTGTACAGTAAATAGGTGGGCTGGGGGTGGGGAGAGATAGTAGTGGGATAGTAAATGGAATACTTTTGTTGTATTATTGCGCGCGGCCGCATGTGTGTGTGTGTGTGTTTCAGCCAAAAAAGAGAAAGAGAGATCTAGTTGATTGTTTGGAATGTAAATGCATACTCATCATCTAACACTAGCACAATGCCGGGAAAGGGAAAATGAAAGATTTGACTGGCTGTTTCGGGGTTTTTTTTTAACGTGAAGTCATCAGAATAGGCTATACGATCTTCTATACATTCTGTTGTGAAACCTGTCCTCCCGTCATCTGCATTGCAGACTTACTGCTATAACCGTGATCCTGACTACGATTACTACTACGCAAGCAGGCAAGGCATTATTGAAGACACGAAGTGAGTGCCAGTCGTAATGGGACAGTCGCTACTGGGCCAGTTTGCTTTATCTCCCCTTGTTTCCTGGTGAATCAAAATCCATCGCGCGTTTCCTTGGGTTGTTACAGTTTTAGCTGATCCTTAAACGTCGTTCAAAATAGATTACATGATTTTTTTAATGCAAGAAGACGATGTTTCCAGTGACATTGAGTTTTTTTGACGAAATCAGCGATAATAATAATCTTAATCGTAATCATCTTAAACGTGTTCTCTGACAACAGAAACCTTTAGCCATGCAGAGATTGGAGCTTGTTTTGTTTTGGTTTGGTTTGGGTTTTTTGTGTTGTTGTTGTTGTTGTTGTTGTTTTAATAGAGCCGTGAAGTCTCAAGGTTAGGCAGTCTTGACTATGTTGTATGGCAAAAAGAAACGCACAACCCACTGTTACAACAGCGACATTGTAACGATCGAAAGCATGCTAAACGTTTGAACAACACATACAGTACTAAATGACGTTCGTAAATGTGCACCTTTCCTCGACAGGATTAATCTGGCACTTAGCGAGCTGTCCGAATTCAGCGAGGCTTTCGGCTGCAAGGTCCCAGACAAGATGTCCCCGGCCAGGAGATGCACGTACTATTAGAAAGATCAAGAGCTCGGGAACCAGCCTTTACAAGGAAATTCACGGACGCGATGACCGCCACGGTTCACTTCCAAAAACAATTTTCCAGTCACCGTCGAATAGTCGACAGCTGATTTTGAATTGATAACTATCAAGTTAAGGGATAATAAAACAAAAGCGATACAAATTTATTCAAATAATAGTTGAAATTTTAAAATGTCCTTGCATCTATTCTCGTTTCTTACCCCAGTGGAGCATCTCTTTTTCTCATTTATTTTCAGTAAATACTTTGTCGAATCTTATTTGTTATGTTTATATGTGTAATTTGATATTACTTTGCCAACGATTAACTGCGCGTTAAATGAATTTTTCCCGAGGTGCAAGCATTACGCCTGTATAGGCAACACGCGTCTTGTGTTCGGGGATAAAGGACAGAACGGCTTGGGAATAGCATCTCGATCTATGGCTACGATGTAATGCGAATCTTTCGCACATATCCAAGAATTCTGTAGCTTTGTACATGATCCCTGCGCCAAGACAACAATGTCTGATGGAGCCACTTTCTTAGTCGTTCTTTTCCTAACGACGTTATGCCCCCACCAATTATTTTATTTTAAAAAGAATGTCAATGAAGTGAGATGAAGCAAAAACGAAGAAGGAAGAAAAGTTAAATAAAATCGCCTGTCCTAGAATCAAAACGCTTCCTGTGTGATGACAATTTCTTCTCATTCTGGTTTTTCCCGTGGTCGTGATCAGTTTAGGCTTAACCGACGGCCATGAATGCGGCTCCAGGACGATGTTAATAATAATAACAAAAAATATAATAAAATACACGAACTACACCTGCTGTTTGCTGACCCCAAAAAAAGACAGATTGGAATGTGCTTTCAAGCTACTCATGTGTTTGCTGATGTAGGCCTAGCTTATTGTATATACTTCCATACAAACGGCTTACTAAATTTCGTGTGTAAAATCGCGTATACTCTACTTACTAAAGAAACTATACATTCAGTCCTATTCTCTCAATTCACTTCAGTGTGATTATTTTTGTTTAATTTACGGACGAAACAAATAAACATCTAAATGTTTTGTTCTTGAAAATAAATTTGTGAGTGCATGCGTGCTTTCCTCAGTCAGTCAGTCAGTCAGTCAGTCAGTCAGCCTGCCTGCCTGCCTGCCTGGCGTTCTCTCTGCCTTCTTCTTTCATTCCCATTACTAATAGCAAGCTTCTTAAAGCGCTATGAAATAATTAAATCTGACGCATTGAGACGCAGTCGTGATATGGCGTCACACGTTATCTCACTAGGAGAGATGAGTTGCGACAAGGCTTTCCTTCTGCCACCTAGCGGCAGTGAACATCATTGAACCCCAAGTTCGAAAGACGCTGAGCTGGAATCAAGCTGAGAGCTCGAATAAGGAGAATGGGAGTTCTTCATATCGCCATATTTGTTCTTGTAGCAAGATGTGCTCTTCTTGTAACTTCACTGAACCCGAAGGTAAGCTAGAAGCCACCACCCCCTCCCTCGAACCGCTGAAAACGAAAAGACACACCAGTCGACTAAAGGGTGTACTCTTCCGCAGATACTTGCATTGTGCCTTTATTTATTTATTTATTATTTTGCTTTTGTTTTTACTCGTTTTTCAGTCACAAAATGCATGCAGATTTTATTCAAAAAAAATATAGATGATTATAGACATGGAGATTAATTAGTTATATTTCGTATGCACGAAATCGGGTGCAAGGCAAGGCAAGGCAAGGCAGTGTTTATTCTTTACCCCGGAGGGGCACATAGAAATTAAGACAACACATAGGAGCATACAACAGCTAATAAATCCCATTATAATGTTAATAACGATTGTAAGCCTTGGAGGGAAAATACCACAAGCTCCACAGCTTAGTTTACTATAGACCAGAAGACCCCTAGCAGCTTGAGCAAGCTGACGCTACTGGCGATGCCATCACGTAGAAGAAACAAGCTGGCAGAACCAATCAGATGCAGTCTTACATCAACAAAAGTCTTTGCGCATGGTTTTGCTGTCGAAAGAGCTGTATGTCACTATGGGGGGGGGGGGGGAGATAAAAGGTATAGGCATTTTTCTTAACAAAGTCATTTATTGTGAAATCTCTGTAAAAATCTACTGATGTGGAGGAATCCAGAGTAGCATATCACATTTCAGCTTCTTCTAAAGTTTGGTTAAACGTTATGCCTTGCATTTCACACGTGAACTCTGCTGCATATCAACGAGATTTTTTTAAATAACTAATGGAAGTACATGAACTGAACTCAGCTTGTTAAGAATGAATGAAATTATATGTGAATTTCTTTGTTCTGCAAGTCATTGTTTGTCCATTGAGATGAGCTCGACCTGCTGCAGATTGGGCTTTTCAGCCTGACTCGCGCACACCGGTCGATCGACAAGGGTGGAACTGTGAACTTCTACTTCAAGTTTTCGCCGCCTAATGTGAACCCCACTGTGGAAGTTATCATGACGGATAATTATTGTCAGTCTCAGTCTTTATCCTTCTCACTCGTTCCTTCCCTTTCCTTCTTGGTTTTTTCTGTCTCTTTCCGTTCTCTCCCGCCCTATCTCTCCCGCTTACTCCCCCCATTCTTTTCCCCACCTCTTCCCTCCGCATTGTTACCTTCTTGTTTCTCTGGTCCTACCGCATTCTTTTCCTTGATAAATCAGATTGTTCTCTATTAGTAGAGTTCAAAGATGTCCCAAGAGAGAGATGGGGGAGGGACAGACAGACAGAGGGGGAGAGACAGACACAGCGGAGCGGCAGAGACAGACAGAGGGGGAGAGAGACAGATGGACAAACAGACAGACAGAGGGGGTAGACGGACGGACAGACAGACAGAGGGGGAAAGACAGACGGACGGACAGACGGGGGGTCTGAAGACAGAAGGACGGACGGACGGACAGACAGAAAGACGGAGGGGGACAGACAGATATAGAGGGAGGAAGAGAAAGATAGATGGGGAGAGAAAGACAGACAGACAGAGGGGGGGGGGAGAGACGGACAGACAGAGAGAGGAAACGAAGAAGGAAGGTAGGATCGAGAGTGAGAAGAGGAAAGGGAGGGAGTGCACTTAAAAGAGTGAGTTCATTAAGGGCAGAGTGTACATCGAGTGCGTACATTTAGAAGAGAGTACATTTAGGAGAGTACATTCAGGAGAGTGAAGACATTTAGGAGACCGAGTACAATTAGGAGAGAGAGTGCATTTAGGAGAGTTCTTGCATTAGGAGAGTGAGTACGTCATTTAGAACATTTAGAAGAGTGAGTACGTTTAGGAGAGTGAGCACATTTAGGAGAGTGAGTACCTTTAGAAGAGTAAGTACAATTAGGAGAGAGAGCACATTTAGGAGAGCGTGTACAATTAGGACAGAGAGTGTATTTAAGAGAGTTCTTGCATTAGGAGAGTGAGTACGTCATTTAGAACATTTAGAAGAGTGAGTACGTTTAGGAGAGTAGGTAGTGAGTACATTTAGAAGACTGATCACATTTAGGAGAGTGCGTGTTTGTGACTTATAAAAACGCTCTTTCCGAACGTAATGCAGCCTGCGAATGTAAATTTGATTCGTGCTAGTGTTGAAATGGGTTTTCTATCTGACACAGGGGAAGACAAAGTTAAAATTTCAGGCGTAATCAAAGAACCTCGTCAAAGTGATGTAAGAGGTGAGCCGATTGATGATAAGTCAAAGTAAAATATCTTCTAGACCTTTGAAACATATACGTAGACATCTTTTTGCCTTTCAATAGCATGCCCTTTACGGACTACAAGTTTCTCCTTTGCATGCTCACTGAGGAAGAGAGAAAGAAGAATAATATCTCAGACTGAAAATAAGCGCCCTTTGGTGATGTGGTATACAGAGTGTAAAAATGGCAGGCCACTACAAGGATGACAGGGGTACACAGTGTTGTTGGCAATGACGACACTGAGTGATCCGTTATGTTAGACTTTCCTTCTGACAGACGGAACGAAGAAAAATATTTGACAAAAGTCAAAGTCAATCGACCGAAAATCCGTGCAGAAATTGGCATTGTGCTGGTACAGACATCGAAAACTGCACGAAAATATGCTCTTGCGCATGCTTGTGGAGTTCAGTTCAAATGTTCCAGAAATGTTTCTTTTTCCGTAAGTTCACCTTTCCACGCAACGAGAGCGAGCAATTTCCGTCGTCTTCGGTTCTTGCTCATCACAATCAAGCTCGGACCGCGCAAGTCAAACTCTGCTGGTTGCACTGCACGAAAGGAATAGAATTTTATCTCTAAAATGCAGAAACTGAATTGCAAGAGCTCTCCTTTTACTGAAAGTGGTCATAACACCTGTTTTTCCTTTGTGTACTACCAATTCCTTGACGCGGAGAATGAACGTGAACGCACGTGGAACCTGGCCCCGCGGTGGGGGGGGGGGGGAAGGACGTGACACAAAGGTTCATACGTCTTTACCATTTAGCACTCATGCATTTTAAGAAAATACATCGGCCTCTCAGACTCTTTTAGGTGTGGGACCCAAGTGGTGTCCTGGGAGAAAAAAAGTATATTATGCATATAATACCTCTCCTGTCTATGTACGCTGTTTCTTTTCGACATTCGACTTGTCGGACTGTGTGAGAACAGCTTTAGAAGGTGAAATTGGCTTTACTTCACTGATTCTTTTAAAATTGTTGTTTCAGGTCTCAAGAACGCTTTCGTAAAGGGTGAATACGTGTATGTGACTTTTAACACAACCGACTTTCTGGGCTTCAAAACTGGGGACAGACTGTTGCCGTTTAAGCCAATAGTTCAGATTGGATTTCCAGACTCCGAGTATTTCCTTATCAGACTCCGTGTAGACTTTCCTTGGGTAGAAGGGATTACCACTGAGGAACCACTTCGTAACCAGGGAATGTCTCTGGGTGTGAACGACTACCTAATTTTCGACCGCAAGAAAAGTATGTGCGTGTGCGTGCCAGTGTGAGTGAGGGCGGAGGTAGAGAAATGTAGAGACTGTTACAGAACTCAACGCTTTACGTGTGTTCATGAATTATGTAATGGATGGTTACATTAACAGTTAACGACTGAAAATGGCTTGGAAAGTGTAGAGGTAATTGTTGTAGTGTGGGATCTAACCGTGCATTGTGTGGCTTAATTCCATCTTCCCTTTCTTCTCTACTGTCGCTGCTCCATCCCTCTCTCCCTCCCTCCCCTCTCTCTCTCTCTCTCTATCTCTCTTACCTCGGTGGTCTAGTAGTTAAGGCGTCCGCTTCTGATGCGGGAGGTCGGTGGTTCGTGCCTCCGGCCGAGTCATGCCTAAGACTTAAAAACTGGCAAAAGCTGCCCTGCCAGACGCCTGGCACCACAGGGAACAGTACTTAACTGGGACTGGTTGGCCAGGAGTCAGTTTAATAATGTGACTGATTGGGACTGAAATCTGTGTAACGACAGCAGTCCCACGTGTGGCAGCACGTAAATTTTGTCTAATCAACACCGTCCTGATATGCAACTTGTTTGCGACAGGACTTTAAAAAATAAACAACTATTTGGTAATGCATTTCTGAAGACTATTTATTTATTTACGAATTCTGTTTCAGAAAAGAATCCAATTGTCTTCAGCATTCCGAAAGTTTTTGAGGGAACGGCCGACTCCGTCGCGCAGGAACGCATATTCCTGACTTTGCTCATTGTGAACGGTTGCGGGGATCTCATACTGCGTTATTATAACTACAGCATCAAAAGGACCCGCCAATTCTGGCAAGCGCGCAACGAAGATATAGCGTTTAGTGGTATGCTTGAGGTAAAAGCCATTGGTGGTGGCATGACGTCATTTAGGGCCCTCGGGCATTGTTGTCTCCCGTCTGTATCTGGGATAGAGATATCCAATTCCGACGATAGAGATAGCCTGCTCACACAGGAAGTGACATGGAATAACAGCTATGTTCTCTTATGTGTCGCTGGAATACGCGGAGTGTAGTCTTACTGTGAGTGGTGCAAGTGGGCAGTGTCATGACTCGCGGCGAGTGGTGGAAGTCTGGAATGCCAAGGTCATGACTCTCGGGAAGTGGTGCTGATGTGTAGTGTCATGTTTAGCGGCGAGTGGGCGAGTGGTGCAAGTGTGCAATGTCACGATTCGCAACAAGTGGAGAAAATGTGGGATGCAGGGGCGAGGACCACCAACACCAACAACGTGCCTGGAAAAAAAGACCCGGTAAAAAAAAAAATCGGAAGATCACAACAGTCCTGTGCCCTGAGAGTCAGGTTTTGTTTTCTCAGTTTTCTCTGGCGTGGTCAGCCACACCGCGTAGGACGAGGCAGGGGAGATAACCAGGGTGCAGGAGGTGAGCTGACGCTGTGTATGGCTTTGCACCGGGCGCGTAGTGGCCAGCCTTTGACGTCCTGTGCGGCTGACAGGCGCGAAGATTTGAGTCGCCGTTGACCATGGCTGGACTCACAATCCACCGGGTGATAACGAGGCATGGGGTGGGCACCGGGCAGTGTCTGGATAATTTAAGCTAGGGCTTCTTTTTCCCGTCTTTCATTCGGCAAGTCATCGAGCAATGACTTCATCAGCCTGCGAGTTCAGTTCCGACAGTACGGAACGGGTCCTGCAATAGTGCAGGGCGGTCGGGACTCAACTGAAGACAGTGAAGCGGTTCTGTAGCAGCGAGCTTGTGATTCCGGGGACTGTCAGAACGACTCCTTGGTTAAGCCGCCTATGAGAGCAGGAAGTCACGTAAGTTAGTACAACCTAATTATCTGGCTGTGCACTATCTGTGATAAGCATATAGGAATATTGTCGTACCGAGCAGCTGTCCAGTAGTAATGCGGTAGTACATATACAGTATTGGTGTGGTTTTGTCCGTGTTTATGTACGCAGACGGTGTTAGTGTAGTACTGTCCGTGTTTATGTACGCAGACAGTGTTACCTGTAGTACTGCCCGAGTTTATGTACGTAGACAGTGTTAAGTGTGGTAATTGCTATTTATTAGACCAGTTTGTAGTTCCATAATTCATCAATATCTGTTTGAAATACATCTGTTGTAGTTGTTCTCACTCAGGGGTGAGAATTGTGCGCCAAATCCCAAATTTGCCCCAAGATGCTACCGTCTTTCCGCCGGAAAAAAGAATCCGTCCGCCGAAAAAAATCCGGGGATCAAAAAACGCACTGCACCGGTTATTCTTTACGGCTTTCCAGGATCCGTCTAAGTCGTATTCCGCCTGCTCCACTTAAGCATCCGACCGTTTACAGGCATGGTAACGTCCGCCGAAAAGTCAAATTTCCACCAAACTATCAGCGCATCTCACTTTAATGACATTCCTGTCCGCGAAAAATTTTTTTTCTGGGGATCAGATAGAAATTCGCACCGGCTGGTTGCTTGACCGTCTATGGCAAATTAAACTGACATGGGTAACTGCATCTTCAACAGATCGAACGAGTCAAATTTTAAGTGTGCTTACGGTGTTTCTCATAATGCATCTTTAAATATAGAAATCTAAAGAAGACCCCAAAGTTGCATATTCCCAAAGATTCATTCATATGTGTGGATTATTTCATATCAAAACGGGACACAAAAATATAGTAGAGATTCCCTAGAACCCTCAGTTTTTTAACTCTGTGGAAAACAACAGCTTACTTCAACTTAAAATTAGCACCAAATTATATACTTTTGTGCAATCTCAGATGACTGTAATTTGAAGTCCTAAATGTCAGCAGAATGTGAGGATTTTGTTTGGAAATTTAACATTTTTTTCCGGGGGAGGATGCCCCCGGAACCCCCTTGTTTTCATATTTATTCTCATTTATTCTCTCGCCCCTGGTCCGATCTCATGTGTCTTGTCGGCAGCTGGAAGCAGCGGTTAACCTGGTCACGGTCTCTGAACGGACGTAACGATATCGCACAGTGGTACCCCTCGCCGCGAGTCACGACGTCGCACGCTTTTCCGACTTGCCGCGAGTCACCATACATCGCAAACTTGTATCACTCGCCGCGAGTCATAACATCGCATCCTTGCACCAGTCTTCACCAAACAATGGCTGAACCCGAACGGCAGAGACTGGAAATGGTCACCAGAAATCTCTATCCCACCACGTACAGATACCAGACAAGGACCAATCGACGCAAGACACCAGTTCGCTCACTAGCAACACGAAAAATGATGTCATGATGTCGCATTGCCTCTCCCGCTTGACGCTAGAGCATGATGGTCATTAACTGTTGTAAAGTCATGTTGTTTTCTTCTTCTTTCAAAGAAAGGACATTTTTATACATATGCCTATGGCTGCTCAGATGTAAAATCCTTGCTGAAATATGCAGTTTGACTTACATTTAGGCAGTCAAGCCATCTAGAATTAAGACCGTCAGCAGACCATCTGGCATTAAGACCGTCAGCAGACCATCTGGCATTAAGACAGGCCACCTGATCAGAGGCCGGTTTTATGAAAGCTAAGAGCAGACACGTCGACTGGGATAGGAGGCGCTAAAGGGATGTCACGTGGTAGAAAGCACATTAAGAATGAGGCTGCAATTAGCTTAACGACGAAGGAACTCTCGTAAAATCGATTATGTTTGTATGAACGATAAAATCATTTTCAAATTTTGCGTTTTCTCATATGCTGGATATTCTTTGCAACGTCTTCAACCACAAGTAACTGCTGGTAGTGCTCAGAAAACCAGCCTTAGATTCAGCTCTGAAAAGGAAAAGTGTGCATACGTGCATGCATGACAGTGCACGCCGGGGTGTGTATATATGTGTGCGAACGTGCGGTAGCGGGGTACTGTTTTGGTTTCATCTGCACCTCCCTTGCAATGGCATATATAATACCGCTTCTTGAAATTCTTGAAATTGAAAGACAGGCAGGCACCCAGATAAGCAGATAGGCAGAGTATAACATGACCTGACATGTTGTATTTAATTTTTTTACACTTAAGAAAGTCTTTTCACCATACTGTGTAGAATGACACAACCAATGTGTGCATTCAGTTTTGTTCAAAATGAAATAATTGCTTTTTATTTTCAGATCGAGAACAAATTTCATTTTCCCAACGCAACACATGAGACGTGTATCATCCCGGTGATACAGACATGTAGAAAGAAAAAAAAGAAAGGGAAATATCCAGAAGGAATCTTGCTGTTCCGCCGTAAAGCCAGGTTTTCGAACAAAACGAGAGTTATGGAAGAAGTAAGTGTCACTGGTTTCTCTAGAAATTATAAATAAGGCAGAAATGACAGAATAAGAACAGATGAAGCAGCTGCCAAATGTTGTCTGACAGCACTTCGACAAACAGGAGTCATCTTTTTCAGGACAGATCAACCTGCCTTCGTTCTTTCTTTCAATCCTTCGTTCCTTCGTTCGTTCCTTCCTTCGTTCCTTCCTTCCTTCCTTCCTTTTGTTTTAATTTTCAGATTTAAAAAACTAGAAAGTCATCAGCGTCTCTATGGCTTGTATACTTTTGCCAAAATGATGCACAATGAGAAAAAGACGAAGTGACAATGAAATACAGTTTGTTTTTCTGTTACCTTTTGTACGATACTTTCATATTTCCTCGGTTTCGCTTTCCTTTTTGTTCTGTTTATAATCTATAAGGCCCCACCCCTGTGGTGACCGAGTTTGCACGGGCATTCGTATGTACTGTTCATAAGTTAAGATCCAAATAAAATAAACGGCGAACTGGCTTTATTTGAAACTTTATGACCACCCTATGACCTGAAGGGCAGACATATATGGCAGACAGAATTCGAACTCCCATGCAGCTCAAGCCGGAAGTGCCAACAACACTCGCGCAACCCAATCCTGCTGATTGGAAGACATTACGGAAAAGCAGGGTAGCTTGGAAATCCTACCGATTGGTAAATCGTACGTTTGCCTCTGTGCGTCACCTGTACGTTGAACTGTTCAGAGTTATTGCGTTATTGTTCTTTTGTACCATTCGGGTTCTTTTGTCACAAAGCTAGCAAAAGTGGGCACAATTTCCGTGCCTGGGCTTAAGACAATGTTCTAGAAATAACCCATAATAATCCAAAACAATGATCTCGAGATTCTTCTTTCAAAAATGGTTGGGAACCGTGAAAGCATTCAAATGCCGAAGATTTTAAAGAGAGTGTCCACTCAAACCTAACAACCCTTTTATTCTGCCCTAATACATGGGAAATGACAAGAAAACGTCATTATCTGAGGTAAACTTTCAGTATGACGTTTATTTATATATTAAAAGTGCACTCAAAAGTGCAAAAAGATAACTCTGTGAACACGTATCTGGAAACTTGACATCGGTTATGTCCCCTCCTATATGACGTCAACAGGGTATCATCATGTCTGCTATGTGAGAAACTGGCGGTGTTCGAGTAGAGAGATCAAAACGGGGAAAATTTGCGGGACAAACACCAGTAAAAAGATGATAAAATTTCAGTCACAAGTCTTTACAGGAGCTTAAAAAAGTGTCATTTTTTTGCATACTATACATCGATACATCGAAGTGGATTCTCTAAAACCTTTTATTTAGTCCTAAAACCGTAGCTTTTGATGGCTGTTCGTCACTTCACGTCACTTCGTGGCTGTTCTTGGCTATTCGTGCATCTCGACAGACAAGGATACGATGACATTTCAAACACATACGTTCAAAAGCTCCATACATCTGTGA
>SMGT01007812.1:495437-537405 GCA_004794575.1 Lanistes nyassanus
AAATTTTCAAGCCACTTTTTACAAAGTGCATAGGAATCTTTTGATTTTTCTGGATTTGGAATCCCAAAAAAGCTTTTGTGGCTTCCGTCTACATTAAACGATTTGCACTGTTCGTTGAAACAGCCGAACGCACTGTGGCATGTTGAAGAATGCTTCTGGAGAACTGACGTCACCAGACCAGACGACAGCAGCGATATTTTGCTTTCATTCGCGAAAGAGTACGTACCACAACATGGCGACGTCCGTGTGCCATTATTTATCGATATTAAAACGTGAATTGTATGGAAATAGTACTGATGCAGCTTGAAATTTATGGTTGACAAGACTCACAATATCAATATCTATGAATTCATCTCAAATTGCGTCTAGGTTTAAGTTTCTCTTTAAGCTTTTGAGTTAAGGTGCAATGTGCGTTCCTTTCTTGCCAGTAAAAACAGGCTACGTGCCCTATCCGAAAAAAGGTACAATTTTTTTAAAGGTACTTATGAGGGGGAATATGAGCAATTAGAGCCAATATAAATCGGTTACATTTTTATTTGGTCTTTATTTTTTAAAACAAAATAATTTCAATTCATTTGCTGTGTGCTGCTTATGATAAGCTAACGAAGAACTAAGCTGTGCGCCCTGAAACTTGTGATGCAGCTGCCCTCAGCGAGTGTTCCGGGTTATTGGTGCAAAATGAATTTGTCGCTAATGCTTACATAGCGTATCCGACTTCTATTGCGCGAGAAGATCCGCACGAGAGTTCCACCCCCCCCCCCACTTACCAGTTTGTTTGTATGGTTTTGGGGGTTTTTGGGTGGTGGTGGTGGTTTGGTTTTAGGCCTTTAGATTGGTGTTAGGATTAGGGGAGTCGTTAAAGTAAGGATTTGGGTTAGCATTGCAGAACTAAAGCACAGCAGACGACAGAAAAACAAGTTCGTCTGCACAATCTGGGCATGCGCACTGTTCATTAAGTTTGGGGACTACCTACGTGGGTACAGTTAGCATCAGTTGCAAACATTGGATTTTCATATCAGCGGCTACGATCGCGTTGGAGTGTGTTTTGGAAATCTGGACGCATAGTTATATTATTGTCTAATTTTTATGTTTGCTGTTTGTAGTGACTCACCATCCGAAGCGCTGATCGAGACTAGTAATAGTACCATCATGGCCCTAAATTACTTCAATGTTTAAAACATTGTTTTGACACTTAGTTATTTCAGAGGAGGAGGTGGTGGTTGTTGTTGTTGTTGTTGTATTTGTTGAGGTCTACGTCCGGGGAAATGAAGTAACGCGCTTATTCAAAGTTGCAACCCCCTAGAGATGCCAAATAATCGCCAGACGGCACACAGAGTACTTCCGTTTCAATGTAATTGCCTTCCCCTTGTTGTTGACTGTTCCGTCTTGTGACAGGGTATTGTTGCGTCGAAAGTTTTAGTCCCTAGTTGTTTTCTGTATTCGTCGACACAAGCCATCTGAAAGAATATCCTTTAATTTTTAGATGCACGCACCGTTATCTTGGGTGCCAACGCGCAAAATTTATTCTGAATTTCAATTGACGCTTGCGTGTATGCTTTTAGAGGAAGTTCAAGTTGGAGCTCTGACGAGGGACAGCCATTTGATTCGAGATTCGCTCAACTCTCGTACCCAAGCATTAAACGTTTGTTACGTCTTTTTGCCCCTGCGTCGCGGATAATAACAAACATCGATGGATAAAGCAGCAAGAGCCGTAAGACGGTAAGACGTGATACAAGGGCAGACTTGTCATTCACCGTCTTTAGTACGGCGGCCGGGAGTGTCAAGTTTAGCGAAACAAATGCTTTTACATTGTCCACAAAATTTGTGTATTGGATTTTGGGAGATTGAGGTGTCTTTCAAGAGGTAAAACAGATACTCTCGCAGTATTAGCGTGATAGGGGTGAGCACTTGTACAAATCATTCATATGATGAATTGTTCATTGGAACCAAACTCCACTTCAGAGATACAGTAATTAAGTATTGAACTGGCTTTACACCTGTGAGTGTGACAAGACTGAAGGTGCTCATTAAATAGAATGAAATATATGCTACTCCAGTAGTGAATTTTAAAGAGTATGTTTAGGGTGAGTGAATTAATACTATTGGAGATTGAGTAAGTTTTTTTTTCAGATTTATGTTAGCTTATGAGCAGTCAGTACATCTTTAATGAGAGCCATTACTCCTGCCCACCTGCTACACATTGTGTCTGTATGTAAAGGAGCAGTGTCAAACTGATGTCTCTTGGAGCAGGTCATGCTGACCTCAACGTCCTGATCTCAGAGGTGAAAGACATGCGAACAACTGCAAAGGCATTTATGAATGCACAAAGTGCTGGTGAGAGCTTTCAATTCTGCATATTTGTGTACTGAAACAGAGAGAGATTGCTTATTGTTTAATGTCAAGTAAGCAACAAGGGCTGCGTTATGATGAGGGGAAGGAGAGTAGAGGGCGGGGAAGAGTGTGGTGGAATGAAGAAGTGTGAGAAACTTAAAGAGCATGGAAACACCACCATCACCCCCCTCCCAAGCATGGCCAACCCTGTAAACAAGTGCAGTATATAAGAGATTGTGTGAGTGCCGGACATGAGATCTGAATCTTTAAACCTCTGTAACACCCACTATTGGTGAGAAGAACATGTTACCATTATGCTGTGGTCTGCCCCCACCTCCAGGGAGAGGGAGATGGAGGGAGAAAAGACCAAGAGAGAGCAAAAGAGATGCTAACCAAAACAAGGATTTGCCATGTACATATGTATTTATGATCACATTAAATAACAAAACAGATAAGGTAAAATCATTTGGATTTAGGAATGTCTTTTTCTCACACCTCTTATCCAGCATCGCAAGATCTTTTAAAGTGGGCAGCCAATGAAGAAAACAGAGCTCTTCAGGATGTGGCCAGTCAACTTGCTGAGCTCAATCTGGTGTGGACAGAGGTTCAGAGAGAGTTCTGTGGTAAGTTTATCTGTTTTCTGTGTACGCACTTTGTGTGTGTGTGTGTGTGAGAAAGAGAGAGAGTGTGTGTGTGTGTGTGAGGGTGCGTCAGTGTGTATGTATGTGCATGTTTGTGTGTGCATGCATGTATGTGCCAATGAAAGTGAGTATGCATGTGTGTGTGTAGGAGTATGTGTGTGTACACAAGCAAGCTGAAGTGTATATAAATTAATTTGCAAAATTATTAAATAAGTCTTTGTCAGAGGCATCAGCTAAAGCAGCATTTTCATTTTTTTTAAATCTGTATTTTGGAATAATAGCTCGCTTTTATATAATTGTCTTTTCGCTGGTGTTTGGCTGAAGAACAATAACATACTTATTAAATATTTTGGGGAATGAGAAAGTCGTATTGAAAGCTTGTGATAGGCCATGCTAACGATTCTGTTTATGATCATCCTGATTTTTTGGAAATTACAGGGTTTTAGTGAATTTCAATCCAGTTGTTTTTAAATAATAGGATGAAAGTAACAGATTGGTCTCTGCCCATATTTCGCTGTCCTGTGTGCTCCATCTGGGCCATTGGAATAGGGAAGTGACTGGCGTACACATATTAGGCTGGGGCTATTTGGTCTGCCCCTCAACCACTGTGTATCTGACAGATGGTTTGAGAGCAAGAATGACCGAAGTTTATAGATTTATCTGTAGCTGTTATAGACTGTCGCAGTGTATTGTCATCTGTTGTAGAACACATTAAAGAATATCGACACGTGTACGAGATGATTTTGGAAGGAGAGAAGCACTTGGCACAATGCAGACACAACTTTGTAAGCGCCACAGTATACATTACTTTTATATTAAGCGCCACAGTATAAATTACTTTTATATTAAGCGCCACAGTATACATTACTTTTATATTAAGCGCCACAGTATAAATTACTTTTATATTAAGCGCCACAGTATACATTACTTTTATATTAAGCGCCACAGTATACATTACTTTTATATTAAGCGCCACAGTATACATTACTTTTATATTAAGCGCCACAGTATACATTACTTTTATATTGTACTTGTTCTGTTACAAATTCATTAAAAATTCATAAAATCATATCTTTAAACAATTTCAAAGTTATCTTCAACACCTTTTATTTTTAACGTTAAAGATATTTCCTTGTTTTTGAGTGAGGAATAGTTTTTAAAAAAACTCATCTCAAATCTTGCAACTGCTTCATTTTGCAGATTTTTTTCATTGAATGACTGAAGACATAAAGAGCTTTTCAAAATTGTAATTTTGTTTTTCACTTCCACATGTGCGCATGTACATAATTTTAGAGTGTGCTGATGCTGAGAATATATCAAGCTGTTTAATGCATTTGCCATCGTAATCTTGGTAATCTTTAGTAAACGACTTTGTAATTCCAGGCTACATGTGAACAGAGAGAGATGAAGATCAGAAAAGAACTAAAGAAGGCATTTAAGGTTGAGGATGTTTCTGTTTATTTAATGAAAATTCTTGATTGGAAGCACAAGGATAGATGTAGTACTTGGTTTTTGCACCTCATCTGTTGGTGGAAGAAATGAAAGAGACTGGTTTTTAAACATTCACTCAGACTTGAATTGTATCACCATATTTGATAGCCTATTTTCCCATATAGGAAAAGTCATTATTTTATATCTGTATGTTTCTGAACATCTACAAGAAAAGTCAGTTCTAATAAGAAACATTAAAATTGACTTCTCAGAATTGTTCTCTAGAAGATGAGACTTTTGATTAACATACTATGTGACAAACTGGATGTACTGTTGTCACTTTTGTGCATGAATATGTCATGTGCATATTTCAAAATGTAAAACTGAAAGATTGTCATAAGAATAAAAACTTCTCTTTAAAAATCAGTAGGAAAGTTTTTAAAACACTTATTTCATTTATTGATGTTCATGTATATCTTTGTAAACATACTAACATAAGAGGTAGTAATGCTAGTACTATTCCTAATTTTCACTCCTGCCACTTGGCTCAGGGGCAGTAATGTGTATGTTGTTGTATGTGCTATACATTCATGCATTTGGAAAAATAATAACAGATGCTCGTCTTTCTTTACAATGTGCAGAAGGCTTCAGAAGCAGAACTGCAGGTCTTGGAAAATCGTCTGGCACAGGCCGAAAGGGCCAAAGACCTAGCGCAAATGGAAGGTTGGTAGATTTCATAACTGTGTCAACTTGTAAAGGTAGATGTGTTTTGTTCTTTGAAGAAGCTTCCTCTTCTATAAAATGATAATTAGTTGATGTACTGTGAAAATCTAAACTGTTCTTAATGAAAGTTCAAATCAGTTCACGCATCTGTTATACACAGAAATCTAAAAGGAACCAAAAATGCTTCGGCCCATTGCTTTTCAAGAACGCTTTTTTTCCCATAACATCAAGGACCCTCATTTCTTCTCGAGGTGCTCTGCATATGTTTAAACAGAGTTATTCCCAGGTACTTACATTTTTTGAGGCTATGGGGAGCCCTGTTACATCTTGTAATCTCTACATATACACTGGTGTGACCCATACTGCAGTCTACAGTGCAAGTCATTTGTCAATTCCAGTTTCAGACCGCATCCGAGAAAATGAGGCTGTGAAACTGATTCGTTTGAAGGAAGGTCTGCTGAAAGTGTCAGAAGTATATGCAGAATTTGCCAAGAAATGTTCCATCATCTTCGAAGCTCAGAGGGTGAGCACAATAAAAAGACTCTTCAAGCACTTTTCATTGTGTTTAAACTGCTTTCATGTGTGGATATAAGCTGGAGATATTTTAGGTCAGAAGATACTTTCCCCAATGTTGTAGCACTATGAGTGCATTACCATTAATGCAGCATCTGTTTTACACTTTGAGATTCCTTATGCTATGGATTTCCAGAGATAAAGTAGTTTGTAACGTGTATTATCTGGTATCCAGTTCTGCATAAGCTGGAATAAGATTTTAGGCTGGTAAAAGCTAAAATTGGCCCACTGGAATACTCTTTTGGGGATTCATAGGTGGGCAGGTCTGGGTTGAAGAAAATTGTGTATGCAGATAATTGTGTGTAGGTATGTAATTGTAAATAAACAATTTTCTACAAAAATTCTTTGTTTTCAGCAAATTGTGCACCTTTTGCCTGATGTACATACTCAAGACCTAGAGGACATTAAATACACAGGTATGCTGCCAGATACTTGGCTTAGAGGGTTTAATGTCTGCCTTTCAGACTGAGCTATGTGTTGACATTGGAAATACCATAATTCTTTTCAAACCAGACTGTAAATGTGATGGTGCCAGTGTCACGTCTGTCCATCCATCCTCCTGTTCTGAAGTAATTTACGGCTTTGGTAGAGTCAAAGCCTGTTTTAATCCCTTTACATGTAAAGCAATTACTCATTCTTTCGTTCTGTTTTATTCCACAAATCGCTTCTGGCTTATTTGTTGTTTGCTGTTTTCACCCATGCTTAAAGATGTGCACTGCCTTCGTTGTTACACTGGCAGGTTCAGGTGCCACAAAGCATTATGTCCAGCTGGCCAAAGAGAAAGTCCGGCAGTTCCGCCACCACAAGTATGGGACCCAATCCTTTGCACACCATTACTGTAAGTTCTTCGCCTTTTGTTTCAAATTTTCGCTATCTTGCTCCAAGCTTTCATGCATAAGATGGCTTATTTTTGGACACTGGGTAAATTAGTTTGCTCAGTGTTTTCCTGCTAAATAGCTGGTCCATTTAAGTTGCATTATTGGTAGGGTGACTGGAGCCTGGCGTTAATGAATTGCTAACACTGCCTGACCATCATGTTAGTTTTAAGAAAAACTGTGTAAATAAGCTTAAGAAAACCTATTAACACTCAGAGCAAAATGAAGTCAGTTGTTCTAGTAATAATTTAATACTTATGATACACAGATTGGTGAACAAAAAAAGTCCCCAGGGGGTTGGGGGTAGGGTAAAATCCTCAAATTCTCCAGACTCACACAAAAGTGTTGTTGAATCTTGGCCCCCTTGCATTCCTGGGTGAACACTGGAGCTCAGTCTAGCAAGCAGACATGACACTTTCTTGTTCTTGTTCCACTGTTTGGCCCTTGTTATAAACTATGTAAGAGCAGAGAGTAGGGAGGGATGAAGATCTCTTGGTGTCTTGTTCTTTTGTGAGGAGATCTGTCTTGTCTCTGTCTAGTGGAGCCCCCACCGCCATACACAGCAGACACCATTCTTACCTCCAGCGCTGGGTCCACATACAACGCGTCTGAATCCAGAGATCAGGACATGGCCTCTCGTCGACAGACCAACGGCATGTCCTCCACTTCTGCCACAGTCTCCACAACCATTGACCCCATGTCGCAGATGGAAGGCTCAATTGTGGACTATGACCCCGACTGGGACAGTGACTATGAGGACCTGACAGGGGCAATGGGAGGAGCTAGAATATGAATGCCAAATGTCTAGTGGCACGGACTCAGATGCAGAGCCAATATAGCCACCAGCACCAGGACAGTGATGTCTGAAACGTTTGTCATACAGAGAAGTCGGTCTTTACTTTAAGAACTTCAAAGATTGTGTACCATTGCTATGGCTGTTGATTGCTCAGGCAGCAGGGGGAAATGGTGGTTGTAAAAAAATATATTAGGCTTCATAATTATATATTTCCTCTGTGTGTCTGAAATCACATGAAAGTAATTTTACATTTTGTGTTTCAGTGGTATGTAAAACTTAATGTTGGGTGAACTGGAACAATTGTTAGTCTTCACTAACCTCCAACATCACTGTTGTGCCAATGTTGCTGGGTGTATTTAATTGGGGTGACTGAACAACTTCCAGTACACTGTTAATATCTAGTAAACATATCATTGTTTACTTATATCAGCCTACTAGAGTATTTATATGGTTCAGTACTTTGACAGTTTGACTTTTTTGGTGTGGTTTTGTATGGAGTTTTGTCTGAATGAAGAGGTATCTGTTCTAATGTGTGCTCAGCTTCATCTTACCGACATGTCTAGCTTTCACTTCGTGGTTCATACCCTGCTGCTTTTTTTTTTTTTGCTTTTTTTTATAACTGGAGTGGAGTTCAAAAACAAAGCATATTGATGTCTAGGATTAGATGCTTATAGATATAACCCTTGCTGCCTACCCTTTAGACATGATTCAAGTCCAGGCGAGGACAATAGCAAGACACTGGTAAGCACTCATTGTCCTAGAATTAATATTTAAGAAAGTTCAGAAATATTTAATACTTGCTAAGGCATAGTTGACATGTAAGATATGGGCTGATGTTTTTCCTCCTGTCTTTTTGGAAGGATGTAGGTGAAGCGCAAACTAGTCAGAACTCCCTTGTTGATGTTGGTCATTTTGACATTTTTGTGCCATCAAGCATTATCAATGTGCTAATAAGCTTTTTTTTTTAAATCAACTGGAAACTTAAGATTACAAAAATCTGTGAGCAGCTACCTCTTGGTGTGATTAGAGAACACTTGAAAGAGTGTATTCTAAGAAATGTGGTTAGCAGTGAAAGTATGTTCTGTGAAAATATCAAAACTCCTGTTACCTTTCACTGCTAAATATTGCCTATCCGTCAACCATTGGGGTGTGGGTGAGCAGAACTGGAGATTTGTTATGCACTTAAACATTGAACATATCTTTGCTTAGGTCGTTTAGTTCCTGTTATGTGATGGGAAGGAAAGCATGTACTTTCATGTGCGAGAGAGAGAGAGAGAGAGTGGGTGGGGAGCTGCTTTTTTCTGCTATTTGTATTTATCTTTTTTTTTTGCTGGGGAGGGGGGTGTTCCTTTATGTGTGGGTTTTTTTCTTTATTTTTGTTTGGTTTCTGAGTGCCATATGTGCCAGGGCTTCATGGACTAAATTTACAACAGCAGAAGTCACTTCCGGTAACAGATGCTGCTGTGTCTCAGCCGTTCCATGGGTATGGGATGGGGATAGGCAGTGATACAGCAAAGAGTGAAGGAGAGTCAGGACCATTTGCAAATATGCCAGAACAGACTACAGGTTTACTTTGAAATATAAGTGTCAACAAAAACCTTGGGATATGAAGAATGTGTTGGTGAACAGAGTAGATTGGGAGGGGACATTTTGGCAGACACCAGTCTTTACTAATTGCTGTTATCCAGAATTCTCTGTCAAGCTGGTGGAAAGGTGAGTTTCATAATCTCCTTTGGTATAATTACTGAGTCACTGCGATCAGAGTTGCTAACTTCATTATGTTCTGCAGAATTCTTGGCCCTTTTCTTTTTAATGGTTTCTTAGTGCTTCAATAGCACTTTTAATTTTAGACCTGAACAATACTTCCCATGCATGGAAAAAGCAAAATAATACGTGGATTTCTTTCTGGATTTGTTTGCATTTTGGTTATAGTTTTTAGTTATTATTTTTAGGACTATTATTCACATTTTTGAAGATTGTAACCTGAACCATTTTAATTTGCATTTCTCATGTTTGATTAATTATTCCTTCCCATCAGAGGAGAATCATTTTCACATAATGTGGGAAATGTGTGTGAAGTGCAGGACTGTTAGTGAAATAAAAGACATCAGTGGGAAAAAATAGAGCATTCTTGTCATTCCATGAAGTACATGAGTGGACTTAGAGGCAAGTTTCATGAGTATTGCATCTGTGGGTGACACTTTGTCCTCTGAAATGTATGGGGTGTTTTGTGCATGAAATTACTCGTTGAAATTCTCCTGTAATCTTGTAATCCAGCCCAAGTGTGGTGACAAAAGTGAAATACCAAAATGGGCGTTGACCAGCACAAGACGGGTTACTAGTGTGCTTTGGGGGGTGAACTGTAAAACAGTGTATAAATGAATCACTGGTGTATGGCCACAAGAGAAATGATGAAAGGAAACTGTCTTTTCCTGCAGTTTTGCAATTGAAAATTATTGATGTGATGCTAACAGTTCCCAAATTCTGGAATAAGGGACAGGGGCAGCATGTGACTAAGATTATAAAAAGATCAAATTTTTTGTGAAAGTAAACTACAGGGGCTGGTTGTGTAGATACTCTTTGTCACCTGTCCATGTGTAAAGGTGCACTTAAAATACACAGGGCAAATGGGAATTGTGACTGGAAGGGCAGTTAGGAATGCTTATGTAACCCGACCCTGGATACTGTGACAGCATGGGCAAGGGAAACAGTTGTGAGCAGTTATGAGAGTGTTGTACACTACCTTAATGGGTATGTACCGCACATTAAAAAGTGGATTTTCCAGCTGTCATAGATACCACACATTAGTGGATTTTCTAGCTGTCATAGATACCGCACATTATTTAGTGGACTTTCTAGCTGTCATAGATACCACACATTATGCAGTAGACTTTCTGTCATAGATACCACACATTATGCAGTAGACTTTCTGTCATAGATACCACACACCATGCAGTGGATTTTCCAGCTGTCATAGATACCACACATTATTTAGTGGACTTTCTAGCTGTAATAGATACCGCACATTATTTAGTGAACTTTCTAGCTGTCATAGTGCACATTATGCAGTAGACTGTCATAGATACCGCACATTATGCAGTAGACTTTCTAGCTGTCATAGATACCGCACATTATGCAGTAGACTTTCTGTCATAGATACCACACATTATGCAGTAGACTTTCTGTCATAGATACCACACATCATGCAGTGGATTTTCTAGCTGTCATAGATACCATGTAGACAACATACTGACAGTGCTTCCCTCAGCTGCCAGAGCTAGCATTACATTAAATACAACAGAACTAGCAACATGTAGTATGGGAATGGGAAGTTTTTATATGTGGGCCAAGAGCTATCATTTGAAAAACATCCGGCAACTTTAAATCTACTTGAAGCAAGTAATGTATCAATATATGTGTAATTCTGACAAGCGCTCATTGTTAACAGGACTGCACCTGTAATGTCACTCAAAACTTTCTTCAGTCTGAACTTGTCTGTTTTATTATATCATCCTCTCAACAATTTCCTTTTCAGTGTTCTATGATAGTACGTTTAACAACAACAAAAATTGAAAAGGAGCAGTTGGTCAGTCACCCTGCCTCTGACCCTCTGAAACAAATTAACCCCTATGCAGCTAGGACATCTGAAATGACTGCTTAATTTCTACTTTTACTTCTAAAGTTTCTGTCATCCTCCCCAACCCCCTCACTTATATTTTTATCACCCCACCCCCATCTAAAATCACTCCATCAGGATCATTCATGAACATTCATGGATTTTGTTTTTGGCTGGAGCACCATGAATAATATGACGGCACATAAGCCATTATTATATTTTCAGATCAAGATAAAATATTTGTGTGCGGATAGCCGGTATATATGCATCGAAAAAGAAGACTCTCCCAATACCAAAAGAACTGCATTTTGATCTCTACATGTACTGTCGTTTGCAGACTAATGACCAGCCCATGGTATTCAAACAAAACGAAGAGTGCTTAGACATTGAGCCAAAATGAACTGAGCTGGTGGGGATTTTTTTCCTGTTGTAGTCGCCTACAAAACAAGATGGCGACAGTGACACCACATCGACGTATACAAAGTGACGGCCAACCCCTGTAGCTGGTGCCACGTGCACAGAAACTATAATATGGCTTCGAATACAAGATGAGAATCCCCGACCTTCTGTATTGGTAGCAAACACATGGTATCTTAACAATAACCTTAATGCCGAGATCAAAAACGCTTTTCGGTCCATTCTCGTCGTCTGCTTGTCAATAAAGCGCGTGAATCCCACGTGATCAACCCAACCAATGACAGTTGGATAAGGGGCCTTAAATCTTTTCATAAACAGAGCCTATCAAGTACAGCATTGAGCATAATAACATGAACGGGTACTGGCGATAACAACAAATGTATGTGGATTCTGTTATAACGCTCATGCGTATTGCCAGCAGTCCGTACGACATTAAACAGGCAGCAGTCTAAAACCAAAAAACGAGACCGAAGAGGAAGCGTGACCACTTCAGGGGTAAGTTTTGGTTTAGTTTAAGATTGAGACTTAGACAAGTTAGAGCCGAGCCACTTTATCGAGATCTTGGATAGCAGGATATGCTATAGCCAAGGACTATACCGACTAGGAGTCTCATAACACTAGTCTAGACATAGATAAACCCAAAGCATGAACCTAGTATGGATTGAGTAGGAATAACAACAATCTGTCTGCCCAGTGGCAGTATCTATCAGTCCAGTCATACTGATGAGCGAGAAACTGTTTTGGGTGTATCGTCGATAAACATAGTACAAAGTTGACACTCGCACTGTAGTGACGCGTTTGATTTCACGAGTGGAACGGAAAGTACAGCTGTGAAAAACATAAAAATAAATAATCCTTGCCGTCTAGCTTTTTTTCACATTGGAAGAAAACTTAAGATTGTTAAAGTAGCATACGATTACATAAATAGAAATGAAATCGACAGAGTATATACGCTGGTGTCCAATGAACTTAATTATTAGTAACTATAAGGCAATGCAAAGTTCAGCACTTACAATGTAATATTGAACCACATGACGCCATATAGTTCATGTGCACTATGTGGAAAATGAGATGCCCCATGGAAGTTTTACAAGCAAGATTTGTGTATGCGTTCACCCATTAAAAAGGAGCAAAATGTAAGTAAAAGCACTTTAAGACATTTGGTGTACGTAGTAATAAGTAATTAGTAAAAAATACTTCTTATACTTAAGTGATTCTCTATTTTTGTGGCACGAAAAGGTCATTGTCAGTTTTTTTCCAGACAAGACTCAAGACAGTGAGTGTGGATTGCCTACAAAAATGCAGTTGTGTACTATTGTTATAGACATCTGTTGTACCATGAATCCTACAAAAAACTGTTCACTTCAAATACTTAAGCTGCATTAGTGACTTTTGTTTAGTAAAGGTTCTAGACTTGGCAGACTGTGTGTCATCACAACATTTACAGACCTATGGGGTCAGGTCTCATATATTTATATGCATTTTTGTTGCACTCTGCTTCCTATGACCTGTCTCTCTCTCTTTCTCCCACATTCTGTTCCTGGACATCAACCATGCGCGATCAGCATCCTTGTCAGCTAAGTTATCTTTATTTGTTATCTGTCTGTTTGTGACATCCTGAAGACGGGCTTATGTCCCGATACGTTGACTCATTGTCTAAGTCTCGTTGGTCAAGTTGCTATTGTCGTACCTTTATTACCCCAAGCTGCAGTCACTTGTTTGTTTTCTCTTTACTTCAGTATAATTGTAATATTATAGAAAACATGAGACCTGGTCAACTCATTCAGTTTTTCAGTTACCGAAGATGACCTGTCAACCAGATTGAGTTGTCTCGCCCACTGCAGCCAAGTTGACTTGTTCACTGCATTCAGATGACTGATCCAATAAAATTGAAAGTTTTTATAGTCAGATTTTCAGGAGCAATAATAAAGCCTAATTTTAATTTGAAGATATCTTTTGTCCAGAACAAACATAGAGGATATCAAAATATGAAAATCCTGACATCTGACAATGATTGAACTATGTAACATATTCCCCATGGGCTTGGATCTTCTGGAAAGCCATTGTATCATTTTTATGTTCATTTTCAAAGAACTTAAATTATGCCAAGCATATTTTTACCATTTATCAGCATGTTCAATTATACTTATAGCATACAAATGTGTGCATGTGCTGTTTGCTTGATGGGGTCAAATACAACTTGTCCATTTATCCTGAAGAAAAAATCCACATTCATTTGCAAATTCCAGCCAAATACACAAGTATTTCAGTGACACCAGAAATGATTTGCAGTTTAAATTACTGTTAGAGATGCAGACCTGTAGTAATCCTTCATTACAAAATTTATAAATTTAATTTAGGAACCAGGGCAGCATTTCATAAACAAATGAGACTGAGTTTTTAATGTGCAAAGATTGCATTGTTTGAATTTTTTTATTCCCTCTCTGTCTGTTAGTGCCCACTGCACATGTGCATGCATGTGTGTGTGCATGCATGCCCGTTCATGCAAAAGAGAGGAGAGATGGAGAGGGGAGAGATGCTGAGGCAGCAAGTAGGCTGTATCTCACCAAGCAACCAGCCCTGCATATAGATGGCACTTATAGAGAAAATACATATAAATAAATAAATAAAATGTGGATTTTTAACGCGCGAGAACACATTTCATGCACACTTCGCGCGGACGATGAACACAGACACGCTAGTGAAAACAACGAACACACACAGAGGGAGAGATGAACGCACCACTGACCAACAGGTTGGGAAACAGATCGTCCTTCGGTCACAGATGGGTGGAAAAGTATCATAAGAGACGATGAACAGAGAAAGTTGTAAGTTAATGCAGACAGGCAATCGGGACGTCAGTCAAGGTACTTTCGGAAAAGAAAAGTTTTTAAGTTTCGTTTGAAAGTCTGTTGTGATGGGGAGTGGCGAATGTTGTGGGGAAGTGAATTCCATTGGGTGGATGCCAAGAAGGTGAACATGCGCTGTCCATATGTTTTTGTCCTGATGCGGGGTACTGAGAGAATGCGATCGTCGGAAGAGGAGCGGAGCTGTCTGAGTGGAGTGTAGATTGTAAGAAGTTCTGAAAAGTAGCTGGGGCATGCACCGGTGAAAAAATTGAAACAGAGAGTAGACAACTTTTAGTCGATGCGAGCCTGAATGGGGAGCCAGTGCAGAGTGCGGAGGAGAGGTGTGGCATATACTGTAAAGGGGTGGATCCGCAGCTTATGGTTGGGGCTGTTGTACCACCACATTGCCTGCAGTGCTGGCTCTCATTCCTCTGTATTCATGCAACACTTATCATCATGTTTGTCTCTATACAGTGAATGCCTTCTGGCTGGTAGTTCACCAATATTCTTACTGCATTTTTTTCTGTTTGCATGACTTCTTTTTTAGTAATCTTGCTGCCATTGTTTTTTAACTGCTTTTACTAATTTTATATTTACTTTTTGTGTCCTTTTGGTTTGTTCCAATTAAACATTATTCTTTATTTGTGACAGTCTGGTTTAACAACAATCTTTGCTTGCTTTAAAGTGCAGTTAGTGAGTTAGTCTCATGCTTTATTTTTCAATATCCCCATTAGTTCTGGTGTTTTTAAAAGTATATAACCCAGTCTTGAAATGAAAGATGTAGAGTTTGAATAGAGGTCTGAAATTATCTGCATGGTAAACGGCAAAACGTGACACCACATACCTGTAACTGGACTGTGTGCAGCTCCGTGTCCAGCTGGGGAAGTGGGATCATCACAGCTAAGATGATTTCTTATCTTGGCTTCCTGCCTATTGTTCTAGTTGCTCTGGCCACAACCACATTTGCTATTTCATACGTCATCGCAGTTATTCGTGGTGATGTTTCAGCAGCTTTCCCATACATCAGGTATCTCTCTATTTGACTTTTCTGTATTGGATATTATGTGTCATGGGGTGGGGATGGTGAAACAAACTGATGGTGTGTGAGAGAGTTTTGCTCACCATTTTTGGTTTTGTCTCATTTGACGAACAAAACTCAATAGATGTTTCTTTGTTAGTGATACAGGTGCTGACGTTCCGGAGAGCTGTATCTTTGGACAGTTCTTGAACATTGCTGCTTTTTTGGGTGAGTTGCCTATGGGTTTAAAGAAAGTGAATAGTTACGAAGTGAAGAATTTTGCTTCTGTGAACTTTGCCTGCAAATTGTGCCGTGCACATGGCCAGTCAGAAAGGTACGAAAATAGACCCAGTCTGTTGGGAACCAATATCATATTGACATGCTCAAACTGCACTCATCTGTTGTTAACGATGCTGAGAAAAGGATGATTGATCTGTCCATAACTTTAACCCAAGTTGTGGAGAACTTGTTTTGTTTTGACACATAATGGTATAAATATTTTTTTCAACACCAAATCACCATAGCTGTTGCTTGGACAGCAGTTTATTTTAATGACAGAAGTGATTTTTCAAGGTTCTTTTTCATCCATGTAAATTTTTCTGTTTCCAGCATTTTGCACCATGTACGTGCGGTACAAAGCAATAAAGGCATTGGCTGGTGAGGAAGATAGGCGGCTGTGCCGCTTGAACAAACTGAGTGCAGGTCTTGGCTTCCTCTCTGCTTTTGGGTGCTCGGTCGTGGCTAACTTCCAGGTAGTCATTCTGTTCCTTCATTAGCATGAGCTGAGTAGATATAAATGTTGGATGTACTTGACAAAAAAGTAGGGATTGCAAGTGATGCAGACTGCTTTTCTAAGGCATAGACCACTTGTGCTGGGCTTCCCCCTCTTGTATTCGACTCCACCTCTTTAGACCTGCAACACTTTCAGACTATTTTTGAGAAACTTGCTATTGTTAAAGTAAAATTTGGAAAAATCACATAGCGGTGTGCTGGTAATGCTTCTAATCACACCTGTTGGCCCAAATACTACACCATGCTACAAAAGCCTGGCAGAGTGAAATGCATGTACGTAAAATTTAGCAGGTTACAATATGTGGTGCATATCCTGTTTAGAGATGCAGTCATTTCTTATCGTCATGTCAGCTGCCATTCATGTTGCCAGTGCTCTGTTTTGTAGGAGGGTTCTCCAGTGGAGATTGTGCACATTGTCGGAGCGTTCTTCACTTTCTTTGGTGGTGTAGTCTACTGTTTCCTGCAGACTGCTATATCATATCGGCTGTACCCAGACTACAACGGCCGCTTCATCTGTCATGTTCGTCTGTTTATCTGCATGGTGGCCTTGGGCAGTCTTATTGCTAGTATCCTTTAAGAATGCAGTACATTGTGACAAAATGTAGGGACTACTTTAAAAAAGTTCATTTAAAATCTTGCCCATTTTAAACACAGTGGCACTGATGGGATTGGCATGTGACTAGCTGTCCTTAAAGTAGTCCACTGGATGTATGGTATTGATTTGGAAGCCGATCCAGGCCTTGACTTTGGGGGGAATTTACTTGGTGCAGAAACACCCCCCCCCCCCACACTGCTTTTTTATGACTGCAGTCCCACGTCTGGCAGCATGTTAACTTGTCTAAGCAGCACTGTTGAGATATGCATTTAGTTTGCAGCAGGACATTAAGCAGCAAAAAAGCAAATCAAAGAGCTGTTCTGACGCCCTCTGTTATGAGGAGAGGCACTACAAGATTGGATTGTGGCCATGCATGGATTTCTTACAAAAGGCTTTGATATCTGCAGACAGAGTTGGTCATGTCCTATTGTACTTTCTGCCAAACAGTGTAACGGTTTATGCTAGAAATGGTGGAAAACCAACATTGTAGTGTGGATCTTGGTGATAGAAACATGGGTGCTACTCTGCCAGCTAGGAGCTGGATTGCTGGTATTTGATAATTGATTCTGCTGGCTTTTGAAAATTTGAGAAGCAACATTTGTCTAGCAAGACGAGCTTTGCGATGACCTGGTGTCCGATCATAGTTTTCACACCCACTCATGTCTGCCCCAGAACCCCCCACCTTTTACGTTTTTGACAAATTTTGAGTAACATACATGTAGAAAAATGGTTGTAGATTCACAATTTGAGAACCCCAGTCCAGATTATACGCGTTGTGATAACATGAGAAATCAGCTAACACAGCTCCATTCTGAGTTTCCTACCAGCATGCTTCCGTTTCTTTGTTACTGTTATCAAATTCATTGATTTGGTCAAGATGAGAATCAGCTAATACGAGCACTTGCTCCTTATCCTCTGAGACCAACATCTGGTGGAGGCCACCACAAATCACGTCAGCATTATGTCCTTAACAGTATTTCAGCCATTTCCTCAGCTGCAGTAGCGCTGGGGCGGTACAAAGTCAAAGACCGGTTTCACTGGACACCAGATGAACCTGTAAGTTTCACTGATAAACAACCCAGCTTGTGTTTTCATCATGCTTCTTGCTGCGTGTACCACTATAATGATGTTTAAGTTCTTTGCAAGCAGTTCATCGCATTTTGGCAGCCATCATCACTGTCATGAAATGACTGTCAGTCAAAATATTTGCAGCCCTTCAGGTGCTGGTTTCAGATTTGCTAACAGCCATAGTTATTGTTTTACCTACTTTAATAAAAACAGAAACTGACATAGAAGGGCATTTCTGATGTTATGTTCTCCAGCGTACGAGTTTTGCGAAAAAATATATATTCTTACTGTCAGTCTTACAAGACGTGAAAAAAGAGCACACTTATGGCATACTAGTTGTAAAGGTAGCATGCTGAAAGCAGAAATAACAGGAGTCCTCATGCACCGTGTCTCACAAAACTGTGAAACCACCCATGGTTTTGATTTTTGTTGTTTGTTTGAGGTGTTGGCAGGGTGCTTTTTACTGGTAGTTGTAATGCTAATGTTGAATAACATTGTAGATCCACATTAAAGATAAAACTGGGGCAGCAGAAGTTGGCACGTGTATGTTCCTGATATAGGCAGGGTTCTTTCTTACAAATACTAACTTAGCAACATTCACTTTTGTGGTCGGATGGATGCATTAAGGGAGAGAACTGACCATGACTTTACTTCCTTTTCATTGCAGGGCTACACAGCACACGTGATCAGCACTGCTTCGGAGTGGCTAACAGCGTTAACCTTTCTGGGATATTTCCTGACATATGTCAGGGAGTTTGACAAATTTGACTTGGAGATACACACACGGCCACTAGTGAGGCATCTTGATGATAATCCTTTTGTCAGTTCATCTGAGCGAACAAGGCTGCTTGACTGAGTAAATTACTTCACTGCATGCACAAAATCTGTACTTTATTTACAGATGATGATTTGTATGTACATTTTTTGGAGGGAGGGGTGTTTTTTTTAGAGGGTGGGGAGAGTTAAAGGGAGATTTGATCAAAAACCTCCCCACCTTTTTTTAAAGGCTGTGAAATGACTTTTTTATATTAAAATAACATGAAATGACTTCATATTAAAGGTGAATAACAATACAGGATTTGGTTTGTTTATTCATCACTTTAACATTTTCTTCACATGATCACAGTTTTTAGGGAAAAATCCACATTTCATCACAGTCATCATACTCGTCATCAAGATACGAGTCATCACTGGTTTTCAGTTGTTGCTGGGCTACATGGTGCTTTCATGACTTGATCCACAGCTAGAAATATGTACTGCAACAGAAATAGTAATTTTCTTGACTCTCTTGCCCTTATGAGGGAAGCCATGCCTTAACAGACATAAGCAGAAATTTATCTTGCACTCTTTGGCATCTCCATTCTTCAATGGTGAGGAAATAATTTCACTTACACGCACTCCTCATTATTCAGGAAAAGACTCTTTGCATACACCACACGGATCATTTTCTGCAACAGAATGTGAAAATCTTTACTGCCGTGTTTATAAAATCTGTTTGCCAAGGTATGAAAAAAATAAAAGCCCATCTGTAGCTTGCCAGCAAAACTATCCCCAACGTTCTTTCAGATTCCAGAGATAGGCTGCACTAGTCTTCATGATCTGCTTTCAGCACATTAAAAAGCACTAGAAAGGCCCATTCATTCTGCCGACTTATGGGCACTTTTATGTGCAGCAAAAAAGATTGAACTATTCTTGCAGCTCAACCCAGATACACAAAACAGTATATGTATCACTGAAATAGGTAGTCGTGTACGTAATGGATGAGTTTTTGGCAGAATTTGATCAGCATGACTGGATCTGGTTCCTCCACTCATCCATGAAATATTTTACTGAAATACTGTGCTACTAAAAATGAAAAATGACAAATCTTTGGGCGGTAACATGGAGGATCCCCGTGATGTGAAGAACTGTTTAACATGCCTTGAAAATTTTCTGGATGGGAAAAGTGCATGAACAATAAAGCGAGTGTGCATGTAGTATTTATATTTTTGATTTGCCACATTGGACTCGATCAATTTCAATGTCGGAATCAATTTAAACATTCTGTAGGTGCTCTCGATTGTTGATTTGAAATGTAGCTGTGTAAAGCATTGAAAAGTAAATAACATAATTGTAACCATAAAGTCTGTAGCTCAAGCATTTAATAAACTGCTAGTCAGGAGTGGTGCACCTGGTGCTATACTGGCTTGTCGCGACAATGTTCAGCACTCCAAACTTCCAATGTACATGTTGAAAATGTATTCTTTTAGCAAAACTTCTGCAAACACATGATAAGGGGTAATTTACACTCCAAAATTCAGGAATGATGCAGAGATTTTTGTCCCATGTGTCATTGTGACACAGTTTTTAAATATCTGGCAAACTAACACACAAATTGCTTGGCGCCGACCCCAGGTTCTTACAAAATTAGCCTCCAATTTCATGCCAGAGGGTCACTGTGACCCTGGGTTAAAAAAAAACAGAAGCACTTCTTAGTTCAGGGGATAGCTCATGGCATGTGTGTGGGTGGGTGGCTTACGGTCAAGGCCAAGAATCACATTTTAATACACCGACCTGTGGGCTCAGTTTGGCCTCCTCCAAAATCTCGTCTGCTTGGGAAAGTGTGATGTTGGTCAGTTTCTTGCCATTTACCATCAGCAGCTGGTCACCTGTCTGCAGTCCTGTGTACAGCCCCATAATAATCCTCCCTTGTCAATACTTTATCTTTGTCCAACTGTATGTTTAATATTTCCCATCCTCTCCGACTTATGCACATAAAATTCCTACCGAATTCTTCAAAATGGTTTAATTTAAAGAATGCCACCTGATTAATAATGTGTATGATATCCTATATGCAATGTTTTGCTGCACCAGGTGTTGCAAACATGGCATACTGATGTGCTAAATAGTCTCGCTGTGAATGACTAAATCAACACCTAAGATTCTCAAGAAACATATTTTTATGAAATATTGCTACAGCACAGTCAAATACTAATGGAAGATAAATACAAATTTCTGAACTAAATTTGAGTTTCTTTAGCAATACTTACCATGACCCAGAGTGCTAAATTCTCAAGTTAGCGAACCCAAACCACACCTTCCAAACAAGCATTTGTTTACAAACCCTGGTAAGGCCCCCTTCTGCAAATGCGCACCCCCGTGCGTCACCCATGCGATCTCCTCACTGGCCAATTCAACCTGACTTTCTCAAGCCAGAAGAAAAAGACCATTGGGGAGGAGGGTGGGCCTATGATGGGTCACGGTAAGTATTGCTAAAGAAACTCAAATTTAGTTAAGAAATTTGTGTTTTCTTGTCATAATACTGTACCGTGACCCAGAGTGCTGACTAGCACGAAATGGAGGTGGGTGACCAAACAAAACTTACCAGGGTTAGGAGGAGGCTTGACACGACAAGTGTTGTCAGGCAAGACAACACCGAAGGGGCCCCCATCTCTGCGACATGAGAGGCCCCTGAAGAAGTGAAAAACGGGACCTCAATGTGCCAATAGGGAGCCTGTGCTCAGGGAGACTGAGTGGCGACAGTGGCAGCCTAAAACTTCATGTCCAATGGGTGCACAGCAAGCAGGGACAGGTAGGGTCGCACTGCCCCCCACCTGTTGGCAGTGAAGTGGAGGCGTCCCAGAAACAGGACAACCAGTGTGAGAGCTGAAAAAAAGAGCCCTGCAAGGCGAGCCAATGGTACTCCCATAGCGCTCGTAATGGACTGGAAGGTAAGGGTGAAGGGAAGGAAGATGGTGGACGAGACACACACACGCAGGCAATAGGTGAGGACGAAAGCGTACCACACTGCAAAACTGTTTAGTTTTCTAACAATAAGAAGCAGTACAGACAGAAGCAAGAGAGTGAACGAAAAAGCTCACATTCCTTGAACGTTGTGCAGTGCAGTGTACTGTAGGGGGAAGGGAGGCCAAGGTGAAGCCACGCTGAGAAGGCCAGAATGCAGAGCAACACACGTCCGACCCGGTCAACAGCGCTTGAGAAAGTCAGCTTGAATTGGTCAGTGAGTAGATGGCATGGGGTGACACACAGGAATGCACATGCGTGGAGAGAGCCTTACCAGGGTTTGTGTACAAAATTTTTTTTTTGAAGGTGTGGTTTGGGATCGCTAACTTGAGAATTTAGCACTCTGGGTATTGGTACAGTATTGTGACAAGAAAATGTGTACTGCTTACCATTTTCAATTGCAGCACCTCCGTCAAATACTGCTGCAACAACAATTCTGCCTGCAAGAGGTGTGCCATTTCCACCTTCCATCGCAATCTTCAGGTCCTGGCTCTGTCATAAAATTAATGGTGTAACTGTACAGTTTTCTTTTGACATGCATAGAAATGAAACACTTCACAGATAAGCATGCACCTAGCAAAAGGGAATGGGTTCATACGAAGGGAAAGAACTCTTTACCTTAGGAAAAACAAAAGACCGTAGTTCTCTTCCATTGATATCCAAAGGTGTGAACTGAAAAATTATTAAAAAAGGCACACATAGTTTCTCATTTAAGAGAAATGTACAACATGCTCAGAGACAAATTTTACAGGTATATGAAACATTTCCACTCCTAAAATCCCAGAATGATCTGTACACCTCACAAATTCTATTATCAGCTGACAGTTCTTGAAACGGTAGGAAGTAGAGTCTTTTGGTTCCCGCCCTGTCTACCGTTTTCAAACCAAAAAGAAGGGCGCAAGCACACACACACACACATAAATATTATCAGCAACTATCTGTGCTCGGTACAGCTTTAAAGCCTTTAAAGCAGAATAATAACTCCTTGCAACCAAATCATTCAGCTACTAGCCAGCCAAGCACACCACAAATTTATGCTGCATTAAGCATGGCCAATTACCAGGTGAACCAAGTCTGTGTGCCGAAAGCCCACAGCACATGAAAGATCAGTTGCCTCAGGCCCCAGAAGTCGAGGGGTTTGAAGCCCTGATTGCTCTCGTCGGGCTGCTAACACTGCAGCTGCCCCTCCAAAACCAGCAGCATAAGGTTCAAGGGGAACAGGCAGAGAAGGAATGGGGGATAAGTACAAAGGAGAATGAACTGCGCTTACACTATCTTTGGGCTTTGTTTTTTGGGGCCGTGCATATATATCAGAGTCATCTTTGTATGGATCACTCAGAGGTTTAGCATCACTGTTACTGTGACCATCTGCCTGTTTACAGCTGCCAGAGTTTATAGATGTTGGTACCAACCCTCCATCTGCCACAGTGCTGTATGGGTCCAGGTTTTCATCTGCATCCTGCAGGAGAGATGGAGATGGAGAGGTTAACAAATCCAAGTCACTGTCATGCATTTGGAAATTTTCACTCTCTGCCAGTCCTCTCTGTTCTTCACTATCAGCATCTGGTTTGTCAACCTTGGCAGATTCCCACGTCAGCACCAGTTCTACAGATTCTGGACCCTGAAGGCTGAGCTTTGCTGCCTCAGTGCTGCCACCTGCAACAGGTTCTCCACATTTGCCCTCAGCTGCAAATCCCGGACCATTAAGAGCTGCATCCATTTCTTCTGTTTGCATGTTCCAAAAGCTAATGGAATCTACACCTTCAGTATGTTTGCTGGTTGTGTGGTCTTGCAACAGGCTGCTAGCTGTCCCAGCTTCATCAAGGCCATTCATTATTTCATCTGTGCTTAGGTGTTGCAGTGGCCCCCATTCACTTGAGGCTGCAAGGGTATCTTTATCCTCAACATCCTGGGTGTCTGCAATCACGATGTGTCTCAACTGATCTGAATCGCCCACAAGGTCCCCATTGGCAGAGATGCTGGACATCTGATCATCCCCATGCAGATTCTGCCCATCTAAGCTGACTGTTCCACTTTTGCTTACTGACACTTTATCAAAATCTTCATCCCCCACATTGCTCCATCTACTCACATCTCTTCTGCCACAGAATGGTGGAGGTGAGATGTCAGTACCCCACACAGAATCCACTGGTGGAGGTGGCAACGGAGGAGGAGGTGGTGCCCTGAACACTGGAAGTGCTCTCTTTGTGTCGCTGCTACTGCTTGTCTGGGACTTCAGACTTCCATCTGAGGAAGGTGTGTCAGGGAAGGTAGCAGGAAAGTGGTCTGGCAAGGTGGCAGGTACCTGCTGGGGTTGTATAGTGGATTCTGCATCTCCTGAATAGTCAGGTACAGTTGGCGATTCCCAAGTGTGCTCAGAATGGGAGAATGTTAAATAAGTGGTAAAGGGGTCGTGGAATGAAAAATTTTGAGCAGCAGTCATGGATGAATGGGTGTCAAAGTGTGCACTGTGGATGACAGGTATCCTGCCATTGGGAGAGGAGGATATTGCAGTGGCGTTACAGGGGGACAGCTGCATGCACAAAAGAAACAAAAGTTTCCTGTGATGAAATGTGCAACAAGGAGGACAAACACCAAAGTGCAAAATCACCCCATGCAAACAAATACCCCTCGGCCCTAGAAAAGTTTACACCTGCTTACAACTTTATTTCTTTGAATTCTTTTATGTTAATAACAGGAATTGAAGTTTGTCAACCTTCTGAAACATGCCTTTCAGTTTCATACTAACGTCTCAAGTAAATGTTCTTCTTGTCTTTCACTTAAATAAGTTACAAAAAGCACTTCTTGACTTAATAAATCTGCCAAAAACATCTGCACACATTTTAAGCCATAGGAATAGGTTTTAAAGCCACAAATCCCCATTATTAAATAATATGAGAATATTCTGTAAATCTTTCCTCTCTCCTCATAGCACCCCAGGCTATTCTCTGAAGTCTTTACTAAAAGCATGTATTCCCATGTATCAACAGCTCTAAAATTCAATGACTACTTTTACAAAATATGTAAAAAGGGGTTTTCTTTGGGCACATGTATACATATATTTACTTCTGTTTAATCACATTTCCCTACCAAAAAACCCCATATCTGAGAAAAGTCCAAAGGCAGAAGGAAATTGTGAAAAAATATCTGATAAAATAAAACTGCTTTTTAGTATCATTTATTTGATGAACATTACAGAGACAGACAACAAAGCAGGACACACTAGTGGTTATTTTTGCATACAGACCAAAACACCTGCACAGAGGGCAAGTTCAAACAACATGCATTACAAGGTCCATAATAAGGAGGGATGAGGGATTGCTACAGTGCAAAAACACATCAGTATGTTCAAAGATCTCAAATATGCTCACTCTGAACAAAACCAAAGCAGGCCTAAAATTTGTATTTATCCCAGTCCTTCAGCTCTTAAAGAAAGTATAGCCAGACCTCTTCAAAAGGAATGGAAGGCTCTTCTTGTATCCCATTGGTGTGGACAGTGTCTTGAGGCATCTTTGTGTAACTGAATGACGTGGTCTCTGTCTCAATTCCATTCTGCTGCGAGAAAATAGGGGGGGCAGGCCTACCCAGTCCACCTAGTCTTCTGCCTACATGCATGGATGCACACACACACACACAGATGCACGCACACAGACACATGTACATGCATGATCATATACACAGATAATCTAACACTGATAACAGTTTAGCAACTGAAGTGAAATAACTATTCAAAACTGTAAACTCAATCCCATCTTTCTGCAAATGCTTGCAAGCTGTAGGCTTTACAAGTAAAAAGATTGTCCTCACAGAACTGAGATTTAACAAAAAAAAGGACAATAAACTACATGTATAGCCTTCTATAGGGAAGAACCACAACATTTGGAATACATGAATCTACAGTGATTTTCCTTTCATTTTAAATGTTTGACATTTTAAATGTTTGAGCTAAAGAAAGACTTCTGGACTTCTGCTGAAAATGTGATTTTGCTGTCCAGGCCTGTCCTCAAAAGTAATCTTTGGCAATTTAAAAAAAAGTGTAAAAATATACTTTTACAAGTATATTTGATTTGAAAACACTAAATGCTAGAACTATTAGGTGTAAGGGATCTAAAAACCTGCTTCAACTATTTCATGCTATAATGTAGTGTCATAAACTGATTTATGCCACAGATTTATCATGATAGATTTTGGATAGGCTTTTTTTTTGCTCATGACTTTATGTTTTTATTTTAAGAAGCAGCAATCTCAAAAATCAAATGTATGGAATCATTTAGTCGAATTGGCATTTTAAATGAAGTTTGAATGAAGTTTGTGGTGTTTGCAATTTCACTGTTACTACTTTTTCAAATCAAGGGAACTGGACCAAGCTAAGACATGACAAAGACAAAGATGAAGACAATTTACATGTTTCGGCGCACTACCCCTTCATCAGGACGACACAAAACCGACCAAAATAAAACGAAAAAAGAAGAAAAAGACTTAGCTCAAACGCACTGAGGGAGAACAAACTTATAAAGAATTATATGACTATTTACACCTAACAGTATGTACTATCTCAGAAACATATTTTATACACTGTCAAAACTGCATATGTGTGTATGTGTATACAATTACTAAAAAACATGAAAACCCAAAGGAACACAAAATCTTACTTAGCTGTTCTTCTATCAGGTGCTCTTCGTCACTCCTCTTAGAAATAACTGTATTCAACAGTGATGCTGAAACGCCCCTGAAACAAATGCACAAACTAGTTAAAAAAAATAAAACATTTTACATAAATGAATGCATTTTCCTCTATGTCTATGTTTCTGATTAAAATAAACATAACATTTTTCACCCTTCACAAACATTATATATTTTTAATATGCTGGGTGACACTTATCAAACCTCACCGTGAATACATGTATTTATAGTAACCTGCAAGATTGCATTTTTGTCCAGATGCTAATATATGCAGGAACAATTATGGCAAAGGCATGACAAAAAATTTTCAAATTGGATTTCTGAAATTAAAGTCAACAGAGCTATAAATACATTGTTTGCAAATGTTACAACAGAAAGACAGCCAAAGTATTAAAAACAAGGGTGCATGCACATACTGCTGACATCTACACAAAGATTTAAAAAGACACAAAAATGATCTGCCCAATGATGATCAATGAATAACCAAACAATATTTACATATAAAACATGCATCCAGTGTACATATATTTTACCCACCGCATGTTCACTATTATGTTACAATATCTTTCGATATTCTTTTTTATTTGTTGAAACTTTACAATCTCCATATTAATACACCCCCACCACCACCACCCCAAAGTAAAAATTTTCCACACAATCAAAACTGAAGCCACTTATATATAACAAAGATTAGAAAGATATTTATGTTTACAGCAATACATTTGTCACCTGATCTGACAAGGAAGAAACAGAATAAATAGAATTCTATACAATTCTATACATTCTATAGAATGTGCTGAAACCTAAACAGTGCAAACCTATAAGTCTTGTCCTCGGACACATCACATAATGCTGAACACATTAATTAGGACGCTTTCATATTTGTGTCATGACTCTTGGAATCGAAAGACATAACATTTCAGAGGACGCTAAACCCCTCCAAAAATAAAAGTAGGCTTGACAAGACAGGTGGTCGCTATAGGTGTTCAGCAAAAGGAAAGCTCTTCAGATCTGGAGTGTCTTCAGTTTGTTGTTTGTAAAGGCAACAAAAATGGAATAAAAAATATTGTATCAGAGTTCACAGTGGTACAGGAATAGCAGTGTGAGAAAATGTTTCATATGGTGAGACAAAGGGGGATAAAAAGGAAGGGTTGAAACAAAGGTTTTCACTCACTAAACACCTTGTGTATAATACACATAATGATAAAAAATTGAAATTAAAAAACTGGAAGTGCAATCTTGAAATGTTTCTTCAACACAGCCAAGACTTTTTCTGTGCAGATGTGAGTAACATCAATCGTAAGTGAACAGGGAAAAAAGAAAAAAAAAAGTCTACTAGCTGGCACCAGATCAACAAGAAAAAAGAAAAGACATGGTAACAGAAAATAATCCACGAACATCACCTACTCAGATTAGCGAAGAGTTGTGGAGCAGTTGATAAGTTTCAGATGGGGATGACTTGCCTTGTGAATGCAGGCTTTCTTTCACGACAGATCCTTAAATTCTTGAAACTTGTCGAACGATATGTGCACATATGCACACATGGCACATGCTTGTACATGCATTGATGCTGGACAACACTTTGAACATGCAAAGTAACCTCCTGGGTTCTGTTGTCCAGCATATTTTGTAAGCCATATATTCTCATGCCTAAATGTACTCCTGCAGTTGAGCACAAAAATCCACAATGCAACTCCACTTGACCATTGGGAAATCACTACAAAAAGGAAAGTCTCTGACGGCATGCAGACACTCATGTCACCGAGCTCTTACCTGGTTCTGGTGGCCGACTAAGTGATGAAGCCTGAATCCTTCCTAAAGTGTACACAGCTACCTAGTGGAAATGGTCTGGTCTAAGATGACAGGGCCATTATACCAGCATTTGGTAAATAAATGAAGCAAAGCAGATAGTCATCTCCTGCCTTTGTTTAAAAAAAATGAAGCACACTTATAATTACAAACTGTCTCTATTCTTTCCCCATCTCATGAGAAAAACCAATACATTACAGAACACAAGCGTTAAAATAAGCCAACACTATCAATCATGGGAGGAATTCTAAAAAAACAAACCAAAACATCGAAAACAAAAACCAAAACAACCCAATTCCACCATACACTAAACAGTGTACACTGGCATATGACATAGTGGGGAAGGGGATGTCTCCGTTTAAGTAAAATTTGCCCACATAAGACTGACTTAACGGACTTAATGGAACAATCTTTTTATGGTAAGAAATGTCAAGCACACAAGATAATTTAAGACAAAAATAGTTCTCCTGCAATCACGTTTCAAATTTCCCTGCAATGTATCTCTTTTCTACACAGCCAAAAATACAACGAAAGCAACAAGGAAATATTGCCATAAGACTGTAAGTAGAATGAGAACAGAATCTAAAAGTTCGGCAGACGTATGCAGTGTAATGATCACTGATCATAATGTCTGCATCTTTATTACTTTTGTCCAGCATCCATAATTGATAAGAGTGACATTTTAGAAATGATGGCTCCCTTTTATGACAACAATCAGCTCCACTAAATATAAAAGCTCACTAAGGTATGATATTCTCCAGTAATCTTTCACACACACACACACACAAAATAAAGGAACAGGACTTTGCTGATTTCTTACCCCTAGCAGACACCTGCTTTAAACCAAAACTTCTAAAATGTTCAGGTATTGTATGTATGTATTGTGGCTTAACGCCGTGTCAGCGACTAGGGCTATATCACGGCGGTACACAAGAGGTAAAACAGCGGCAAGGAAAAGGAGGGTAAGGGAGAGAGGACGGAGAACGGGTCACTCAGTAAAACCAAAAGGAGGAGAAAATGGCACAAAAGTAAGCTTAAATGCGGGAATAAAAGCCGATGGCACGTAAAAAGGTGAGTATCGCAGAAGGAGGAATTGATCGAAAAAGGGCAGGGAATGAAGGGGTAGAAAAATGATGCAGACGGATACGGCTAAAATGTGAGCAATCAGGTATTGTAGACTCTACTGTTCTATAATATTTTTAAACAGTACAGCTCTCAAATGTCTCAGCAATACTACTAGTTGGAAAACATACTTTATCACTGTAATGTTCCCACAGTCATGACACTACTTCACAATGATATTCTCAGATGCTGTGTTTTATTTTTTAAATTACTTCCCCACAGAAACACCTACAGTAAGGTCCTTTAAAATTTATTTTGCATTCTTATTTTAGAATTTATATTCTAATTATAACCACTCAAACATACAAAAGATTCAATTAAGCAATAAACATGAAAACAGTTTATGGGTGGATTTCTAAATACATTCATCATTAAAACCAGAAAGATTCATGGAATAATCTCCTTCCCTGGTGAAAAAATATTTGCAATTTTAAAAAAGTCAACAATTTTTGTCTCATTCACAGAGCTGTTTATGTTTTTGATAATTAAAAATCTTCAATCCTCCTCACAGGAAAAAAACCCCAAAACAAAGAACAAGAGTCTGAGCGATTCCTTGAAAGAATGAATAAAATGGACAAAGCTGATAAAAATGTAAAGCCTGTAGCAAGTCTAAAAAATGTATAATTTTCAGTATATGTCCAGATCAGGTTGGAATGCAACATTATTGCTCCACGTGAACTCAATCTATAGTGAGTGGTGTTTTCCTTTACTTCAAGTAACTCTCCATCCCTCTTACCGTAAGAATCTGCTCCTATGCAATATAAACAATATTTTACACATATTTACATTTTCACCCATGTTTCAATTTATTCTAACACAAAACTGACAGAAGTAAGCCATCCTCAAGGACAGCTGGAGCTGGAACACTGTAGATCGTTCCCACTTTTTGTTTTCTGCTGCCGATAGAGTGAATGAAATCATGATGTGTTCACTTTTCCTGAAAGGTGACTTTACGAGATGCATACCTCTGTTTGAGCATCTGGGACTGGCTGGAATTTGTAGTGTCCACGGTGTGGCTAGGGGACTGATTCTGACGATGTTCAAGCAATGCCAAGCCCTAAACAAGATGACAGACCAGTCTGTTTTCAACTGTATTACTTTAATTCACAAGTCCATACAGCACTTACACTAAATGTGTGTTTCCATATATATATATATATGAATATATGAATGATCGGTAAGAGGTGCATGGTAATGTTAGCTCATTTTACAGACCTTTAACTGGAAAAAAATCTAAATATTTTACACACCTATCCCTCTTTCCCAAGAAACATATTACATTCTGTAATTTCATTGGATTTTCTGCATGAACGTGTGTATTATTTATGAAAACACAGGACATTAAACATCAACAGAACACTATGATATACTTGTAGGACACTAGTACATTGTGTAGCAACGGTAAGAACAGACATAGGTACTCACCACCTTCTTGCGGATGATGAGATTTAACTGTTTACTGCTCTTCAGAACCATCACTGCCTGTTATCAGAGTTTGGGGAACCAAAAGACATGCATCATAGAAACCACTAACATAGCTAGAAAAAAACATGGGGTATAGGGTCACCTTATCAACATTTTTCAGGTTAATTTTTAATATATTTAGTTGACAACAATCTTTGTTGAGACATAGTAAAATGGTTGGCCACAAAGTACCTGTATCGATGAAAAAGACAGTGTTACAGTGAAATGACTATCTTTATCAACTATGGGTATATGGGGGAGAACATCAGTCTTAAGGGACTGCTCTGCTTTTGATCCGGTGGTTGACCCTTAATACTAATGCATCATAAGATGATGTGACAAAGGTTGTTGATGATATGGCACGCTTTATGTTTCATAAAAAAAACCTGCTTTGAACACATCTGGCAAAAACTCTTCTGACAAAGATTAGTGCAAATAGTCCTGACAAGAGCATATATATACTGAAATACAAACACACACATATTCAAGCATGCAAATCCACATGTGCATCTCCACATACAGGGAGCCCAGGTTGCTTAACCCACATTAATATCTAAGTTTTCCTCTCCTTTGTTTTTGATTACCTCATTGTGACTTATGTTTAGGAAGTTTGTGTCATTGACCTCCACAATCTGATCTCCCACATCTAAGCCCACTTCTTCAGCCAAACTACCTGGCCGAACCTTCTCCACGAAAATGCCAGGCAAACTTTGTGGTCCACTTAGGATGCTGTGGAAGTGGAAATGAAAATGGAAATGCATTGCATACACTGAATGGCCGGATTGCAAGCTGTGTGTGGAAAGAAATTTTTATCAGCTATAATTAATAAACTAGAAATCATAACTAATATGGCCTCCAGGGCAGCCTCTTGACTCCAAGACTCCAACAATTGTGACCACTCACTTGCCACATATATCAGTTCATAATGCTACAAGTTATGAAGTTACTCTCATACAGAAGGTTTCAGAAGTTAGTTACATTACAATGAATTACTTCTAGTGTGTGGTAAGCTCTGAGAGTTTATGCATGAACTGGCACTACATCTCAGAAGTTACTATACACAAAACTACTTTTAATATGCAGTAAAGTCTTAGAGCATATGTATGAACTGGCACTAAATTTCAGAAGTAACTTTACACAGAACTACTTTTAGTTTGCAGTAAGTTCTGAGAGCTTACACATGATCTTGGCTATTATTTGTTTTATGCCTGTGACCCATGGCCAGGAGAAAGAAACAGACCTCGTCCATTTTGTATAGTCCCAAACAATGCCAATAATATCAGTTCATGCACACGGTCCCAAACAATGTAAATAATATCAGTTCATGCATACAGCCCCAAACAATGCCAATAATATCAGTTCATGCACACGGTCCCAAACAATGCCAATAATATCAGTTCAAGCATACAGTCCCAAACCATGCCAATAATATCAGTTCATGCGTACGGCCCCCAGGTTAAATCACAACATACCCACATCCAATGGAAGTGCATCCTGAGGCATCAATAAATATTTTCAATTCCAGAGGTCGTTGATCTTTTCTCCCAGTTCTTTCCTTCAGCACTTCCTCCTGATAATTAAGGAATTAAATTTTTTTAAGTATTAAATAAAATCCATTTTCCAACCTGATATCCAGTAGGCACATGCAAGATCTGCTCAGCTTTTATTTTCAGTCTCAGAATTATTTTCTTAAAACTACCATCCAAACAGGCCTGTCGCAACACATCATTATAATGGGGTCAGGATATAAACAGAAAACACATTACTCTGACTCAGAATATGTAACCGGCACACACGTGGCCCAAATGGCAAAGACCAAATTTACCAGTGTGCGCCGTTGGAGTTACAAAAGAATTTATGGTTCGGGCAGAGGCTAGCGCTTCACACACACACAGATTCTGTCCTTACTTACTAAAAAAATACAGAAACCAATAAATACAATATGTAACCTTTATTCTCCTATCTAAAACTCCCGGGGTAAGCATAAAGATAGCGGAGAAAGAAGGGAAGGAAAGACGAAAAGGAAAAGGAAAACCGTAAAGAAAGGGAAACGTAAAAGGAAAAAACGTGGCCTGCAACAGAGACCGACCTGAACGTTAGTTTCAGGTTGCAAAAGCCACAATACACAAGCTAACATCAAAGTGACAGTTTTACAGCTAGATGCAAACACTATACTAGAATATGCAAACACTATGGGGGAACAGACCCCATAAGCGACCACGTGGTGGCCAAGATGGCGGCGGTCTAGCGCCGCAACACGTGCACAGTACAACCAAAATCTACATGATCCCTAACCCATCCCGGCCTAACCTACAATTTCCCACAAAGATGGAACAAAGAGATCTCTTAATATAAATTACAACTACATCAATCGCCATTTCTTATATTGCCGGGAGGAAACATATGACGGCACCACGCAGCTTCGTCATCACTAATCTACCGCATAGTGCGTTACACGAGGCGGTCGCTAATAATAATGACCATACAATGCGATCGTTAACAATAGCGACCACACAACCACAAATAGCTCCATACCTGGTACAACCAGACACACAGGGACAGTTGAACGTCTTCCCCCTCCGACGGTGGCACGCAGAAAGACCGAAAGACAGAGTTCCCGCGGGCACGGCTGTTCTGAATCCTTACGCGCTACAGCGCAATAGCGTAAGTCGGCCGTGCGGGGAATCTTATTTGGACTTACCCAGAACTCTACCCCTCTCTTTGGCCATACTATCAATTAGACATCTCCTATAGAGATTCTAGGGGGTTCCTTTTTATTAAAAGAGACATGGTCCACAGACAGGGGTTTATCTGTCTGTGGAACTATATTTTCATTTACTAAGCCAGCACCTCCCCAAGCTAGAGAAACCGCAAGGGGAGATAAATCTAGTAAACCCGAGGGGTTACAAATATATACCTTTTCTTGTACTGCATACTGCATCCATACTGCACCAAACTTATACGTGTAACCAAGTCTAATATAACGACTCTCTGTTCTGTACACCTCTTTCACATAAATGATATGCATACAAGAAATAAGAAAGAAAAAGCATGGGTTAAGGGAGACAGTCACCTAAACACCATAATGAAAGGCAAAATTTGAAGTACTATGTCTTCATACCAGTGGAGGTTTGGAGTCAAGATCTTCTGCGTACCTCCATGTTACTGAGTCGGTGACATTTCTGAGAGGCCAAGAAACATACAGTGATGCAAAGAATCTAAGATAGCAGAAAATACATGTACATGTTTGTCTTTTTATCTCAGTAGTCATGCAACCATTTAGACAAGAAATTGTCATCTATACTTTTCTGAACCTCCCTCTTGTCCCTCTCACACACACAAAGACCCATAACTCTCCTCACTCGAATGGGGTACATCCATTTTGCCAGTTTTTCATGGCATTCTCCTATTTCAGCAATACAGAAACAGAACAAGCATGTTGTACCAGATCTTCTATCTGCTAAATCATCTATCATCCTAAATAATAATAACTTTGTCATGCTGATTGAGCACAATGATTTGGCAGAAGTACTCACTCTTTGACCGGAATCATCCCAATATCTGAAAAAAAAAAAAGATCAAAGCTTTTACCATCATACCAAACAGACTGTAAGAAATAATGACTTTTATCATAGTCTTCAGCAGATTACAACTCCATCAGTGACCAGAATAGTTCCGTTCCTGTCAACAAGTAAACTCTTTTACAAATTTTAAGTTTTTAATGAAAAAATAAGATGTTTGTAAAAATCTCCCAAGACAAAATGGCAAAAAAAGTTGTTACGCTTCACCATTTTTAAACAAGATACCTAATATTCTATAAAATGGAATAAACTGTACATCCTAGCAAGATGCCTAAAATGGCAGACAGAATAATACAGAAGCAAGCCAAGAACTAGAAACTGATGTCCAAGCATTACAAAGAAAACTGCAACATGGTGTACTCATTGGCCCCATGAAACAGTATATATATATATATGTTACTTACGTGTGACTTTGAGAACAATTTCTTCCCGTGACTTGATCAAATTAAGGACGTCTTCATGAATGGCCTCAGCAATAACAAACCCATTGACTCGAACTAACTCATCTCCTACCTAAAAGGCAAAAATAATGGGCGACTGAATATTTCACTTTTTTCCTTGTTAAACAAAGAGCACTTTTTAAAAAAAGTTACCTCTCTCTTTAAAAGCTTGAAAATGCAAAGAGCCTTCAGATCTGGTACCAACCAAACATTCAGAAGTCAACATGTCAAATTATTTCTGCAGACGATGCATAGTTGGTTAGATGAGAATAGATGTGAAAAGCTCTGATGCATATGCCACAGCCTGACACATATAAGATAGTCTGCAAAAAATACATGCAAGTGGGTATGTGCATGCTACAAGCATTTACATGTGCATACATGTATGCACACACAGAAACTATTTAAAGTTGGTGAGATGACAAATGACCTGCTCTGCTGATCAGTGGATGGACAAAAAGTGCAAAACCCATGTCAGTACCTGGGAAGAATGAGATATTCTGCAGCTAACAAAAACAAAAAAACAAAACCCAAAAAAACCCACTCACCTTAAGCCCTCTTAATTCTGCCTGTGATCCAGCCTCTACCCGTGACACAAACACTCCGACACCAAATTCAAACCCTGCACAGAACACCACATAGCAAAGATACGTATATGCAAGAAGACTGTCCTTTCCAAACACATGCCTAATTTTCCCTGAGATTATTTTCAGTAAGCTGTTCAACTAAAAGCTTGTCACAACACATGAAGTGCACAAGTCAGTGATTACAACTTCGTCAGTCCTAAATAAATAAGCAAACAAATAAATAAATAAAATTATCAAAGTTAAAAGTTCTTTTGCTGAGATTTTAGATCATTTTCTTTCTCTCAGATGGAAGAATTAGACCCGTGTAAATACCTGTACATGTATTTACAATTTCTATACCTCATGCATAAATGGATTCCAGGAAAGAGTGTAGGCTGAGGCGCCCCTTTTGTTCTCTTGTTAGTAGCTGTACAGATCAGATCTGGAGGCAATGGTCCTCCTATATCTCTCACACGTTCCTGCTTTGTCCTCCACCCCCTCCCCATAGTGACTCACGATGACCTAGTAAAATTTACTCTATTCTTTTGTATCTCTAACCTCCTCTGATGGCAAAGCCAATACTTTGACCAGGCATACGGTGAAGTCGGATTGTTCGAAGTCTGACACCTGGTGCAGATGGGGCATAGTAGCTGTATTGCATCTGATCCCGAGCCAACACCAGCGGCCTGAAACAGGTGTGAACTGTTTCCAAATATTGTGCAAATCATGGTTGGATTAATAGGCTTTTCAGTAAGAAGTCTTCAAGCTTGACCAGAGAGAAGGGCTCTGTGTGTGTGCACGCACGCGCATGCGTTTGCATTTATGCACTTCCAGGGACGTGGGGACCAAGGGTATAACTAATGAGCTGAAAGGAAGAAAAAAGTAAAAAGTGATGTTTCTTGAATCAAGCTCAGTCTCTTGAATCAAGTATCTGATTGCTGTAAACAGTTGTAATCAAAGCATATTGTCTGTATATTTGCCCATGCACTATTGCCTCTTTTCATGTATGTTAATCAGTGTGAAATGGGTATGCCCTTAACTCCTTTAAAGTGTAGCGTTTGGATAGCCCCGCACCAGAGATTGCAGGGAGCACAGCAGCCGCAGTGACGTCACCTCGAGAATGAGCAAGTGTTGTTTAGTCTAGACCAGAGTGGAGCTTTTTACAATGAGTTCATGAGAATCATCGCGCAACTCATTATCAGGTTGTTCATATGAGGAAATAGAAGACGCAAGAAAAGATTTAAATCCATTATATGTTCAAGACATTAGTTTCCCGGAATGGTGAGAAGAAACACACGTGCTGTCTAGCTCAAGACAACGATCACCATAAGGAATGCAAATAAAACATGACGAACTGATATGATAGATTTTTCGTTTTTGTTGTTAAAATGTTCCAATTTTATTACTAGTAATTGTCATTATTGTCTGCACTCCTTATGATCTCTCTATATGACTCCTTAACAAGCTGTCGATCAGAATCGGTGGAATAAAAATCATCATCAGTGTATAGCAGACACTATCAGCAAATCATATCGCTCGCTTGTAACTGAAGGAAGAATATAAAGGAATTATTTATAGGAATTTCCAACTCGTGTTGGGAATTAACTCACAATTTATCAGTGAACCAAGGTTAGGTTTACATTGTTGCAGGGTAATTCAGTAAATCTGTAAGTGTGAAAATATTTAAATAGTACTGGTTGTGGTAAAATAGATTAAAACAAATAAGCATGCAAATGGCACCAGGTTCCAAATAGCAGAATATTTTAAAATATGCATAAGTGAGATATGGAAATACTGTGGCCTAAATTTATCCTCCTCCTTAAAACGCTTTTAATACATATATAGTTCTCACACCCCCTTTGTTGAAATCTTTATTCCTCATAGTTTGCAAAAACCATTTCCATGCTGGCCAAGTTAGTAAGAAAACAGTCAAGAGAGAAAAAGTAAAGGAAATAAGTTAAGGTAAAAGTCAACAGAATAAAAGTGAATGTCCTTTACCATTCCCACACCCCCACCCCATCCATTGATAAAAAGAAGTCAAACACTTTTTTTAACATTTCCCCTTTGACTTATTTTCTCAACCACCTTTACTCAAAGTCTGTGTTCAGAACTGGAGACTTGAAATGAGAGGTCCATATCAGTCATGTGTCATCACATTCCTCAAAGATTTTGCACCAAACAGCTAAGCGGAGTACAGATTGTTATGCATGCACACGCAAAGAACGTTAAGTCTTCAAAATTTGAACTCCGAGTATAAATGATCACAACAATCGCATCACTGTTTTGGTGTGAGAAATGTGGAACTCATAATAACACGGAAGCTTAAACAGTGCAATATCCTGACATTTTGCAGGGCGCTCTGCATTTTACACAATATGGATAAACAAAACAACTAAAGTATACAAACACCACGCAAACAAAACCTTTACAAAACACACATTACCACGATGGAAAATGTATAAGTACAACCATAAACTATTAATGAGACAACAATAAAACAGAGGACATAAATACGAGTAAAACTTGTTTAGAAATACTATAAGCACAATAAACAACCCCAACAGACTAAAGTACTGAAACATAAGCGTAACAACCTTAATAAATAATTGAACAGATAGATACAGATAAAGTGCTACATTTTCTCTTTTAATGTTACTTCAGCTCCGCTACAACAAACCCATGTACCGTCTTCTAGCTTGACTCGGGTCCATTCTGTAGACGGCGTCACACTCGGGGTTTTCTGACTTTTACAGAATATTTTTTTTTTTTTTGGCGATAGTTTCGAACTTTACTTCTAAACGGAAAATCTGGTAATTAATAAATCTAAGTAGTGACAGATCAGAACTCCCTGATAGAAGAGGGTTTATACCATAACTTTTAATAAAATATTTGAATTTGTGTGCTTTCATGAATGGAAGTTTCGTATCCAGAAGCTACACTTTAATATTATGAAGTGTTGGGACCAACATTTTGTATACCACTCTCCATTACCTAAACTAAAATCATCTGAACTTGGATCCACCTCCAGTCTACCAAACCAGAGCCAAAATTAAACAGTTATATGTGATTTAGCTGACCTTATGTATTCATACAATTCCAGTTTCTCTGGCACATCCAGCACTTGCCGCAAGTCGGACAGCAGCCTGTGGACATCTTGAGACCTGCATAACATCACGTAACCAAGTGTCCAGAAAACTGCGGAACATCTTCATATTTGTCGATAAAATAAAAAAAAGACGGGAATCTCTTGCTTATGATCCAAGCTAATGCCATCTGTTCTTTCACCACAAGCATACAGGATGAAAAAAGTCTACATTAAAAGTAGCATCCCCATTTCAGCAAAGATATATGCAGTCGCCAGTGTGTATTAACAAAAGCCACAAATTAAAAAAATATCCTCACAGGATAATACATCCATTGTTTAACTTGTTCCCCCAAAACTAAAAAAACTAGCAACACATTGTATAACATTAACAGTAAGCCCCTCTAGTATTTGAGACCCCATTCCATATTCTTAATAAGTAATTTTTACAACTGTTACAGTTCTTAAGAACTCAAACATACGATTGGTATCTGCGGAGAGCAGCAAAAAGCTGGTCACTCTGTTCTTTATCTGGAAACAGCTCCTGAACCTAAACAGAATTTTAAAAAAAATCCATGTTACTCACCTCTAAAGATCCCTTCAATCAGGAACGTGCCAAACCCATGACTATTTAAGTTGCTGTTTGCTTCTACATAATTATTTTCTTTGCAGCATCATTCATTACTTCCTATCCCATAGACCGAACATGAGATTTTAAGACAAGGGGTGCATTTCTTAATGCATGCCTGGTTTCCTTTTAATCAGACGTGCTAAATGCAAATAAACAAAATGAAAAGGTTCTTCCAACAAGGAATAAAAATGGATGTGTGTGTGTGTGAGAGAGAGAGAGGAAGAGAGTGGGTGTGTATGAAAGTGGGTGGAAGGGTAGGTGCATGGATGCTGATGGAGTAGGGGGGGGGGGTTTGAAATCATGTTCTTCCAGTGTGGATGCACATGCTGGAGAACTGGAGCCAAGACATGTTTAATATATATATATATTTTGTGGGAGAGGGAACAGTAGATTAAACATTTCTCACAACCAACAGCAGAATATTGATGAAAAGGGTTTTCTTCACCTTGTTCCAATAAATTCTTAGGCTTGTGTCTGTGTTTGCGTGTTGGGAGGGAGAGGTGTTTGCATGTGTGCATACATATGTGTATGTGCATGTGCATGTATACATGTGTGCATGTGTGAGAGAGAGAGAAAGGAAGCAAGAGAGAAACAGGCTCACTGCCCAGCATTGTTATCTAGAATTTATGATTCTGATCTTTGTCTACGAAGACATTGTGCTGGTAGAGGTGGCACTAAATCAGCTACAAAAAGCAAGGCTGCGACCCACCAATAAATACAGCACAAGTGCCTTTAGTCACATGCCAACCTATATTTATCTGTTGAGGTGTCTCTGAGTCGTGTCTATTATTACAGGCAAGGATAATGGGAAAAGGAGCATGCAGGTAATGCTGAATTTTCTTGCACGTGGCTGACATGGTGTTTCAAGTTCATGTTAAAATCACAGACCGACATCAATGAAATCTGATCTCTGTTAAAAGCTGACAACTGAGACACTAAATTGCACACACACTCTCACACACACACACACAAATGCAAATAAAGACCACCATCACACCCACGGGATTGTGGGCCTAGGCAGGATCAATTTAGCAACAAAAACAAATGTGGAAAGAGTATTGAAAGTATGGAAAGAATATGGAAAGAAATTATTTTTATTCAGTAATAAAAAGGCCACAATTTCAGCTGCAGAATTTTATCATTTTCAAGAATGCTTCACTTAGACACTTTTCTTACTGCAGTTCATGAGAATGCAAGACAGTTTCACTGAAACATCAACGAACAAAATTCCAAAGGGCATTAATGGCCGGCTGCTTTGTGTGACTGGAAATAAGCAAGGACTTAGGTACAACCATGTCACCGTATTATTATGTAAATGTTCTTTATCTCTAGACAAGGGTGTAACTGCACGGGAAGCCATGTCACCAGCTGTGCCCAGCACTCACTATGAGACATCAAACCAGTGTCAGAGAGTTCAGATCTCTATGCTGCTGGTAAAAGTAACATTCTGGCAGTGAGGGTTGACGCTCAACTTGTAACCTCTGCCATGCCAAGCCCAAGTCAATCAAGGTTGTAGATTAGATGTTGTTCAAGAAATTAAAATGTTGGTCTTGTTCCTCAAGGCTTGATGGTGTGGACAGCTATAGGCTGTGCTATCCATGCTGCCTTTTCCACAGTGGTTTTACACAAACAGATGTGTCAATAGCATTGAGTGCCCTTTCTATAAATATCAAAGATGCAGCTGTTAAGTACAGCTAAACTGCAGTATATCTTCTGGACATAACCACAGTCAAAAAAAGCATGGTTCTTTATCAATGACAGAGAAACGATGTTTTTTTCCTCTCTCTCTCTCTCACACACACACACATACATACATATGCATCCAGAGAGATTTTAACCACCAAGGCAAATGGGCACATATGCAGAAAATACAAACATATACCACCACATGTTTGCAACTTTGAAAGCTAGCATTACTGTAAAAACTGCTTCATGTCGTCCAGTTACCCGCTAATAACTCGATCATTTTCTCATCATCTTTTCAATAATGCACACTTTAATACACGAACGCGCGCCCCCACACACACTTCCCTTCAATGTCTGCGATTGATCATACCTTGGCATGAATCTCTGTCGATCTCCGCGCCATGATTTATATACGCCGCTTGTGGTCCTCGGGAACACAATGTCCTCCCAACACACACAGCTCACAGCCGTGACAGCTCGGCTGCCAACCTCACAACAACGGGACCCACCCCTACATCACCTTCCTCGTCTGGGAACGACAGGTGAACGTCGGCACGCACATCGCCGCACTGCCCACCACCACGGAGTCCTAGAACAAAGCCAATCTTCGATGGATCGACAGCTCAGATCGAACGGCCGAATGCCACAAGTTCAGTGCCTAATCGCCGGTTCTCAGATCGGGACAAACCAGTATCCGGAGAATCGATGGCTTGGTCCAGGTGCCCGGCTGGTAAACTTGCACACCACACACAGGCGACGAGCGAGCAGGCAACTGCTGCGCCTTTATCTGATAACAAATCCCTTTTGGTCACGGCTGTGCCCGGTGTCTCCGCCCTCTGCTGTTAGTTCAGCCCTTGGGCGCACGATAAAACGCTATTACAGCCCGTTTCAAGTTTTCGCTGGACACACATAAAGCCTCCATCTACACTTTGTTTTGATGGCGGTCCCGTGTGGAGTTGTGTGCCGGCATGAGCGCTCGATCATTAATAATGCAAATTTCATTATCTGTCGGGTTCATTTTAAAGTGCGAAGGCAAGAGGTGCAGAATCCAGCTTACACCACTGCTTGACAAAGAAAATTTTCCGAAAACCTCGATCACGCTAAGAACGGTGTTTCGCACGAAAAATACAATGCATGCATTTTGGAATATGAGTATCTCCTGCAACAACTGAAAATTCTATCTCATTTCTAAAAAACGTAAACGTGTGATATATAAGTCTATCCGTTCAAAGTACTGTCCAGATCCCGCAAACAAGATATGAAAGTACATTCCTCACGTTACCCCCGTACCCCAAGAAAATCACAATGAATTCCGTCATCACTGAGAGCGGGGAAGGTGAGGGGAATATCCAGCACTGCAGGCATTATTCAAATGTGGACTGACACCTACGGGGGG
>SMGT01007812.1:537426-552513 GCA_004794575.1 Lanistes nyassanus
GGGGGGGGGGGTCTTGATGGCAATAAAGGTATGCACTGGCATATCTTCCAAGCGCTTTCGTTGTTTGAAATAGTCGCCAGAGGGAGGCCTACTGTCACAGCAGTGTAGAGCTAACAACAAATTAACGAGACAGTGACTGTTTCGAGGGTGGGTGGGTGGGGGAGTGGGAGTGTGGCCGAGTGTCTAACCACTTCTCAACCTTTGTCAAAAATGTCTGAAACGAAAGTATCATCTTCTAATTAATCCAATGTGCAGTGAAAATCTATTCCCATATTTGAGGGGAAACGAGTCCGCGGAATTATATCAACATCAGATTTCATCAGCAGCATATCACTTCGAGAAGTCCTTAATTTAATCTCTGCTCGGGCAAGTCACCTTCGATGTCATGGTTATCGCACAAGAATACTGCACGACCCAAGTCATGCAGAATCTGCGCTGATTAAAAAAAACTCATCAAAACCAAATACAAAAACAGTATGATATCAAGGCAAGCCAGTCACACAAGCCCATACTCGTGCATATAATAATTAAACTGACTCTCGAATTCGACCCCTGGTTTTTTTTTCTGGGAACAAGCAAAGCGGAGCCCATGATAAGTGAAACAGACTATCAACAATAGGGTAGGAAGTATGTCTGTAGTGAGGAGGGTGGGAGAGAGGAAAATACCGAGGTATTTGTGTGCCCGAGGTGGGAGCGCGCGTCCGTCGAGTGTGCCATGAGAACACACAACACTGATAACGACGCGGACCACACGATACAGTGGGACGTCTCTCACTTCGCATCGCACATGATTGGTCAGGTAACAATCATGGTGCAGCATATTTTTGGCCTTTATATAAAGCAGTCTAATTTTTTAAAACTGGCTTTGTCATATATCTCTGATGTGGTTAGTGATTACTAATTGTACACGAGACAGATCGAATGTGTGCTAGCAACGCTGATATATAGCTAGCGAAGGGGTTCATGCATATGCATATGTTAAAGCGCGCGCATGTATTTGTATATGCGTGCGCGAGAAAGCCAGGAGGCAAAGCAACTGTTTCAGTGTACGCTGCCGGCACGTGCGCGTGAACGAGGAGAAAATGTGCCACTAATCTAAAACACTTTAATATACTGAATGTGTTTCTTCGATCGTCCGTCCCCCACTTCCCACCCCCGACACACACCTTCCACTAACTTCACACCGATAAAGGCACCAATTTGGCGTTACGGACAGGTGCCTCTGTGTCCGCCTTGTTCACCTGCAACAGTGGCCATATTTACCTGCACTTCAGCTCAGTAAAGCTCTGGCAGCCACAAAAGGACACAGAGAACGATGAGTGCCATGGAGAGGTCCTGCGGGAAGAGGGGACGATGCACGGAACGGTGGGGTCTCGATCCTCCCCTGTCGAGAATTCCATGGAGCTACTGCTGGTGTACGGCAGATCAGGAAACAGCTGCTATTGGCGCTAGCATTTGAGCCTGGCATGACAGTCCCACCTTGCCATCGAGCCTGGCATGACAGTCCCACCTTGGCATCGAGCCTGGTATGACAGTCCCACCTTGCCATCGATTGCAGGACAGAAAAAAATGCGCACGTGTGGACAGCCGGACAGGAGCGTGAGCGGAAAGATGGGTGCAGCGCGGGACTACCCCTCCATCGTAGACGATAGGCGTCGTGGTTGGCATCCGGTCACCCCAATGTGTCGATGCGAAAGGCGATGAGGCTCCCACAGCACCTGCAGGTCGCGGCTCTCACCTGAGCCGAGTTTTAGACGCTAGGAACGTCACGTAGAGACGTCAAAGACCCTACACGCAACCGTAGGAACTGTGAGATCACTGGCTAGCGTCGTTTCGCTTTCCTCGCGACTATAAAACTGTCCTATGTGCGAGGAAAGGCATCACGGGTCAATTTCCACAGCCACGTGCAAACTATACGGTCTTCTGGTCCCTTCCTGTAAGTACTTTAATTGTTACTCTGTTAAATACCCTGCTGTCTTTCGACCTGCTACACAAAGTTATTGATATTATCAGGAAGATTGAAAGGAAAACAGTATAAATCACATTTTCTGACAGTTTAACAAGGTGAGGAATTTTTTTGGGGGGAGGGGGGGAGACAAGATTACCAATTATTACCAACCTTCTTCCCTTGGTAATGGAAAAAAATGTTGAAAAAAGAGGTCAAAAATAAATGTCTGTAGTTTTTGGTGGAGAAGATCATTGTCTCTGTTCTGAATGTCTAATTAAGGTACTTCTAAAGCACAAGAGCCCCTTTTACAGAACTAAGTGGACAGCAATGGACAGACCCAGTGTGGGGTACAGATATGACAGGGGGACCACAGGTGAGCTACTATAAATGACAAAGATTTCTAACCATTATAAAGCAAACAAAAATCTCCCAACAATTTTAACATTTTCAGATTTTTAACAATTTTGCACTGCTATGCATCATAAGCTGTTATATCACAAGGTACTTTCATTTGGACATGCAAAACATTCAATAAAACAGTGTATTTCCCAGTTCTATCTTTTTCTCTACCCTACCTCTTCACTTCCTGTTTCATCTCTCCGAGGAACTACCATAATAAGACTTCAAACCTTCCCTCTCCTCTGACTCCTCCCTTTTTACTGTTCATCCAAGTCTCTCCCTCCACCCCAACTCTTAAATTAAACTGAAGCCTGTCCACCAATAGCCATATGTTCATCCAAGTCTCTCCCTCCACCCCAACTCTTAAATTAAACTGAAGCCTGTCCACCAATAGCCATACGTTTATGCACAAACTCCTCTGTTTCACTTCAGGTCTAAATTTCAACCATCAAGCCATTCTTAATGTAAGTGGAGGGAAACACGCGACTTCCAGGAATGGAGCTCTGCTTCAGCCCTGAACTCACTGGTATCACAAGTAAGAATCTGATTCACATTGTTCATGACGTTACGTCTGTGTTTGCAAGTGAGTACATTACTACATATCCATATATGTGTATGTGTGTGCATGAGAAACTGAGAGAGAGAGAGAGCATATATGCATGAGTTATTAAACTGAAAACATTATTGGAGGTTAGGATTTAACTTTATATAAATTTGACACTTTTGGTCTGCCTGTCTGCCCCAACCACTCCCCCCACCCCACCCAATCGTCACATTTCCCCACACCACCCCCTATACATATTATAACCCTATTGATAGAATGTGGTAACCCTAACCCCTGCCCTCCTCCCTCCCTCTCTCTCTCTCTCTCTCTACTTAGGACAAGACTGTTACATAATTTTGCATATGACCTCTTGGGTGACTGACGTCACTGGCTGATATGGTCCTGGTACCTGGGAACTAGCTGTTGTGTTGGATAGGCTACAGGGTATTTGATAGTGGTTTTCACTCACCTCCTGGGAAAGACTTGTATAAATACATAAGCCAAGACTGTCTGTCCCACTTCCCGATAGTTGCCCCATCCACCTATATACATATATGGCTGAACCCTCCACCCCCACACCTCCTCTCTATAGGCGAAGACTGTCATTTTGCATATGACCTCTTTAATAAGTATGACGTTATTACCAAACAAGAGCTAAAGCAGATGTGATCTCCTGTGCTACATGTATTTTGGAAGGGTCACTATATCGGTGAATGTAGTAGATAAAGGGCTATAATGCCTGCTTGTAATAGAAACAAAAATTAGTTCCCTTGCATACAGAAGACATCCTGTATACAACATATATAGACACACAGATGTGTGTCTGTAAAATGTTTCACATCTTCCTATGGATGGTCCTGCAATGACTGTTAGTATGTCATGATAAATCATAATCTGTTGCAAGGATGAAAGAGTTATTTCATCATGATCATCACAACCACACCATCACCATACATTAACATTTAAGTACATGTAGTACAGAACTATCAGTGCTGTCAGTGAGTGGTGTAATAGCTGGTGGGGGCGAGAGGGTCAGTGTGTACATAAGATGTGAGTAGAAAAAATGCCACCATGTACAGCTAGTAACAGGTATGCAAAAGCTGAACAAGAATAGACAGCCCAGTGACAAACAGCAAACCACCCATCAATACGCCAAGAGGTTAAATGTTAGAATATTAATACATAACTACAATAATAATATAAAGCTTCATCCAAAATAAGTGGAATCTCAAGCCAACCCTCTACATTTCCACTTATTGAAAGCTGTAAATATTGCCACTAATACTGACACACATGTTGAAAAAAGACAAGCTAATAGTGATGAAATGATAATGATGAAAATGATGCAACTCACATGATATAATAATTTTGAAAATAAGAAACATTTAAAGTTCTTCATTGCAACCCCACTAGCTTACTCACATATACAGTGTGGTTCTGTGTATGTCTGCACTGTGTGAGCCTGCTCATAGCTTAGCTGTAATGTTTCACTTGGTGTTTATGTATGCAGTACCTGTGTTCATCAACTAAAGAACCTTGAGCTCTGGAGGATAGCATTAGTAGACACCTTTAAATAATAAGTAAATAAATAAACAAAGAGTGCTGTTCTTTGGATGGAAAAGAAGAAAATATCCATATTATTAGTAACGCTATGATCACAATAAACATGTCAGCACTGAGTAAGCTGCTGGTACCTATCCCATCTGTAAGAAAAAGCAATTCTGTGACAGTGTGAGTAAACAATGTCAGTTTTCTAAGTGAGAAATACATGCTTATGATATAGATGTTTCTATTTCAGTAAGAAAATCTGCTTCTATAACACTAAGGTGCCAGTTATGTGCTAAACTCCTGACAAATACCCATAAGAGATACTTCATAAAATGATTTTGAGACTCTGAGAGGCAAAACACAGGCAGCTGTTCACCTTTAAAATGCATGTACTACATTCTGTTGAGTGAACCAAGCAAATGATAAAATTATTGTATATTCTTGTAGCCTCAAAACTTAAGTATGGCAAACACTAAAATATTACTTAAAAACATGTGTACATCATCTCTGTTTCTCCTATATGCTATGAAGGTGTAGATAAGATGCTAAAATCTAGGAAGATGCAATAACACAGGAACATGGAAAAGTCAAAACATCTTACAAATTTCCCACTAACCACTTTCTACTTTAGCTTAAGAAATAAAAAAGGACAAAGTACTCCTCACAAAGCTAAATTATATGACAGCATGAACCATGTATTGTAAGTTGTTTTGAGTACAAGCAGTTGTAAGTTCCGTGCCCAGTTAAGTACTGAGGGTTGTGTTGCAGCTAAAGAAAATTTTTAAGTGCTCTCACTGTCTCTGTACATCACCTTTGTCCATGTTTTTCTGCCTCACACTGATAAGTGTGAAGCTAGCAGACATGGTTCAGAACACAGCTGCAAAAAGCCAAACAGTTCCAAGAAAAAGATAAAAGAAATGTTAAAACTATAAAGAAAACTTAGCATTGAAAGAACATTATTGCACCTGAAGACATCAATCACATGACATCACGTGTACACTTTATCTTAAATAACACGGGTCTTTAAATGATGAGAAATTCTAGGGCACTGGTAAATGTACCCATTCATTGTAACCCTTACTGCCACTGATCCACTGAGTTATAATGCACAGCTAAGCTCTGGCTGTGACAAGCATAGTGGCCACTGGGCACAGGTAATCCTATTACAAGATTTCTCATGAACAGTCCATAAACAGAATAACATGGACAAGGCCATATGAACCTGACAACACCAAAAGCATAAACATTTTTTGTCCGATTCTCAAATAACTTTTTAATGTTCCCATAAACAGTTGTTTTCTGTACACGTCTGCATCCCAACACATCCAGGCTTATATCACCAATGCATGTGTGTTACAGTTTATGCATAAGTATTGTAAGTACTGAACATATACATGTTTGACAGTGTATACAATCTATAAATGTTTAACTGGGTCCCTGGTATAATGAACCAAACAAACAGGGAAGAAGTGTTTGGTTGTTGATATTAGTTTAATTTTTACCTTGAAAGATTATTTAAATGTTTTACTTATTAGTATTTTATCTTTTGACATTTTGTAAGCTAACATGCTTCTGCCTCTGTCCATCCCACCCATCACCCAAGCATAATTCATATTTTCAGTTTCTCTTACATCACTCCCCACCCCTCCCAACACATATAAATGTGCATACCTGTGCATATGTGTGTCCACACATACGAACATGCATTCATACATATACTGACACAAACCACATCCACATGTTTACACCAAACACACACACACACACAGATAGGTGTGCACACTGGCATGGATGGATTCTGCCTTCATCTTGACTAAAAGCATTCCTGTGTAAACATGACTGCAGTGAGGCCTCAACAATCTGTGATAAAATAGCCAGCCACACTGTTTTATTGATTTTTGTTAATCTGTTTCTATATCCAGATTGACCGCAAAATTGAGGCACAGAGCTGAAGATCTGTAGAAGTGGTTGGACCAGTTTTTGTGTAGACACATTGGCTAAGCTAACAGTGCCAGTGATAACAGATTCTGCACTACCTAATGCTCCACCCAAAACATGTACCCAAACCCAGTGTCATTCTACTCTGAAAATGGCCATAGTCTTAACTATAGCTACATATATATATATTTTTTAAAGTATCCATTTTGCTGTTCTTTATATGGCCATCACAAAAAAACACTGCACCTATCAAATCAAGGCTGTCACTTTTTGCTAGGGGTGTTCGGGGCAAATAACTATTTTGGGTGTAGAATGCACTAAGGTATAATATCATAAATATGTTTTTTTTTTTAAAAACGCAGTTATCATACTTTGAAACTGTAAAAGTAAACACTGTACTCCTGTGTTGAATAAGCTAATATTTATTAGCCATTTCTATAAACATATTAATTCTGTCTGGAATCGGCTTATTTACGATTTTCTTCTCCCAGTCGGCGAGTCGCCAAACCTTTTTTCTGCGTGGATTCCATGGACCTCGAAATGCAGATCATGATTATGATCATGATGATATACTCTTGCTGACTTCACGAAAACATGGATCGAAAACAGAAAATAAATGTTCTCAATCCTGAAAACTCTTTCTTAAGGTATTTTCTATAACTTTCATTAATTCTTAACGTTCGTTGACTTGGAGTATCCAGTATGAGTATATGAGTATCTTTGAATCATGAATGTCGCCTCCTGTTTACAGTTTCAGAGTTTGCGATCGGTTGACAAAAACTTTCCTGCACTGAAATATACCCCACACTTGTTCGATGGCATTGAATATGGAATACATTTTTCAAAGATATAATCAAGTTAACTTACCATTTGGTGAAAATACTTGGCGAATCTTCTTTCCATTGTACAATATTCCTTTGCCTGGAGAAGACTCGCATGCAACCAAGCAGCAGAAGCATCTTATCAAGAACTCTAACTCTCGTCCCCCTGCGCATCAAGGGACACTACTGCTAGCGGACGCATTTTTGGTACGAGCTGCATACGGCCGTTATCTGACACTCGCATTAATTCCTGAGATTTTCATCCATTGTGCGGCACTTTAAACATTAAATTCTTCGTTATAAAGCTGGGATCACGTGTGTCATTCTCAGTTCATGATAAAGACGACCATTGCTTATGCATATAAACCCAACCCTTTCCCAGCAAAGGAAAATCTTGCAGTTAATAAATATCAGGTATAATTTGTGTAAATAATACTTAGAGGACCAGATGGGCACCAAATCACAAGTCTGAGAACTGATTGCATTTAACCATGTTTTATTATTCATCAATAAGTATTATTATTGTAAAATCTGTGTTAGTTTCAATCTATCATTATTATATCAATATTATTATAATTGGGTGTGGTTGCAATAGGATTCACACAAAATCAAAATGGCAGCCTAGCTGTTCAAAAATTAATTTCAGAAGCCCAGGAATTTCCTCTTTTGTTAAGTTCCCTTTGATGTCTTTCAGTACAAAATCACAAAGTAAACAAGTTCTGTTTCCAATAAATTTTATTTACATCCTTGTTTGCAGACGCCACTACCTCAGACAAAACTATCTGCCTAAAATATAAACAAGAAACTATAAGAGTCATCACAAATCTTTGCTTGAAACCACTTCTCACTCCTTTTCCAGTTGGTATTTTTACCATTAAATTGGTCATAGTAACTGGATATGTGACTTCTTCTTTTTCCACTGAATGAAACTTTGGAACGCATAACAACATCTGCTCCTCCTTCTCCTTTCTATTTTTAGTTGTGGGGGATTTTAAGTTTGAAATGAAATGGAAATGTGTGTGTATGCTGTCTTCTTCCTTTTTACATTGTTGTGCAAACTTCAGACCAGTGATGTATGATGTTCACAACCTAATAAAAGTGCTCGCCACTTGCTTTAGGAGAAAGGTACAGATAACCAGAGATGTGGAATGTTTTGTGTGCAACTGCATTTGTGCAGGCCAGTTAAAAAGTGTCCTGATTCCTGTGAAAATGCCTTGATACATCATCAGCTATAGAGTTATTGATAAAACTTACTGCAAAGCTATGATTTCTTATGAAGTCAATTTTTTCCTGGGAAGTTATAACTTATGAACAGTTTTTATGGTTTTTCTGCACCAGCAACTCGCAGATACAATGTCAGCTCAGCTGTGTGACACCTGGATCTGCCAGGCTATCACACTGTGTAGACTAAAATTACATTTGAAGTGTCACAATGCTTCCCTTAAGACCTAAAGAGAATAGACTTTGTAGGATGATGAATGTTCAAGTGAAAGATAAAATGGTTCCTATTTCACGGACAGGTACATCAAAATCTACTCTGATGTGTTAACAAAATTGTGCATTATGCTTGGTGAGAATTAATGTATCCCTCAGTCACGGCTAGCATTTTCTGACTCCATCTGCTGCTCAGTTCCTCAGCTGTAAGTTTCCTGTTTGCTTCTTATACAAAACTGAGCAGCTAAAAGTTTTCACAAAGACCAGTTTGTAATCTCTGTAATATAACTCCAACAAAGGTATTGGCAGCGCTATACATAGCCGTATGAAGATGCATGTGACCAAGGGAGCTTATCGTACCCAAACACCTAGCAAAGAGAGGGGCGAAAGAAAGGAACTTGGCAGATTCTTTATTATTATTCTTTATTAATTATTTATCTTTATTAATCTCTGTAATGTTTGCAAAGTTTCTGAACAAACAGCTGTGTTGATTTTATGGTTTCCAAGTGATCACCCGCACTGCTATCTCTGCAGCCTTGCCCACTGCTGGAATGGGGTCTTCAATTCTTGCCCGAATCTGTGAGAAAAATTAATAATGAATTCCTCATTAAATAAAATATTAGCGTGACATGAAATCTGTGTGCATCCTTTTATACTTGTGTATGCCCATTGCTAAATGGGTCTGTGGAAATTTGTGACTAGTGGTAGAGAGAGTGCTGAGTGATATGCCATTCCACAGACCCCCGTATATTGCAGGATATATCCTATGATAACCTTTGACCTACACAGTAGGGAGCACACATAGCCTACTTGAAGTGTGACATTATAGCCTATCAAAACATAAAGCTCATAGCTTGTCTAGGACTTCCTTCTCTCACCTAGTACACTGTATTGCCTCTTAAACCGATTGGCTAAAAAATCCAAGGAATTGCAGTGAAATGTGTGGTGTATGCCGTCTTCTTCCTTTTTACATTATTGTGCAAACTTTAGACCAGTGATGTATGATGTTCACAACCTAATAAAAGTGGTCACCACTTCCTTAGGAGAAAGTTAGGTACAAATAACCAGAGATGTGGAGCGTTTTGTGCACAACTGCACGTGTGCAGACATATTAAGTACACGTGTCTTTGCTGTACACTGATCCAGAAGCAGTCTGACTTACTTGTTCCACATGATTCAGGAGGGTTGTACGGCCTTCAGGTGCTTCTGACAAACATGTTAGTGCCTGCAAGAGCATTAAAATCCTGGATGTCAGGCAAAAGACTTGGTTATTGCTGCTGAAAACATCATTATCACCATTGTTTGGGACAGAGCACTCCACGTGCACCAAGAGAGCCCATAAATTCAGAATGTAGTGTCCTAGCAGACAAGTCTACACAAGGAATCAGTAGTTATTTGGACTGAACATAAAGTGCTGTAGCACTGATTTTCACTTAATGAAGATTGTGGCTTGCACCTGGTACTGTAGTTAAGTACTGACAATGCATTTGAGTGTGTCCTTTCTGAAAATCTTGCCGATAATAAACTGTTCATCCTCACTGCTGCACTGCTGGCATGATAATCTTATCCATGAATTGTATCCGCTGAACAAACAGCACTTCTTATTATATAGAAAACACCTCATCAGTGTTTTTACAAAAGATGTGTCAAACAGACAGGATTCTGTATTTTAACAATGCACCTGTATCCTTTAGAGAAAGTTTCATACAGCTAGTCATTAATCACAGGTATATGCACATAGACAGACACACATTATACACGTGTGTGTGTGTGCAAAAACAAATATATGTATTGATCAAAAAGCAGAAAATTCTCACCTTCAGAGCATTTATCCTGACCTCACTCTTGTCATCATCAACTAAAGGAACTAAGCGATCTATTGCTCCTCCATTAATAGCAGTGTACTTCCCCTTGGTAGTAATGGCAATTCTGAAACAAAAATTAAGTAACAAGTTGAGGCATCAATATACTACATGCTATATTCTTCAACTGTTTGTGCCGTTACATTCTTTTTGAAATCTGTGCAGAAGCAAGACTGAATCACTAGCCTCTGTTATCTTATAATAGTTTGTTGAGATCCTCTCTCTGAGCCTTGAAACTTGAAACAGAATTAGTATTTGGAAACAAAAGTCAAAGTTGTAAACTGTACGTCATGAGAGCTCCTGCAGCATTGGCTTTGATGTCTGCTGATGGATCCTTCAACAATTCAATGAGGGGAGGTACGGAGTTGCAGTCCACAGCCTTGTTTTTCCCAGCTAGAGGTACACTGGATGATAAAGAAACATGCCAATTAACAAAAACAAAAAAATGACACAAAGATTTTGGGACCAAGCATTCACTGGTGCAACTCTTGTGTCCAAAAGACCCAGAAGAAATCTCAACTTTTATCAACTTGTGTGTGTGTGTGTGTGTTTATGAGTGCATGCATGTGTAGATGTACAATGTGTGTGTGTGTGTGCATGCAAATGCACATTTTTATATGCTATGTGAAAGCAAAATACAGATGAACATTAACTATGCTGAAGATGTCATTATCACTCTAAAAGCATACAGACATCTGCATACACATGCATGTGCACACTTATTGACACAATCATCATCAGCTTCCACATCATAACTTGAAGAAAACAGCATCAGCTTGGTGACACTACCTGCTTTATGTTACGCTCATGTGAAAATCACTGTGCCTGCTGATTGTCCTCTGAGACTTCATGTATTTTGCATGGTATACTTATCTGTGATGTATATGTGCTGTGTGCCACAGTTTTGAGGCTCATAATAATATCTGCTGTACAGTATAGTTCTGAAGTTCATCATAACATCTGTGCAGTGCCATTACCTCAAGTTCATTATATCTCGAGCCGCTTTGGCACGGATGGCAGGAGATGGATGCTTCAGAAGTGAGGTGAATATCTCCATAGCTCCTTCTAGGAGGGCTTGTTGTGTGTTGACAAAGAGACAGAAGTGAAGCGTGTCAAGAATAATTACCTGCCAACCAAAAACATGGAGAAAGGTTTTCACTAACATTCAAATTAAACATTTGGTCAGCATCTAAAATCCATGCTCAACAGAAACCAAAACCTTTACATCCTATTCTTGAGTGCAGAGTACAGTGCACATCTGAAAATGCTGAAACAATTACATGTGCTACTCCACAAACATAAAGTGGCAAAGTGTACTCCACCTAAATGCACAGCACCCAGACCAAAATATGTCAACACCTGCCAGGTATATATATATATACATTAGAAAACCCATTGCAGCTAACTGTGGAAGTTTCAAGACAACTTTATGCCAGGGTAGTTCTATGACACACTGGTTACATTTTACAACATTGCATTGAGAAACAGAATAGCCTGGAGTGGGGAAAAAATTCCAAGAACAAAATGGAAATCTTCCAAGAAATCCTGAAACCAGGCAGTTGTTAATAACACAGGTAACTTCTGAAAAGGATTAAGTGAAGAGAACCATATGACAGCCTGTGGAACAAATCTTGGATTTCAGGAATCTAATACATGTACCCCATATACTGTTCAGTGATATGAACATGTGTATTCTACTATATTGCCTGCCTTGGTGGCACTTTCTGGAATCTGGTAGAAGTTTCAAGAAAAAAATGGAATTGGATAGCTATTGGCTACCACTGCACAAGGAGGGCCGTGATCTGATTGATTACCCTCATGACCTCTCATGCAAGCCACCTTTTACTGTGAAGTCCATCATCTCCCAGCATTTTCACTGCATGCTGTATGACCTACTTCACTTCATTCAGCTAAGCGACTGTTTTTTTTTTTCTTTATCTGTCTCTGTCTGTGTTTGTGTCATCCTGATGAAGGGGTATCCCCCGAAACTGTTGAATGTCTGTGTCATTTCATGTAGCTTGGCACAGTTCCTTTTTGTTAACTAACAAATGACAGTTTTCTCAGAAGATGGACAAGCCTTTTAGCATGCACTTCCAGAATTGTTTTGAGAAAAATATTTTAATCAACTCACTTTGAGTTCATCCACTTCCAAGGCAAGTTTTTTGACCAGAATAGGCACCAGGTCTGTCTCCACTATTCCTTCTGCTCCTAAAACCCATTTCAAGTGTCATTTCCTTGTTTCAACACATTTTCATGCAAGAGTTTTGAAAGTATAAGTTTAGTAAAGGTCAGTATAATATTTTTTGCAAGTATCTCCACTGTGTTTATTATAATTTACCGTATGGAACATGTAAGCAATAAAATATAGATGTCACTTGCTTCTGTAAGATGATTTTCTGTCCTTATGTATCAAAACTCTGCAAGCACCTACCTGGGGGCGTTTCTGATATCATTTCGATGGCCAGGTGAGCATTTTTGCGAGCAATGTCTTCGCTGTCATCAAACAGCTGTGACACTGGCTTGATAATCCCATGCTCCAAGAAAGCATCCCGTCCAATAGCATGACCTACAACAACTCATGCAATTTATCTCACAATTTTGCTTGAGTAGGTGAATTTCTACTGACAGTGTACTTTTGTTAATAAAACTGATTATGCATAGTAATTATTTTTTTCAGCATTTTTTTCTTGAGCAGATAAGCTGTTGACAATTTTCAAGTGTTTGATCTTGAAAAACTGCACATATCTTCTATCAGTCTCCCCTTCTCTGTGCCACACCAGTTCTCACTCTCTAATAAACATGTATGCATGCACACACTGCGTGGACATACAAACAAATGCAAACACACACATATAAACATCAGACACCTCCAGCTAACAAAAGGCATTACAAGTCAAATAACCCTTTAAGCAGGCCCTGCACCACATCTAGAACAGCAGAAATAAGAAGCAGTAAATGAAATGTTTTCAGCAGAGCTATTTCTTTTCAGGAAATGAGAGTATATTTGACAATGTCTTCTTTTGACTAAAGTAAGACTGAAACATAATATGTTACATGTGTGTATGCTTATAGTAATAATTATTAGTATTGTGGATATTAATAACATCTCTATGACTTTTTTAAATATGCTGTTTATGATCACTAACTCAATCGCTTGTAGTTGTTCTAATATCTCTAAAGCATTCAGGGATAAGAGTTCATATTTAATGGACATGTATATACCTGCTATGACAAAGAGACATTCTGTTGATTTCTGCCGCACAGTCAAGTCTGGATCAGACAAAAGATTTTTCAAGCTTGAAGGTATACCTGAAAAATAAATCACCAAAACAATATTAAAATGTAGAGGTGGTGGTACGTACTGGAATGCTGGTAAACACTGGTATGGTCTTAAAAAAATATGGTATACCGGTATGGGTCTTCATACTGGTATATACTGCAAGGGACATAATCAGGTTAATAATAAATAATCTTCATCAATTAAAATAAAGCTAGTGCTCCAAAACAGGGATTACAGCTATACAAGCCTTCCACCACATACAGTTACAATTAATTCAATTAAATTTTAACGAGCTTGTAAGCATAAAATGAGTGGGAAGGCAGCAGCATGCCATGTTAACAGTTGGTGCTCAACACGGCCAACCTAGACCAGAGCATCAAACTTTCACTAAAAAGTAACTGCAGTGATTTCAAGCAGTCCAAAAACTTCCCGACAACATAAAAGTGTTGATTGCAGGCAAAGTTGACCCTACAACAACCCATTATTACGGTGAACAGCTCTTGTGTGTTTTCTTCTTCAAGAAGCATACACTGATCAACCAGCCAGATAACGATTACAGACTGATAATGATATGAAATACTAACCCTTACTGCAAACATTATTAAGCCACTAGATTGCCCATTTGTAAGTCTTAGGTATGAATCAGCCGGGGCATGACCCACCGACCTCTTGCCTTGGAAGCAGAAGCCTTTATAACCACTAGACTACAGAGGTGATAAAGAAGAAACTGAATGGAAGGAAAGGAGGTAGTGGGCTGAGGTGAGAAGCAGAGGTCCAATCCAAGAAGGGATTCTCTTTCCTGGATTCTTATACCACGGACGACAGGTATACATGTAATAGCGGACAATCAGGATTTCTTTAATCTCTTCATTTATTATTATGTCCCACATGAAAATGTTGTATCCTTTGTTATGTCATTCTGAATTCTAAATGCCCCTCCAGGATTAAAACTAAAGCTTTTTGGTAAAAATGAACAAGTGATTGCCGCTTGAGATAAACCCAGCTCTTAACAATGGTTTCTAAACCCTACACATACACTTTATATGGGCGGCCATTCCTACACTTAACACTGCATATAACTTTGAGAAACACAAAACATGAATGTAAACTGTTTTTTGCCTACCAACTCGCAAAGCTTCAGCAATGTGTTCCGGATCATGCAGGTAATCACAGAGTGACATCACTGCCCTTTGCCGTACCAACAAAGTCCCATCATTTAGCTCTCTGTTCTGCAAGTTGCATAAGAAACGTCTCTTAACATTCCAGGTATATATATATATATACTATTAATTATTCGATTGACTACGCAGCCA
>SMGT01007812.1:552518-580148 GCA_004794575.1 Lanistes nyassanus
GTACCAACAAAGTCCCATCATTTAGCTCTCTGTTCTGCAAGTTGCATAAGAAACGTCTCTTAACATTCCAGGTATATATATATATACTATTAATTATTCGATTGACTACGCAGCCAAGCAAACTTTTTTTTTTTTTGCTGAAGTTTAAGAAATATAAACAAGTAGTTGATGTAGCATGAACTGATGAAGTAAGTAAAAAAAAAGCATTTAAATATTTTATAAATTACAAAATAAACATATACAAACTTTTAAAGACGAATGGATAAGAGAAAAATTGTTGAAGTTCACGGGAGATTAACATACAAGTCTAGGCAGCGCACGGTCACCATATGCCAGAGGTGTACGAGTAGCATCAATCAGCGGAGGGTATTTGGCTGATATCACTGCATACGCCATGGCTTTCCCTGCTGAAAGAAAACATAGTTCTCTCCCTGCTTGGCGTTGTGTTGTTATAGCAACTTTGCGCATGCTCACTATAAATAGTGCGGAGTTTAAATAGTTTCGAATGCATCAATCAGAAATATCTCTGATTTACAAATTAGTTTACTTTTTCAGTACATTTTGGGATTCAAAAAGATATTTTAGGTAAATTTTTATTTTGATACCCCTAAAAGCGATTATTTTTAACCTGAAGAAAAAAGCACCCACGCTTCCCTTTGATTTACCCTGTACCGTGTACGTCTCTAGTTTTAGCAAAGTGTATAAAACTTTTCCACTGGTAATAATGCCCACTGAAGACGATTGCATGAATAAGGTGTTTAATTGCTTCACTTGAAAGCACAATGAGGAAATCAAAAAGAAAAAATAAGAGTCGTAGTCATTCAAATGTGAACCAAGATGAAGAGAGGAGAAAAATTTGTGCTTCTATTATGAAGGGTATGCATATGAATTATGATGATATACTTATACAAATCTTTTAACACTCACGTTCATTCAGCATAACTATAAATTATAAAAGAGCTATAATATTGACGAGTTGAGATAGCGTATAATATGTAACGTTACAGCTGATTAGCCCAAGGTTTTAAAGTATTATTTACCAATTTGTTAATGAAAACACAAACATCACAATATTAAATATATATTATATTCAATATTGCATCGCATGTCACAGTCGATATTTATCGAGTATCAGATATATCTGTGGTGTATTTGTCAATAATGCTAGCACTTCATTATAGCCATGTAACACGGTTTGTTGTTGTGGTTGTGGTTGTGGTTGGTTGGTTGGTTGGTTGGTTGGGGTATTTTTTAAGCAGTTTTCCAGGCTCACGCCGAGTTTCCTAGTGGAGAAGGTGCTGTTTTAGTTCGTGACAAGTTGGAAGGAAAGAGAGATTCAAGAAATGTTGTAAAGCAGAAAGTATGTAACCAGCTAAGAACTGAAACCAAATGTGACACATCTTCATCAGATTCCCAACCCAAAGATGGGAGTAACAGTCAACACCACCGTGACAGATACAAACGTCGAAAATTAAAGAGCTACAAAGAGGTAAAATAATTTGTATATGGTTGCTTTATTAACCATTTCTTTGGATTTTACAGTCAGGAAGTCGCAGTCCACATTGCAGATCTGGAGACATATTAGTTTTTAAACCATTTTACCTGTCATGATTTTTCCCTACACACATGTAGTCAGGTGTGATACAGTGCCTTATGGGCTACTAACTTTACTGAAATTTTCACTAGACTAGGGCATTTTTCTTTTCTTTTGTTTTTGCTTTTGTTTAGTTTTTGGTTTGATAGCCTTTGTCAGTAACACATTATGAAGACTACAGACAACATTAAATAAGCACAGTGGAACCTCTCATTTACAACCTTGAAAAGTCATTAATAATTCTGTCTTAGTTGGGAGGGGTCTTAATAAGAAAGTGATGTTTCCTTCAAAGATTTTAATACTGCTGTGCAGCAGGTATTCTGATCATCAGTGAGATAAACATTAAGACCTGCACCAGCTGGCAAATAACAACAACAAAATCGATCAGCATATGGGTAAAATAGGATTTTCAATGGCACAACCAGATGTCTAGTGACACTAGCTACCATATTTTCCCCATCTCTGTATAAATAAAATATATAGTTTTGAACTGGCATGTTTAAAAACTGACAACAATTTTAGTGAAAGATTTCTCTCAAAACTGTTTGAGTACCATCTTATTATTTATGGTGAGAATTTGCTTTCAGAAATCAGAAGAGTCCCATTCAAAAGTCAGTCAGCATGTAAGGGCTGCCCATTCATATACATTTGTAAGTCATAAAGAGAGTACATGTATTAGGTTAGATTATAACAATAAAAAAGTGTTTAATGTATCTTAGTCATTTAACTGGATGTATAGACGTTACAAAAATTATACTAATAAAGTACTAGATAGAATTGTGCAAGAAACTTAAAAATTATATATGTTCATAGTAAGTTAGATTTTTAGATTCATGAAGTTGCAACACAGTACATTCTTTAGCATTATAGTGCAACATTGCCTGTATTGTTTAGCATGAAGTTGTAAAAGTACATGTATTCTTTAACTCATTCCTTGCATGTCATAAGCAGAATGGCAGCAGATACTCTCTTTATGGTGATACGGTGGAGAAGGTTTTATGGCAAATTTAAAAGGGTTCAACATAAGCTGCTTCGATGGAGAGGGAAGTTACTCATTTTCAGATGCGTGATCCATTTTCTTAAGAGCTATCTCCCTTAGACTGCAAAAAAAAAGAGAGAGAGATGGTGTTACCAGGAAACAAAGCATTTGCAACGGCCACCCTATCTGGCAAAAAGTGTAGGACAATTGGTCCCGCCATGTAGCTGCTTTCATTTAGCTGCCTTTTTCAAGGCAGCTTTTTACACATAATTTATGCCAGATGAATTTCAGTCAGGAATTATTTTATTCTTTATCAAATTTTCCTTTCAGACACCGTTGGAATTATGTTTTTATCGTTGATACTTTTTTCTACATTTTTATTAGATGCATAGAGTGCAGGGGAAGTAATGGCATTCTTACACGCAGCTAAACCGCATAGTTCATACAGTGCATATAGTGACTATATTCAACACCAAATAGTAAGTACTATTTAACATTTGTTTTCAGTACAATTCTATAATTATTTTGATGTTCAAAAATTTATCTTTCCAAATGTATAAATTTGATTACGGCAAGTGTGGTAGTTTGCAAGCAGCATTTATTTCAAACGTGGACATCAATGGGTCCCCACGCGTACTCAATGGTTGTCTTGTCAATAGATATTATGAAGTTGCAAAAGTATATGCAATCTTTGACTGTGAAGAAGACCTTCCTTACCAGGAAACAAAGTATACAGCTTTTCTGCTGTTCTACTATCTTAGTGTATGGACGCTCCTATCAGCATCGTGACTCGGTGAGATATGTCATAAACATGGTGCGTTAGTGGGCTACTTTTCTTGGAGCGCTGAGCCCCCCTCCCCCTTTCCCATTACATAAAGCTAATGCATATATGCATGTGCACTCATGGATTTGTACGTTCACACGCTGCATTCTGGTGCAGTATACCAATCCTAAGCCCCAAACCATGGAGCTAGACAGTTGTGGTGGCTGCATCACCAGGAGTCGTCTGACAGTATGCAGTTTTTTGTTTGGTTTTTTTTTTGGATTTAAACAGAATTATAGTATGCAAAGACAGCACCTAAAATATAAAAAAATATCTTGTTTTTAGGTTTTCTTTGGTCCTGCATGCTGAGTCAGCAACTAGGACTACAGTGCTTCCTGTTTATTTGATTGGTTGGTTTTTTTGCTTTGTTTTTTTTTTTTGTTTCTTGTTGCATTGTGAGTCAGAAAATAATGCCAAAGTTCCTTCTTTTTTGTTTTGTTTGTGTTGCATGCTGAGTCACTAAGGCTGCAAGTTTGTTGTTTGGTCATTTGCTTGGTTGGGGTTTTCCCTTTCCCTTTATTTTTATAACCTTCCTTTTAATTGTATGCTGAGTCAGCAGTTGCTATCTTGCAGCTGGTAGAACGCTGTGTAAAAAGTACCGTATACTTGGAAAATAAGTGTGCTGGAGACAAAACCTAGTTCCACCCCTGATCTACACTGTATTGATGACAAACATGTTATCATTCATTTATGGCACCAGCTTTTCTTTTTTTCTTGGTCAGATTTAAGCTCCTTGGTAGTTGTTTTGAATGCAATAACAGTTTTATGGCTCCAATTATTAAGACTTACTGAAAATTTAATAAAGTTTAGTAGAAACATGAGCAGTAAAAGTTTTTTTTTTGTTGGAAGTTTAATTCTCGCTAAATACTTCTGGTTCAGAAGTGTGGTTAAAAGAAATTACACAAGTGATAATAAACCAAGATTTCAAGAAATGTAATTGCTATAATTTACATTTGACAGAAAATAACATTGATGTGATACAGTAACATGTTTTGTGATACATGTATCTCTTTTTCCACAAATGCAAACCAAGCTTTTGATGTTCAAAATGAGAATTACTGTGCAGTCGCTGTGTTACAGAGGAACATTGGATTGTTCAACCCAGGCAGAAAATCCAGCACTGTAGTGAGAGGTAGGATATCATGGCTACACTTTTACAGAGATGTTGTGATGCATTTTTCCCTTCACCAAAATTTTCCAAAACTTCTCACATGTTAAATTCTTTCAGTCATTTATAGGATCCACATAAAACATGTTGTCTTCCTGGATTTTAGAGAATTTTATCTTCAAAAGATTCAGAAGTATTTTTAACATTTTTGTTCTCTTTTCTTTCAGATCCAATACCAGTGCCTGAGTCTGTTCAGAGAGATGTTGACAGAACACTGCAGAAAATTCTTGACCATCATGATGACAGATATGAAACAGGAAGGTGTGTACACTATTTTAACAGTTTATGCAGCAACAGACTGTTCTTTGATGATTATTTTCTAGTATTTAGCAAGACAAGGTAAAGTCAGACTATGGTTGGATAAAGGAAGCAAACAGGTTTGGTCTTTGGTCTTCAGAGATGACAGTGGCATGCAGGACATGCTAACACCAGCATCTTGTCATACAGACCCCCCATGCCTCAGTGTCACATCTAAAAGATCTAAAAGGTACTGTTCAGTGAAATTCTCTGTGTTGTCACGTGTGTGTGTGTGTGCATTAGCATGCATACATGTGAACACACCTACACACATAGGTGCACGCACCTGTGTTTGTGCTTTTTTTTGCAAATGTGTGACTATGTTTTCTAATGCAAGAATATTCAGTACATATATAGGAAAAAAAGCTTTTTTATCCAAGTCCTTTATAGAGTTAAAAATAAATTACAAGATCCTAGGAGTTAATCCATCTGTTTTTTAAAGGTTAAAATTGAAATAGCCTGTGATCAGCATAAATTTCAGTTTCAAATTCACACACAAGTTATTAGTTTTTTTGTTTGGTTTTTTTTTTTTTGCTATTGATCTAGCATCTCATCAGATGATGGATCCATCAGCTTCAGCAAGAGACCACAAGACGATCCCATCCATGCAGATCCAGAGGACATTTTCCCAAAGGTGCCTGCTGTCGTTTTTTTTGGAAATGTTTTGATGATTTGTGTCAAGGCTTCATTCCTAATGGAAACAAAAATACTTCCCATTAGTCAAAGTGGTATTAACATGAATACTTATCCAGACCATTTTGACACCTGGAAAAAAGTTAGCAAACAGTTGTTACTATTTGTATGAGAGAATCCACAGCAGGTAAGGTGCTTGTTTACATCACAATTCCTATTTGAAATACTTGAAACATTATTCAGATTGTGCCGTATGAAGACTTCACCAAGAGCATGCAGGCAGAGCTGACAACCCAGTTGAAGAAACATTTCAAGCAAAGAGGTGAATGAATAAAATTAATCTGATGCTTTTCTTAATCATATTTTGATATTTTGTAGATGGAACCTAAATAAACGAAACATTTTTTTGTATGACTTTTAATGCATACTGTTGTCCTGTCATTTTAGACCTACGACCTGAGGGTTAGGAGGATCCTTTTGGAAAAATTTATTCTGACATTTTGATGGATGGAATAGTTATGATATTTCTATAATGTTACAGAGTCTTACACACAGGCTAACAGCATGGTATTTTACAGAGCTTGGCAGTTTTTCCTGTGTCCTTATTTTCTTTAAGAAAGAACTAAGTGCAGGGTTTTTCTCTGACAGTGTTCTGGGTTGAGCACTTTATAAACAAAATATCACACTATTGAAAAAACCCACTAAGCTTCTTTGTTATTTGCATGTTTCAGATTTACTGAGAGAGACATGTACAGAATTAAAGAAAATGATAACTGAGAACCAGAGGTGAGGGTTATAACAGTTCTTCTGTTTGTAATGCAATTACATTTCAGATGATGTGTTTTAAAGTGTTTTAAAAACAAACTTGCTGTTTTAGCTTAATTCCTGTACGCTTTACAAAATGTGACAGCAGCATTTAATTTCCATTTGCAGAGGTACTCCTAAGAGGGAGCTAATAATTAACAATCTTTGTACACCAAAACCAGGTTCTGTACAGAGATCGCTTTTTGAAACCTTCACGTGTAGCAAAGGTAAAACAGATTCTTTTTTTGTGAAGACAAGGGAAAGAGAACTGTGATTTGTGGGGAAAGTTGTAATGTCAAGTTTAAAAATGTGCGAGGGGTGGGAAGGAATAATCATTAAAGCTAATGTTCAGAAAGAGGGGGAAGAGAGAGACATAGCATTCTGATATGCTTCACAATTCTTCATTTTTCTTCAGGTTATATTGATCAGAAACTATTGCTTTCTTTCTACCCCATTCTCTCCCCTCGATAATGAGTAGAAATCTTGCCGGTCTAATTTAATGGTCACTTCAAATGTCCTAAAGTCTGCCTTTAAGAGTCCATTGATTGGATAGTATTAAATTTTTACTGAACAGTATGAAATGCCTCTCTGTCAGTTTCATCTTATCAAGTTTATTCTTTCTGTATGCTGAAGCAGATGTAAAGGAAAACAAGACTAGGAGTGTTGAACTTACGACTCAACAAGTTTCGAAAACACATTCCTCTAAGAGACATACATCACTTTCACAAACCATGCATCGCTCGCCTTTCCAGAGGCTGTCTGGTACTTCAAGAACACTTTCAGCACCTGTCTGGATATTCCCTACTGAGCACAGCAACATGCTGGTGACCAGCGAGGTGTCAGAAGAGTCTAATTGTGTGCCAAAAGAACTTGAAAATACGAATGTGAAAAGCTGTTTGCTAGGCTCTGTTGATGCAGCTGTAGATGACTCTGCCCTCTCTCTTCTTCGCTGCAACGCGCTGCTTTCCAAGTTAAATGCCTTACAAAGTGAGTGGGGGAAACCAAAAAATATTTTTTGTGTGTTCCCAGTTTTTGTTATTTTTAGCTCGGATTCCTGTAAATACAACTGGAGACTTGAATACATTCCTAATACAATGTAATTAAATACAGGAAACTAACATTGCTTTAAAAGTATTATTTGAACAGTTACAAGAATATCACTGTACGATATTTAGCAGGGCAATAAGCCTTCAAAGAGCACAGCCCTAATTCATTAGTGATTGACCATGAGGGATGCTGTCACTCAAGTTTTCTCAAAGCTGTCAAGCCAATGTAGCGAAATTTCTGTAGAGAAAACATTTTGCTATTAGCTACAGAATCATTTATGGTTTGCTACATAGATATGTTTATAACTTCCAGGTGGCAAGAAAAAAATTGCAAAAAATCTTAACAGCAGTGGTTGTGATGTCTTGGTGAGAAGGCATGGACCTCATGAAGGTGACTCCTACAATGGTGTGCCCTGCCACCAGAAGAAATACGATCATCTGGCCAGTGCCAGCCAGCAAAAGGAAAATTCAGGATGCAGTAACATGGAGGTCGACATGATCCTTGACACTGGCCATGAACAACTGCCAAATGTTCCGAGGTGTTGTTATCAGCCTCAGCAGTCAAAGGTAAAAAATAGACTTTCAAGTTAACTGCTTATGGAGCTTTAGTAAATGAAATGTTTGCATTTTCAGGCTTAGTGTTATTTTCTGTGGATTACATATTCATGTGTGCATGTGCAGATATGTGTGTGTGTTTGTGTTGGGGCAGGATTGGGTGGCTTTCATGATCGAAAATTTGATGATTGTTTTTTTGTGCTGCTAAATTTCACCACTTATTTACCAGTGCTTTCCTCATTGGATTGTATAATGCATGTCAGATGCCTGTGATAAGGAAGGCACACATTTTTAAATCTTTTTTGAAGTTACAGATAAACTAAGATACAGAACTGTATAAACATATTTTTAAATGTGCATGATGCAATAATCCTTTGAAAGGGTACTTTTTTAAAAATTGAAACAGGTACTGGTACCAGAGTTCTGTCACAGACAGCAGTATGCATCAAATTTTCCTGAGAATGCTTATCACCGTCATTTGATGAAGGACGTGATCTGGGATGACACAATCACAAGAAGCAGTGTACACCTTCAGGTAACTAAAAAGTTAGCAAGGCACTGCTTATGCTTTCCTGATTCTTTTCATCTTGCTGTCACACACCACTCGGTCACTCCACCTTACACTCACCAAGTGACCAAGGGCGTGTTCGTCTTGCGTACGACTCCTCACAAACACAAAACACAAGACAATGTAGTTTTCCTAAAAAGGACCCTGCCCTATTTATTAAACTACATTCTGGCACTCGTTCTCTGATACACTCGCATTTAACAATTCGTACGTACACAGCGGCTTCCAACTAAACTCCCACTCACATCAACATACATCATAATCTCTAGTGTCTCGAATTTTATAGGCAGAAAGCCTCTCTGGTCCAACATCCAGAAAAGTCAGCAATTTAAACCAGGTCCAACTCGATCGCTTTTTATAGCGTCTATCCACACAGGTCATAACTTTGCGCCACTCTGCTGGGATGCGTTAGACTACGTAAAAGTCTGTAGCACATGGAACTCGCTGTGTTCTCAGTCAATCCTCCAAGTTCTTTTAGGCGTGGCACTCAGCCTAGGTATCAGGTATCATTAACAGAGACAATCACACTAGATATCTGTCACCTGGGGGGAATCTGTCTCCTCCACAATCTAGCGGCAAGATCTTCTAAGGTTGTCCCAGCTGAGTCTGTCAGCGGGAACGCATGGCATGTGCACTGACATTGCAGCTGCCGTGTCACAGTCTGCAGCTACCCAAACATGTTGCACCCACTCGGGGGTTCAGACACTTCACCAGGAGGCAGTGACTTTAACTAACCTCGAAAACACACAGAAAGAAAAACCCTAGGAGCACACATTACTATAGCATTCAAAGCTCGTGGAAAATAAACATGGGTTACAAAGTAGGAAAAATCTCCCATGGAGTGGTTTGGCCTACCTCTCATCGTGGCAGAAGGGTTTACACACAAAAACTAGGCCGATTCTCCTTCAGCCTCCCAGTGCAGATGAAGGGTTCTGCTACGGTGTCTTGGCAGACGTACGCTGCACCATCTACGTCACTGTTCTTCATGCCATCTGCCTTGTACTCAAAACGTTGTCATTCTCCTAGCTTTCAAACTGAGCAAGTCTTCCCCAGACATGCGGGTTGACCGACACTCAGCGTTCTAGATTTAGCACTTTGTCATCGCTCAGGGTAGCCGAACTAGCACACTCACTAACACATCTGTAGTTACATGGCACGTTTCCGTGACACTTGCTGATGACACTTTCAAGGTAAAGAAAGAAAACTCCACCTCCTTGATGTCCTCTTTTGTCTTTGCGTCTCCCATGCCTGAGTAAAATTACACAGGCTTGTAGAATTTGATGATGATGTCCATTTATAATATAAACAAATAACTAAATAAAGCTTACAGAAATTAGCATAGTGACAATGATTATATCCCCATATGTACAGCAGTCTCCAGCCAAAAATGTCCTCCCACCTCAAGAAAAAAAAGCCTGGTGCAAAGCTATAAAAGTGTGTATAAAAATCTATAATGAGGATTACTATATTCAGAGTAAGCAATGTATTGTTGTCATCATCATTCTCATCAATAGAGTTCGCTGAATTTTTAAAAATAAATCTTCCCAGGCAGTTACGTACCCTAAAGGCTGTTGTCTTTGTTAATGACACCTTGTAAGAAAGACACTGAACAAACTATATTATCTGCATCATATTAATTTTTCAGTGCATTACCCTCCTTCAGTAATATTACAGAATAACAGAGCAAAGTGTCATTATTGAAATAAAGAGGGGAGAGAGCAATTAACAGACTTTACCGCCTGTGCAAGTCCCAAGACAGTCTGTTGTACACTCATTTACAGAACAAATATATATATATATAAATACACACCACAGGCCTGATTTGATTAAGCAGATTTCCAGGCTGATAACTTTGCTTTTAGGTTATTGTGCACATTGACATTTATGGATTTGAAGATGGCTGATGAACTTTGCTTAAATTTGTTTAAGCATGAAACTTCAAACGATGACCGGCACAAAACCAGTGTGCTTTCTGGATACCAAGATGCAGATCTCTTGGACCAAAGTAGTGACAAAAGACTGAGAAAAGCTGACTCATTTCCTCACCTATTAGATGTTGAGGTTGACAACCATGATTACAACCTGCTTCCTCCTGCTGGAGACACCCCCTACTGGCCCTCCGAGTGGAAGCCCGTTGACATTTTGCCTGCTCTGCAGAAGCCTTCGTTGGATACCCCGAGCCCCCCTCCAAAACTGTCTCCTCACAGGCTGTACTAAAACCTGCAGGGGGCTGTATCATGTAAGGAAAGGCATTCAGAAAGAAGTGGGTCCGCTGTACATTCATTTGTTTGTAATGTCAGTGCCTTCACTTATGCACGCTCGTGCATGTTAACAGTTTTTCAAGCTTGTGATCATTCACACCCATACTGTCTACACACAGAAGTGCATGCATGTTTGTAGATGTAAATATTGAATGCTAGTAATCAACTAAACCTTGAGTTCATCACCAGATGTGACCAGATGTTCCTCAAAATGCATACCATCTCAAATGTCCAATACTTATTGTTACAGAACAGACTAGTTATTGCCTTTGGTCTTCCATGTCATGGGAGGGGATGGGGAGGGGAAAAGTGAGCATTTGTGGGTGTATGTGTACATGAGTATTTGTGGGTGTATGTGTACATGAGTATTTGTGGGTGAATGTGTACATGTTTATACAAAGGGCTGTCAAAAAGAGGAACACTGATATATGTGTACATCTATGTATATGAGCTTGTGAAAAAGAACTTGCTGCAATGTTGTATGTGTACAAGTATAGATATGAGCTTGTGGAAGAGGAACAGAACTACATTGTTTTTATAAAGAAAACGACCTGAAACACTTCCAGTGACACTAAAGCCACTTGCAGTGACACTAAAGCAAGGACTAATGTGATCACAGTCCATCTGTTGTGATTTTTTGTCTGAATCTGGGTTGTCAGGGGTGTGTCCCTGGAAACAAAGTGATTATGTGGAAATCCATGTCATTTCCACTTAGCATATTGATTTTTTTTTTAAATCTATTTTAGTTTTATTCACCTAAAGGGGGCATCTCATAATGTTTAAATGTAAAAGAAATGTTTATATGCACCAAAAATGTTAAATGCTTTCATTTGTTCTTGCTTTTGAAGTAGTTTGAAGTAGATGGGACAATCTCCAAAGTTGCCTTTAGTGGAGTTATGCATCTTAGATATTTTTTGAACCAGAAACATTTGCATCTTTATAAGTCAGAGTCGCTCGTATGTAAGGAGGAATAAAAACCCATTATTTGACTTTTAACGGGGCACATGTTAGTGACAGCTAGATTAGTTTCTGCTTTTGGTTTGCATAGACATGGGATGCTTTCATGGCAGAATGGCATGCAATTTTGTTTCACCTGCCCCTTTAGATCAGTGAAAAACTGCAAAATCCTTCTTTTGGTACCATTCCAGACTAGAACATAAAAGTTTTTTTTCTTGGGGGGAGGGGGCTCAAAGGTTTTTGTCCTTCCCATTTTCACTTCCTGTTTACTTTGAAGCCTCGTGTATCTGTCATCAATCGAACTTGCTGCAGCATCAATAGATTTGATAAACTTTGCTAGTATTGGCATGCATTTGGGTGTGGATATGTGTGGATGTGCATCCATGTGAACATCACATGGTCTTCCATTTATTGTACTGAAAGCGTTTTAAATAAATATGTATCTGTTCACATATCCTTCCACATGCAGACACAGACTTTGATTTTGAAATCGGCTGTTATGTATGGTGCTGACACTTCAGTGGAGATCGTGTAAGGAAATAAGCTAAATATTAACATTTCAGACTAAAATGACATCGTCTGGGAGACCATTGAACGCCGTCAGGCTGGCAGACTGCTCAGGTACTCAGGTGGACGTGGGCAGCAGTTGAAATAACAAGCACAGTTCATGTAACATTTCGCCGACTAGATTTTTAATAATATTATGCCAGTCTCACAGTGTTTGACCATTGCATAAAAAATCATGGTTGAACAACAACAAAAACTACTCAGACACATGCAAACCCTTAGCCGCCTCTTATCAAAAAGGCATACTGGTAAAATTGGACTTTCTGCGCAAAGTTTCGGAGCAGTTTTGTTGATGGAGAAGTTCCTGAGGAAATTCCCAGGATCGAAATTCGATGAAACCTTTCAGACACGCAGTTGGCTGAAGTAGTATTTCGCCATTGTTTTCTTTGGGAGACTTGCCATTAGCGCAAGAGCAGTTCCACCCGCACGTTTGAGGAGCGTCGTATCAGGTGGGGGTGAAATACTGTATCCCGGAATGGTTTTATCCGTTTGGACCACAGCAGGTTGTATGCGAGACGTTTCGTGTGTCAGCCTTCAGGCTCAGAACCCAAGAACGTTGGCATCTGCACCGTTTGTGATCAGCAGGTGTCTGACGGGCTCACGTGACACTTGACGCTGTCGTCATTCTACTAGTTGCTCCTGAATCGTAACGGAGCTGACAGACGAGTGTGCTCGAGGGTCTAATTAGCGCTCTCTTTATTTCATTATTGCTCCGCAGGATCGAATTACCCTTCCCCCCAACACCATTCAATCTGCCTCTCCCCCGCTACCACCACTTCAACCTGCCTCTCCCCCACCCCTCCTCTCTCGCTCGCTACGTTCTTTCTGTAATCGGAGTGACTTTGTCCGCCCGTCCATCTTCTATTGTCATCTGCGGGTGTACGTATGTTGCGCATGGGCGCGCGCCTGCTTGCACCTCGAACATTCCAATTTCATTGGTCAGTGGGCAAGTCCACCAAAGGTCAGTATTCGTGCACTCCGACGTTTGTGACGAGAACCGAAATAGACGGCCGGAGCGTGGAGCAGACTTAACACTCCATCAACTGAAAGATTCGTGGGGTGGAGCACGAGAAGGTCACTGCCGAGGTCTTGGACTCACTCGACCTTGTGCAGGTGCTTGACAGTTGCCAGAGCTGCGCGCCACCCGGCAGCAGATTCGGGTACCAGCCGACCACAGCCACAGACGTCTGTCTGTCAGCTATTGGCCATCCGGTGTACGGGAAGACATTCTGACGCCACCAGGTGGCAGTGAAAGGTAAGCTCCGTGTTCATCATCGTAGATTTCTCGACGCCACAGCTTTCTTCAGCCAAACATCCACGCAGCTCCTAGTTTGGCTGATCGCTAGCCTTTGCTTACAATCCTTGTTGTGTGTTACGTCTGTTTTATAGACATTGCACGCAGTTACGGCCATGTGGGGTGTCTCCTGGAGGAAGCTGCAGATGAATGCACAAAGGAAACTTATAAGAGTTGCTACAAGAAGCTTGAGAGAACAATCAGCAAATAGGATGCACACTATTCGTTTATCAGCTTTTCTTAACAGTGATTATTAGTAGGTTTTTTTCCTCTAAATTTCTCAAGTAGGGCCTACTGCGCCACGACTAACGCGCTTGGAAGATTGAGTCATTTTTCAATAATCTTGCCGTACACGGAATCATTTCTCATTTAAAAGTTTGTTCAGCATTTTGTTGTTGTTTGTAGGTTCTGGTCAACTATTACCAGCAGCTGGCAAGAGCAATAAGTATTAGAGGACAGTCCTCGCTCGATCACGCGCACGGGCGCACCCACTAGCATTATTTTCGACATCCTTTGAAAAAGCAGTGAAGGTATGGCTGACAATGTCATTATCGCCCTTGAATTCGTTGCTATCTTTGTTTGATTCTGGTTCCAAAAGCGTGGCTAGGCCAAACTCTGGTGAGACCTCAGTCATGTGTTTCAACTGCAATGTACCCGTTTCTCCGCTTGTGCACGTTTTCAAAGAAGTTGCCAATCCACTAATCGTAGAAAAATTAAGGTCACGCATTGGTTAATTCGTGTTATATCAACAGCGAAGCCTTACAAATGCATGCAAGGGGCTATAGTCGATAGAGCTAGAATTTTCCCCAAAGCATTCGTTAGTTGAAGTCAAAAGGAAAATACTTGCGCTGATGATTATTGCCGAGAACAGACCGATCACTCAGTCGCTAACTGAAACTATAGACGTATATATTTCTATGCTGAAACCAAGACGAGCTGCTTGGTGTAGGTTATACTGGACCGTTCGAATAATCCTGTCGGCGGTAGCTGGGAGCCAGTGAAAGGTGTATCAGGAATTTCCGACTGATGTTCATAATTCGCATAGAGCTGACTATTTTGGGCATGGGGTTCGCTTGTTTTATTTGTGCTAAGGTGAGACGTGTTAGGTGACATCCTCACGTCAGCTGCAACAGTAGCTGTGTGGATTTCTTGTACTGCTCGTAAGAGAGGCCAAAAGGAGAAGACATTCCGATGTATATAGTTGCCTGAAGCCTGGCTAGCGTTATGGAAGAGGAAAGCCTCTGATAATGAGGTTTTCAAAGGTTTTACCCGCATGCACGATGCAGCGTAGAGACGGACCGCCTCTGATCAGCCGTAAGTAGTAATGCGGAAGGCCGCCGCTTTCTGCTACATCCTCCACGCCAGGTTTCAGAAAGCCCACGTGCCGTCCGCCTGTCAGACGTGGGAAGAGGGAGGTGCCAGCAGCGACAGCACCACAGCTCATCCCCCTCTTCCTATTTCGGCGGTCGCAGAGAACCCAGTCAGCATCAGCAAGCGGAAAACAATGAAAGGAGCAAGTGCGGAGGGCATCACCTCAGTCTTTCAGATCCTGTTTCCCCGGAACCTTTGCCCCTCCACCCCCCTCTCTCTCTCTCTCTGAGCTGCAGGATCCAGTCGAGTGTTTCGAGGGCTGTTTTTTTTATAGAGGGTATTCTCCCAACAGAAAAATCGATGATCTCGTTTTCGTGCCCTCTGAATAGCTCTTTCACTCTAGTTGTGCCGAAAGTATTCAGAGCTACGACGTAATAATTTTACAGAGCACACAAGGGTTTGGTTTTTACCAACATTCACGATCTTTGTCATTCTAAGTAGCATCGTCATCATCGTCGTCGTTAGGATCGTTATCGTTAACATCCCCGTTGTCATCGTCCCATGATGCTCTAGAACAATCAGCGGAAGCATTCGTAAAAAAGATGAGGCGCTAATTACCATCCATTGTCTGGCCGTGGGAGGATGTTGTTTATGTTTGCAGTGTGGCGTAGTTGCTATACATCTTACAAGTTGTTGCACATGGTGGGTGGACAACAAAGTAACAGCTCGAGATCTCTAACGCCCATCTCCCACTGTTCGACTAACTGGAAATGTGGTTGAATAGCTGTCAAGTCAGCAATGAAGGTTACCTCATGGTGGGCAAGCAGAGGGGAGACTGGTGAAGTGTACTGGGGAAAGACGAAGGAGAGAAAATTGGAGTGCCTAGGGGAACAAAACCCCCGACGGCCAGCCTTAAACAGGTGCCACATGCAGAGAAAGTAAATAAAGAAATATAAACACGAAGAAAAAAAGGAAGAAAAGTACTTCACCCCCCCACCCCCTACACCTCCTGTATGTAACATCGTTAAAAGACTCTATCCTGTCTTTAGTAACGCACTCCTTCCTCCGACGCCTTCTTTCTGAGACTGGGGATAAAATCTGTTGGGTCAGACCAAAGATTTTACTAAAAAAATCTTTGCTCAGACGATCCGATCCGTTTCCAATGAAGATGAAGTCATTTTTCATTGCAGACATTTGGATCCCGACGTAATAACATAAATTTGCATCAGCTCACAAGACTTCGTCCGGTTCAGATGAAAATGAAGGCCTTTTTTTAATTGCCGACGATAAAAAGTATGGTGTAGCTTCCTATCTCCTGCTTTCAGTCGACTGAACCGAATCGTGTGAAGCCAGCCTAATAGGACGCCAGGTTCCGACGGCTGCGGGAAGGCTGTGCTGATCAGAACCGGCAGTTACTCCGTCATGTACATCTTGCAACTGACAAGTCGTTGACACCCTTACTTGTCACTGACTTTCCCTGCAGATGTCTGGGTCACTGGGAAGTACACGAACTTCCTGGGCGTCATGTATATAGTGAGAAGCACCTCTTGTTCCGGCTTGGAAGTGGCGATGTATATTGTACGAGGGGGAGGGGTCAGACCTGACCTTTGTTACGATTATTACGCGACAGATTGGCGCAGGTTTTAAATTGGTCACTGTCTGTCGAGAGCAAAGTCCTTCATGTGTGTTTGTGAGTGCGCGCTCATGCATTCATTCTTGTTGGCATGTTTGAGTGCTTGCATGTAAGTGAACGAGTGTAGAACTAGTGTGTGTGTGTGTGCGGGCGTGTGTGTGTGTGTGTGTCCCACTCCTGTTCACTTCACAACATAATAATTAGATTTCCATATTCCTTTTCCCTCCCTCCCCCCCCCCCACAGACAAAAGACGTTAAAGGGACAAGGAAGAAAATCAGAGAGAGAGAGAGAAGAGAGAGATCGTCTCTGCGCTTGTATCTGGAGCGAAGCTGCTGTCGGCGTCAGAGAATGATGTGTGCGGGCTCTGCTTAGAAACTCGATCAGTGTTCGGGTCACACAACACAGGCGGGTGAAATACGTCAAACTGCACCTCTGGCTCCAAGGCCGAATAACAGCAATAAATTATACCGCGTGCGTTATTATTTTTTAAAAAACCACATCTTCCTTTGAGCAAAACAACGTTTATGAGCGGGAAGGCAGACTGATGAGGATGGGTTCATAGCCCAGGTATCAGAAGTAATTGCATTGATCAACCACTAATTATTGTCGACGACATTTCTGTCACTCGGAGGACTGTAATTAAATCAACACCATTTCTACTTATTATTATAGTTCTTCTTGTTGTTTTTGTTATTGGCATTGCCATATTAAACAGCAAATAATCATCAGGAAGACACACCATTCAGAATCGGAAACATTTCAATATACGTTATGATCCGCGCTGTCCATTATATTTTTGAGTGCAATCTCTTACATTTTTTGTGCAAAAGCTTTAATCAATCTGTGGTTTCATACCATCTGCTTCTTTAACGCAGCAATCCTATACTTTTGTGTTGATTTCGTCCAAACAGTTCCGAAAGAGTGATTGTTTACACCGACGTTTTGTGTAAACAAAATGTTTGTAGATGCCCTAGAATTGTCAGTGTACATTTGGGAGTTCAAAGAGCCACTTGTAAATGCATGTTATTAGATAGGGAAGACCGATGCTTTAATGAAAATGCTTCTGATCTGAAGTCATTTGTTGAACCTAGTGCCTCCATTATCGTCACATCCGGCAGGAAGCTAACAGCCATTATGGCTCTGGCTAGCTTCAGACGTTTGACGTACATCCACCGGTCATTCACAGCAAGTCATTCATTCATATAGCTTGAGCTAAACCGTCCCCTGAGTTGTCTCTCTCTCTGGGGTTGCGGGTGTGGAGTGCGTGCGTGCGTGTGTGTCACACACTCACATTTTCTCAAACACGCGAAAACGAGGTTGCACCTCGTACAAGGGAAGTGTATTTTAAATACATGTAGCTGTCTCTGTATTATTTTGTGTTTCTGGTTCTCGAGAGGTTTGTGTAATTTAAAAGTAATTAAGAATTCAGGAAAAAAAAAACTTGCTGCCTGTCTGGGGTTATCTGGTGTGGGACAAGACTGTTGCAGTCAATCTTCAAAGACCTCACTTCCTAGGCTGACGCTGACAAAGTCCAAGGTTCGTGGTCGATCTGGTCAATTATTTCAACGACGCAGCAGGTTTTGTGAAGGAATCAATCACATGACACACCTCACGACTGTAGTTACTCTCGCACGTCTGTGTGTGTGTGTGTGGGCATGCAAGCATGAAGCATCCCCTGCGTGTTTTATGAAAGTGCAGTTTTGAGAGTACATTTCTTTTCGTCTCTCTTCCTCCCTTTTCTTTCCCTCCTTATTCCCCCTCCCCAACATGGAAGTAAGTATAGACCGTGGTACTTAATTAACATACAGACATCTACATCATGCGGTCTGCTGATAATATCATCACCAACCTACTCACACAGACGGCGGAAGCTCTAGTGTCCTGGGCTGGCTTGCATGAGCGTTAGTAGCTGCCCTTCCGGTCATCATAGCAGTCGTAAGGCCCATTCGCCTTGTGTATTTTAAATGCACCTTTATGAAAGAACAGGACATAAGAACGCTTATGCAAGCCGCCCCTGGACATAAATCAAGCCTTTGCTGCTTCGAAGTTTTGTCTGTAGTCCTCATCTTTCAGTATTTACGCAAGATATGCGCGCTTTTTCTCTCGCGTAAACGCACATTTTCCCTGAGTGGCTGGTGGCAGTGCAAATTCTTGTAACGATTCTTTACTCTAATGAACACATGGCTGATATTAGCAATTCGCCAAATGAATTATTAGAGCTATTCACAGACTCCTATTTCCATGCGCACACGGTTAGACTAAGTAAACAAAAGTTTTATCGCAGCTGTGGTCGTGTGAAAGCAGGGATACAGAGCTATTCCAGCGGCTGGCATTAACGACTTCGTCTAACTTAAATTAAGGATATCGCGCTAACAAACTTCTTTCTGAGATCATAGCGAAAACACGTCTCAAGAATATTTGATTAAATCTGTTGAAATTAAATTATCTTTTGTTGCAGATGGCAGGACTAGTTTCTTATGGCTAAACTAAATTATTTTTGTTGTCATGTTTCTCATGAACGCTTCCAGTTGACTTTGTCGAAGTGTGTGTGGCCAGCATAAAAGACTTTCTTAACAAGACGATTGTGTGTCCTAGTTAGCTACACACTTGGTCACATTCAGTGAACTATATGTAATAGGGTCAAGCGGTTGCAGTTCGTTACAATTACAGTCGTGGCAATGGCTCTGTCATCCTTCCACTCCGAACACAGCAACAAGGCGTCTTCGCTTCTACTCTCAAACTTTCATACATTTACATTTCACGTCGCTGTGAGAGCACAGGACGGACCTTCCTCGCCAGTGCTACATGTAAAAGCGACTCAAAATCAAGAGCTCCGACGATGAAGATGATCAAGAATAAATCCTGTCCGCTTTTCCTCAGCTCTTTGAATACATTCATAGCACAATGTAGTTAACCTTTCACCCTCGCCTCCCCCTGAGATGCTCAGTCCACTCTGGTTCCAGAGCGACTCTGACCACCCATAAATCTCTACGCGGTGCCATCCTTCCCTGGGGAATAACCTGGCCGCACCTAAATTACAGACAAGCGTTTATAGGTAGGCTCGGACAGTGAGACTTTTTTGGCCCTTCCCTACCTACCGTTGGGTCAGGGGATCAAAAGAAACACAATACCCTTTATGTTTCCCACACTTGAGTAACGAACGACCAGTCAGGCGCATGCTGCAACTAAACACGGTATGCCGGCTAGGAGAGTTCAGGGGCCGGCTGGGTGGGCGCCTGGGTGTACCTAACCCCCACCCGGCTACATATAAGGCACACACTCGTCCTGTTCAGAAAAGCGCCTTTAAGGCGAGAAAGGCTGGTTAACATCCAGTTCTTGTAACATCTCATACTGTTAATACATTTACACAAATTGCCGTTTACTCTCTCTTCTCTCCCTTCATCGAAAGTGAATCCTTCTTCTTCGAGTTCGCTCAAGGTTCAGCGAAGTAGAACGCACATTTGTCCTGTTAACAAAAGGTATCCTCCTGCTCTCAAGAACTGTTCATTCTCGCTGTGGAGATCACAAGTCTGGGAAGATATAACATGCAGCAAGCGTCAGAACTGGATCAGAGAATTCGTTAGACGCATCGTCGTCATTGAACTTGCCAAAATTTATAGTGCGAATGTACTTACTTCAGCCTAAACATTTCAGTTAAGTTTTGAAATTGAGATAATTCTTTCTGTCTGTACCCGGATTCAGCTACATTGATCAGATGAGAAATGTTTGAGCCTTAGACGTGTGGACGTGCGAGAGCTTTAGCAGATCTGTGCGTCGGTGCAGATGTACGTGTATAAATGTGGACGGATGAATGAACTAGTTGATGGATACGCCGACATATACTCCTCTCTCTCTCTCTCTGCGTCCATGTGTGTTCTTTGGTGTGTTTAGGTTTGCGTATACCTGCGTGCTTGTCCAGGTGTCTATGTTTGTGACTGAGTACAGATGTGTTTCAGTGTGGTAATTATTAACTATTTTACTCAATTTTTCTTTTGAAAAATACCCAATAGTATTTCAATTTCTGCAAATTAGCATCACCGTGTCAACTATATATTTCACTCAATGTATGATTGATCACTTAAGTTTGTCCAAAGACAGAATAATTGCGATATAAGTTTCCTTATCGTCTTTCCAACTACCTTTCCGAGTGTGTGCATATGGGCGCGCGCGTCTTGATGTCGTCCAAAGAGAGAGTGAGGCGGTGGGGGAGGCGAGAGGAATAGAAGCAGTGAGAGTGTATTTGCACGTGCTTAATTGTGTCTATTTCACGCAGCCCGATATTTTATTTCCATACGTGTTTGCTTGGGCACACACCTATTGCCTACTTCACTTTGTCTGCCACACTATTTTATTGGTGATGGGCGGGAGGGGGTAATAACAAGTGCTCCGTATACTGCTTGTGCACGGATTCCCTCTGAGTGATGGCGATATCTTGTAGGTTCTGTCTTGCACCGGTAAGCAGTCATCGACTACGTTTGGAAATGTATTTTCCCAATTATTTAGGATCATTTTGTTGTTTGCCTTTCGGGTGAGGGCACAGCCAATGTCTAGGTAATCAAGCCATATCGAAAGTGCTCAGAGCGTGGAGATCTGTCAGAATCCAGCTCCTGGGAGAGTGTATAAAATGGGGTTCTTCTTTTTCTTTACGAATTCCTGCTACAAGTGAGAAGGAAGCTTTGTGACCAATCGAGTAATAACTATGGCGTGCTATTTTTTCTGATTTTGTCTTCTGTCTGTAATGACCCAACACAAACAGCATGCGATTGATGGTATGTATGTCAGGTGTAGGAGAACTGATGTAGTTTCGCAAATCCTTTCGGAAGATCTCACCTCTAGCCGTGTTTTCTTTCCTTTTGTTTTGTCTTGTTATTTGCGTGTATAAGATAATTAAAGAGCTCACAAAAATGCGTTGCCACTAGGGAACAATTGGAAAAACTAGTTAAGACCCCGAGTGGAGCTTACGGGAAGTTGAGGAGTTAGAAGGGTTTACACACTAACTAAAGAAATGTTCAGCTATGCTTGGGCATCTTTGGTTTTCCGGGATATCTTTCGCAGCATCTCAGTTTCCTGTAAGCGGCTTAGCTAAGCGGCGCTACAGTACGCGGGCTTGCTCTCACAATTGTCCACCTGCTCGAATAATAGACGTAAAACAGCTGCATAACTGTCACGACTGTCTGAAATAGAAATATTTAGTTTCGCCAAAACGGAATCAAGTATTATACCAAGCTGCAATTTCTTTCTTTCTCTCTCTCTCTTTCTTTCTTTACCGCTGTCTCTGTGAGGGTTTCTACAAAGAAGGAGTGGATGTTTCGCTGTTGTAGACAGTTGGATTTTTTTTTTAAATACCCCCCTTTCGCTTTAGTTTCGTCGCCCCACTTGAGGCCAGCATTAGCTGCCATTGAGAGATCCACTCTGGTCCTGACTCACTGGCTAGGTCAGAATTATGCGAGGACCACTTGAATGGACGACTTTGCTCCAGGAAACAGGACATTGTTTTTAAGAGTGGAATTGAAGCTATATGGCAGTGAGATCGCAAAGATTAGCCCCATTTAAAATTATTTTCACACGGTTTCTGCGCAGTATAAAGACTTTACTCCCCCATCAAGTTGTTTTTATTTATTTTGGGGGTGGGATTTGTTTGTTTGTTTGCTTGTTTGTTTGTTTGTTTGCCTACCGGCGCTGTAAATCTCTCCGTGCCCCATCTGTCTGTGTGGACAAAGGTTAAGGTAAGAATGAAAACACGTCCTATGCATGTCGCAAGCGTTCCAAATGAGAGGTAGGTGATCCATAGTCCACAAAACACCGGAAGATGTTTAATGGTTCTTCCCGAGAATGCTTTCAAAATCATGTACACGTGTGTATGCACACAACTGTACACATACACAGAGACAGGTTTAAAAAAAGAATTCGCGTCCAGTGTAACAAGTCTCCTGTAGACTAGGAAACGGGTCTTTAATCTTTTCCAGCAATTACCACTGAATACTTGATGGAGGGAGGGAGGTAATTCTCGCCTCAACGCCGTCGTTTAGAGGACAACATTCAAATTTGTAGACTAGAAACAAGCACTAATTATAAATAGCCAGTCTACAAGATTGCGTAACATATGCTTCTGAAATGCAGCATCCTAACAGAAACATTGTCCCAAAGTGTGGGTTTGCGCAAAGGACACACGTATATTTTACAAAAACTTCGACATTTCGGTATTTACCCAAGATAGCCGTCGCTTTCCTCATAGCGCAAAACTTGCTTGTTCTTAGGCACTGAAGGAATTTGAATTGCGTGCGTGCGTGCGTGCATCGTGAACGGTTTATTGTAAGTAAAAGAGCAAGGTTACAGTGATCTAATGACGGTTTTGAGTGTACGTTTATGTGCCACGAAAGCGCCTCCAGACGACACCATTGTTACACATGTGTTGTTATGGCCAGCGAACTATGTGGAAGGGCCGTCCAGACTTGCTCAACATTCGTCGGCGGCTTCCGTTCTTCCTCAATGCCCGGATGAAATGACATCAAACTGCTTGACCAATCAAATGAATTTGATGTCGCGAAGAACAGTAGACTCACTTCCTGGAAGCCGCGGCCAGAAAGTTTCAGCCAATCGCATCCTCAGCGAGGTGTCAGCGCATGGCACAGACCCTTTTATTAACACTCTCGATTGCTTTACGTATGTTCAGTTTTACGCCAACGGTAGATGACATAACTTCGGATTACAGGAAAAGGGAGTTTTAGATGTTGCCGTTTAGTAACGCGCTTGCGCCAGGACACACAGGCCGCATCTACGCAGAGCTAGCAAGGTAAAGCTCATTTTATTCCACATTATCTTTCGAGAGTGATCTCACAAGCAGGTGTAAAGGTTAAACAAAAGCTTAAATGTTATGCGTAAAGTGAGGTGTATATATTTTGGTCTTCCTTTCGTAATGTCTCCACCCTCACCAGCGTGTTGTGTGCATGTGTCATCTTCCAAAACAAGTGGCAAGAACGTCTGCTATGTAACAAGATAAACATGACATTTTTTAAAGTCCTCTGAAACAAATGTGCCTGCAGACACACAAAGACGACACGTGACTCTGGCGAGGTTTCGTTAGTCCGTAGTAGACAGATAGCTATTGTCATTACAGGTACACTGTGAGTGCGTGACCGAGAGACGACAATTAGAAGAGATGTTTATTGTTGCTTTTGGCTGTGTGGTGGGAACAGAAGACTGATGGATATAAGACGGTGCTGACAGCCACTGATCACGAGGATTTGCCTGTCCCCCCTCCCCCTCTCTCTCCCCTCCTTCCCGGTCATGAGATTGTTTTCGTAACTTATATGACGTTAGCCAAACCCTCTAAGGATAAGTGATGTCACAGTAGAGCTTGACCTGAAAATGTCCCCTGTGATGGGGATTGTTCTTGTGTATTATTAATGGATCCAGTAGCAGTAAAAATTAATTCTGACAGTTTATGGTCAGGAGGTTGCGTCAGGTTTATGAGGAGGCATCCAAAGCAGGAACTAATTTGGAACGTAGGACCTTAGTCATCTCTCTCTCAAGACCTCCTCTGTGGTCTAAGTGGTTAAGGCGTCCGCTTCCGAAGGACGGAAGGTCAGTGGTTCGCAACCCGGCCGTCATACCTAAGACTTCAGAATTGGCAGTCTAGTAGCTTCCCTGCCAGACACCTGGCACTATAGGGAACAGTACTAGGACTGGTTGGCCTGGTGTCAGTATAATGTGTCTGGGTGGGACTGAAGCCGGTATTAGGACAGCAGTCCCAGTGTGCCAGCACTTGAACACCGTCCTGATATGCACATAGCTTGTGGTGGGACGTCAAGTAACATCCTCTCTCTCTCTCTCTCTCTCAGGTTCAAAAGTAAGTGATTGACGTCAACACAGACACTAAATTGCTGAAATATTAGGTTATCTATGTTGTCATGGTTGGCTCTTCTCTATCTACAATACAACAACAACAACAACGTGCAGTGAACGTGCTTTGTCGATGATGGGCACTGCAGATCACACAAATGTAGCATAGGGATGGGGAAATGCACTGATCCAATGGCCCATTACCACTAGAAACGGTGGCGGGCTATTAAAAATTGTAATTAACTGGCCCATCGGATGATTGCTTATTCGGCCTTCTGCAGGCATTAGTTTTAGTGATGTTCTATCATCATCATCATCGAAGGATGCGTCACTTCCAAAAAACCTGCCCCGTATAAGAGCACATTTTCTCCATTATTTTTCAAAGTCCTTTTTGGCCGATTCCACATACTTCATTTTGTCTGTAATTTTAAAATACGTATTATCGAGAAAGAGACTGTCATACACAAAAAAAGAAGAAAAAAAGAAAAGAAAGAAAGCCTAAGGTGCTAAAAGTTTAGGTGGGCTATTGAATTTTGGAAATTATGCACGAAAATTCTGGAATTTTCTGAGCCATGATAGACCAACAAAGAGGCTTGACGTCATAGCCAAGCCAAACGTGGAACGTGGTTAGTTCACGCATTTAGTGTGGCTTCTTTAACTTCTCCAGGGGGTCAATGACTTTGCTGAAATATCGTTTGGAGTGCAAAAAGAATATAACTTCAGCGACGACTTTGCTTTCCCTTTAACTGGATGTGCGTAGGTTTCTTGCCCAGTGGTGTTGGCCGGGGTGGGGGTCGAAGAAGGGGATCGACCTTTTCAAGAGTGCGACTGCGGTCCGTGTAATGATGACCTCAAAGCGGAACAAAAGGAACAGTGCGAAAGAAAATGTCTGTTGTAGTGACGAGGGTTTGATATGTTTGTCCTTTCGGTTAAAAAGCTTGGCTGAAACACGAACCGAGGTGTTGCGAAAGGTAGTACAGTCCGTGCAGGTGGAAAGGATAGAATGGTGATGGAAAGCTTCCTGTAACAGACAGGACCCCTACGTTATGCCTGCCGCCAAAATAGCCTGCTGCCTCTAGGCATATTGTAGTACATATATACCACAACACAACAGACGATTGTCATGTGTCTTGGAACAGTAACATACACGACTGTAAAGCTGTGCATTAGGTATTGAACAGCCTCTGTTTTGCGAACGTGAGCGTGTAACGTGAACCGTCGTTCGGATATGGAGACCGTATTAGAAGAAAAAGAACGAACGAACGAACGAACGAACGCACGAACGAACGAAATATCCACCCCGTAAAGATCTACTTTCCAGAGTCTGCAATCTCGACATTTGCAAAGCTCTTAATTGAATTGCTGACTTTCACCAAAACTGTTTGACAATGGTCAGATCTTTACTGTTGTTCCCAAAAGCCCATGAACAATTGCACAGCATCAGTCAGCCGTGTGTATTCTGTAAGAGCAGCGGCCATTCCGCACCTGACCCTACCACAGATTAGCGGACCGAGTCGCTGGGCCATCAATAACAGTGTATTTGTTCCGCACTGTTAACCTAATGTGTATGGAGGGCAGCGATGGTCAGAATTGAAGAAATAATATTGAAAGCCTCTTGGAAAATGACAAACCTTGACAGCTAAAGACGGAAACTGCAAGACGTAGTTGTTCTACACTTGGTTGGAGACCTGACTCCCTTGTGTTGAACGCTGTATAGAACATTGCAGCCATTCAGGTCGATCTTTACTGCGACTGATGGTCTGGTAATTTAGTTCCAAAACCTTACGTTGCGAACAATATATTTTAAAATGTTGATTCGCAGCTTATGCAACCTGGCATCTATTGTATATCAAAGAATGTTGAGCTGTACAGAAATGGTAGCTAAAAATAACTGGATTTTAATTTGCATGTATTTATAAAAAATAACAAGAAATCTTTGATTCCTTTTTTTAAATAGGTAATTGTAAATAACTGGAAAGTCTTCTAAAGACATAACACGCACTCACGTATGCGCGCACGCATATTTTCAACACCGGAATTGCGTAGGTGTACAACTCGCAGAACCATCGTGGTTTTGGATGGGGAAACCGTGTTGTCTTAAATATGATCATGGTAGACAACCGCGTCTGAAAAGAGTCAGGGAATGACGATGTCTAAAAAGTGTCCCTAGAAAGCGTCTGCCCTTGACTAAGATGTTATATAAGCTGTCTGGTCAGGATGTAACTTAAGTATGGGGGCTGCTGGACGCAGATGAGTAAGACAACAAGCCTTCAGCAAAGGCACGTAAATCTTCGAAGGACATCCGCGTAATAAGATATATAATATATATGTTTTCAAGGCAACGCGTAAGGCTAGAAGGTTTTGTGAGCGAAGTTTCCTTCCAGGTACAAAGCAAGGTTGGCCGTCACCAACAAAGGCTCAAAGGAGTATGGCATAATTAAGAAATTCTGAGTGCTGGCAGGAGAATAGTATTTAACGCGTGACCACTGCTTTCATCTGGACTGTTGTTGGGCTTTAGAGGGCTCGTCTTTGACCAGATGAGCGTCGCTATTAACCGCTTCCCTTTGTCGCCTGCTCGGGCCCTGATCTATGCTGTGTGCGAGTGTGGGGCACGTTCTTTGACACGATGGTGGTTTGAACAATGAAAATGTTGATGACCACAAATTAAATTTGTTTTCTTCTGAGAGACTAATGTGGTTGCCCGTGCGATGAACGGTTGACTGAAATAATGTCTAAAAGTAAGAAATAGGAAAAGACCTATATCCTGAATACATTTTTGCTAATGTCATCCACGGATTCATAATTCCTTTCTCTGTCTCACTCACTCTTCCCTGTGTATGCCGTAGCTGTCGGTCGGTCGGTCGGTCGGTCGGTCGGTCGGTCGGTCGGTCGGTCGGTCTGTCTGTCTGTCTGTCTGTCTGTCTGTCTGTCTGTCTGTCTGTCTGTCTGTCTGTCTATGTCTGTTTTTCTTTCTTTTTCCTTCAATCCATTTGTCCCACTTCAGAAAATATAGCTGATGTATTATGTAATGTTTGCGAACTAGATTCTACTTCTGGTATTTAAAGGAGGAAAAATCCCACAGAAAAACAGAAATGTGATCACTGCTATTCTTTATTCATAAATACCATGCACTTTCCTGCATGCGTTAGTTGCCCGGCCACATGTACGTCTTCTTAAAAATACTTGTTGTTGTTGTTGTTGTTGTTGTTGTTGTTGTTGTTGCTGCTGCTGCTGCTGCTGCTGCTGCTGCTGATGATGATGATGATGATGATGATGATGATGATGATGATGATGATG
>SMGT01007812.1:580158-641056 GCA_004794575.1 Lanistes nyassanus
GATGATGATGATGATGATGATGATGATGATGATGATGATGATGATGATGTTGCCATTCATTTTCAGCACGCCATTGTTTATGTTCTCTCTACCAGAGTGCAAGATTTCATACAAGCAGTGACAACGACCTGAGATCACCCAACCGCCTGTAACATCGCTGTCAAATAATATTTTTAAAAAGGAAACGAATAGGATATCTGACATTTGACGTCATAAGGCCTGTGAAAACGGAAGTGTCTGACGTTTGGGAGACCTGCGTCCTCTCTCTGATTAACTTCACGCCATGGAGACGCTCAAGGACCTCGTGCTGACTACGACCGTCAGCTTTCTTTCCCCTAGCAGTAGTCCGGAAACGACGACAGTAAGGACCGGAAATGGCGGCCACAACGGGCACGCCGAAGGCGATCACGTGCACGCGGAACCCAGCAACGACCACGACATGGCCGCCATGCTGTCCATGGCAGAGCGCATGCACTGGGGAGCATCAGTGGTGGTGGGCCCCATCTTTGTTTTCCTGGGACTCGTCGGTAACATCTTCTCGCTCATCGTGTGGAATCGGCGGAACATGCGCAGTTCGACCGGAAGATACCTTACTGCACTGGTAAATATATCTTTATTCCCTTATCACCCTCAGAGGGACAGAGTCGCGAGCAATAGTAATTCTTCAGCGACCAGTCTGCATAGAAGTCAGAATTTAATCTTTTCTTTGCATCGCAAACTTTGGTTGGAAAAAAGATGTTTTATGTCTAACTACGAGAACTTATTAAGTTACTCTCCTATCTACCTGCATGTCATTTTAATGGCTTTTGGTATATGCTATGCAGCCTATAATCAACCAACTTCATTTCTCCTCCCTTTTCCACCTTCTGCGGAACAACACTTGAAATATAGGATAAGCGACTGGCTTGAACCTTGCTGCCATTTTGTCAATTAAAGAAAAACTGTCTCTCCTTGAGAAAATTATCATCACCAGCTTTGTTTCTCTATATTTCGGTTTCTGGAAGCTCGCTGGGATTCTCTGAAATAAAACAGGTCATATTTCGTCTTTAATTCAACAACGTTGACAAATCTACGGAACTTAAAAATAAATACAATTTTATTTATGATTTTGTGCACATGAGTGATTGGAAACCCTGTGGATTTTCAGGCTATTGCTGACACCGGTGTCCTCATCTGGTTCTTCCTTGTGGACAGCCTGAAAATGTTCGCACCGGAAGTCACCCAGAGTGTCGTGTACGCAGCTTTCTTCGCCTACTTCGGCTATCCTATCTTCTTCCTCTTCGTCGTCTTGTCCATCTGGTTCATGGTTGGCGTCACTGTGGACCGGTTCATCATGGTGTGTCTAATCACCAAGGCCAAGGTGAGATTGTCTATCGTCATGGTGTGTCTGATAACAAAAGCTAAGGTGAGCTTGTCTATCGTCATGGTGTGTCTGATAACAAAAGCTAAGGTGAGCTTGTCTATCCTTCAACAAGAAGGCTCTGTCTTTGCCTCTAAGCCGTTCTTGAAGAAGGGGCTCCGTCTTTCACAAAATTAGGAAGCACGTTCGTCCAGTTAACAACGACTTTTCAAGATATTGCAATGACGTAACTTTCCAGATGTAACGAGCGGGTAGCTGTTCAAGCATAGTCACAGCTCAGTACGCCAATATGCAAATGTCATTAGTAGGACCCGAAATACTATTACGAGCGCTCTGTTAGCAAAAGGATACGATGAAAAGTGCTCTTGTCGAGACCTTTAACGTGTTTCACAATTTTACAGATGCATGTCTGTCTGCTATACTATTAAAATGGTTGCCAGCAACGTCATCTGTCTTCGTGATCGATGAATATTCGTGTATAGCTCAGTGTTTAATCGTGTGTAATTCGATACACAACCTACACTGCAATGCATGGATCTCTCGACAGATCTTTTGTAACGAAAAGCGGGCCAACGTGGGCATCTTCATCATACTGGCGACTTGTTTCATTATCAACCTGCCGCACTTCTGGTCCTATCAGGTGAGTCACGCAGCTTACTGTTTTAAATCCCGTTGAAGGGTTTCTATGGCAGCTGACAGATATCATGTCCACTTTGCATGGGGAATTAAGAGAGAGAAAAAAAAACCAGTGGATCAGAAAAACCAGATGACTGTCCAGCTAGGATTATATGTTCAACGAATGTCCTGTTATTATATTCATAATGTTTTCAGCAAATGCCCTATCATCGTAATGTGCTCGGCGACTGTTCTCTTATTAAAGAGCTGTGTGTGTCACGGTCAGCGGTTATTAGGTTTTTTGTCCAGTCGGTGTGAACCGTCATTACCATCACCATCGCTACTGTCCTTCTCTCTTTCCAACCGCCGACAACACCACTACTACCACCGACGCCGCCCACCCCCACAACCACCACCAACCACCACCGTTGCCTCCGCCACATTGTGGTCAATGCAACCGCGGCTCGCGGCTTTTTCTGCGTGCGTGTTTAGGCGTTTAGATGCTTGGGTGAGCGCTAAACCTACATTTGTGCGTGACTGTGCGTGCGTGCGTGTGTGTGTGCGGTTTGCGTTATGTGTGCGCGCGCGAAGAGTACGTGCGCGTTCAGTTACTTTGCAAGATGTGACGCCTTATCAGTATTACTATTTCCTCAAGAGTTCTTATGACATACACTATAGCAGGCCCTTAAAGTGCTTGAAATAATGCAAATATAGTTTCTTAAACTTTCTATTCACATTTATGCTTAGCTAACCACTTCAGTAAAAACTGCATAAAATAACTAATTACTTGGAGTCCACACGAAGCTGCAAACTACTTTTCCGTTCTACACCAATGAGCAAAGAGCTATCCGAAAGGCGCAAATTCATATTGCTGGCTCACCCACATACGTAGACACGTCTGCCGTCCGAGAAAATCCACGCAGTAACTGAGATCACCTTCACTGTGGCTCCTAGGTGAGCCAGTAAATGGGTTGCACAGCATATTTATCTACTGTTCTGGAATCATAACACTCTTCCTGCGTAGTTTAGGTACAGTTTTAGGAAAGGACAGGAGACACGGCGCCTATACAACCCAATCCCAGGCAGAATGGCTATTGACATTTTAGTTTTATATGTACATACAAGTGCCAATAGGGCCATTCACCCTATGAAATTTATGACAATTTTTATGGGCGCAAAGGAGAGAAAGAGCTTTCATGCAAGCTGGCCCTGTACCTATCTGGCTGTGCAGGTGGACTTCGACAGACCCGCTGGCAGCAACGCGTCGGCCATTGTGACGACCGAGTTCCAGAAAGGTGAGGGGGCCATCAGGTACGAATTCTGGGTGCACTGCATCTTCCTCGTGCTTGTTCCGTGGTTCACGATCTTCACCCTCAATCTCCTCATCATCGGAAAAGTAAGGAGCTTCATTCTTGGCTTCACGGATTTCACGAATTTTCCGCAAACCCATTTTTTTTTTTTGTTTTACTTATCCTGAAAATGTGTTTAATTCTTAATGATTGGTTATGTTAGAAGGTAAATTCTTAATGATTGGTTATGTTAGAAGGTAAATTCTCAATGATTGGTTATGTTAGAAAGTAAATTCTTAATGATTGGTTATGTTAGAATGTAAAGCTGGATTCAAACATAAACCGTGATTTTATTTTTATTTATTTATTTATTTTTTGCAAGACGCCTATTACCTTTAAGTAAATCTGGAACTGGTCGAGTAACAAACTGTGTAGGCCTACTGACAGCATGAAAATTATTGCACTGAAGATCTTTATGTCTTTATTTTAAATTCTTCGTCCTCGTTTTGTTAATGTGTGCATCTGTTCTGGATCTGCAGATAAGCAAGACAAACAAAAAGATGAGCGACAAAAAAACGGCCGAGTCGGCCGACAAGTCTCGGCGCTCCGAGAATCAGATCACGCGCGTGCTGCTGACCGTGACCTTCACCTTTCTCTTTCTCATCGGCTTCCAGTGCATCACCCAGTGTTTCTTTATGCTCATGCCAGAAGGGGTAAGCGATATCAGCAAGGGACAACTCTTATTAAGCGCATTGTAGTAGCAAACTTTGTTCAGTTACTGGCGCATTGTAAGGTCAAACAAAACATCTGCTAGATCATTCCCTCCAATTCTGGATTCTCTTTTGTTGTGGGAAAATCCTTTCACCTATCTGTTGATCTGCTGTGGGCGTCAGAGGTTTCATGGACTGGGTGAGGCTGGTCAGGGTGTTAGGTATTGAGGCAGGGGAGGAAAATGCAGGGCCGCAGAAAAGAAACCCGACAGCCCGCCGTGTAAATAGGTGCCACATGCAGAGAAAGTACGTATGCAGCACACAGAATCCGACCCACAAACCTCTGTATCGATGGCATCCACACGTCACGGCTATGCTTGGGGCCGCCCCGCAGGGAGGGACTGAAGGACGTGGAAGACGAGCGAGGGGGGTGAACGGCAGAGAAGAAAGAACTGCCAGGGTGAGAGAAAAGGGACGGCCTGACAGAATGACAGGCCAAGCGAGAGAAATAAATAAGATGGAAAGCGGTTCTGAACCAAATATATTCTCTTTTTGTCAGTTCGACAAGAATATCATCAGCGAGGCGTTCGCAGTGGCCAAGCTGGGCATCATCGTCAACTCCTCCATCAACTTCCTCCTGTACTGCATGAGTGGCCGCCGCTTCCGCCAGGAGTTCCTCTTCCTGATTGGTTGCCTCAGGCGAGACCGAAAGGGCCTGCTGTCCTCGTACAGCGAGGGTCACACGTCATCCGGCACTTCCGGTACCAGCACGACGGGCATATAAAGACAGATGTGCATTACTCGAGATACTTGTAATTAGCATACGACAGTCGTGGAAACGCTTACCGAACATTTAAATGTTTACTGTTAGCGCTACTATGTGCTTGTGATCATAGATATATTTTTAATTCTTTCGGGAGAAGGGTAATCTTTTTATTATTGTTTTGAGTGCCCGAACTCGCTGAAATCATCGATATTACGATTTCGCTGTAAAATTCTGTGAGGAAGCTGGTCTTCTACTGCTTCTGACAGAACAAATGCATAACAGGTAAAAATCCGATAAGTAAAGGGCATTATAACTAGGGCATCCCTACAACACGGGGAGCTGCAGTGATGTTGAAGTAAGACATGGTTTTGCAATAAAGTGTCTGTTCAGCATTGTACAAAGTCTCTCATAAAATAAAATCCATTGCTCTCTGATCTTCACTGATCAGCCATTAAAAAAGAAATTACGTTATAAACAATAACGAACATCTGTAGTTTCAAGATATTCTGAAAGCCCATCTTATTATGGTCACATGCATGCCACCGCGCTGCTTGGTGAGGTAGGTTTAATTACTTCTCTGAAAACAATTCGTGCGTCATTCGTGAATAATAAATGTTAATTAGCCCATGCTGATACCAAAGGTCTTGCTGACAGTCTCTCGCTAGTCACTGACGATGTGTCAATGGAGATCCAACCATGTCTTTCGTTACCACTAATGACAAAGTACGCTCAAGTACAGGAACCTAAAAACCAACAGAATTTTCCAATGAAAGTTGTCCAGGAATAGAACCAAACAGTTTGTTCACGTCATCGAATCTCAGTTTTTCTAGTTCATTGCAAATACTGTGCGTGGATCTGTCGTTATTACTTTGGTCACTCAGTTTCTTTGTACTTTTAGTTCTTTCTATGCCTCTCAGATCCTATATTTGCTTACTGTGTCCTAATTCATCTCGAAAGCCACAAGTTTTCCTGTGTTTTCCTGTATAATCGTAACAATTCAATTTCTTCTTTTTACAGGCTCAAGAACTGGTGTTTTACTGGTCTTTTTTTCTTTCTTTCTTTCTTTCTTTCTTTCTTTCTTTCTTTCTTTCTTTCCCTTTTGTCTGTTAACTCTGAAAGAGGTGGAAAGAAAAATATTTCATGTTGCCAAAATCAATTTCCCCGAAGCTTGTTCACATTCTTTGACAGTCTAGTTAAAAAGTTGAAAGCAGCAAGTTTAGGGCGCGCAAATTCCCACGGTTGTGTTGATTTTTGTTTACCCCATTGTTCATTTTTAAAGAGCTTTAACAGTGAAACTTGAAAGTTGTCATCAGTATCAGTGGCGAGGTTTCGGGTTGCTTCCCTTGATTTTTGATTACTTTTTATTGTCTTTTCAGTATTTCTATAATTATATTTTATAAGGGGATGAGGGAGAGTGGGGAGATATAAGAATAAGTCCTTTACTGTTGACCTTTATAAATTTAGTTTATCCCTACCTGTCCATTCCTAGTTGTTACCCCTGTTTGTATCTTTTTTCATAAATCAGCTATAAAATAGCGTCGACGGGTTGCGCGTTAATCTCAGAATGTTATGTTTTATATTACTAACTTACGTTTCTAATTTCACACTTCTAAACTCCTTAACTTTTTAGAGGGGGCAGGATAGACAGGGCGGTGGGAAATTTGGTTCGTTGCCCATTTTTCCCCAGCTACGATCGATTGTTCTTGAAGACAGTTTTTAGTTATGCCTTTTAGTCAATACTTCATTTGATCATTTGGCACTAAATATATATTCTCAGTTATTTATCTTTTGGCACCGAATATATGTGTGTTCTCAGTTCATTATTATTTGGCACTGAATATATATTCTCAGTTCTTGATACCTCATATTTTAAAATAATACAGTAAACCTCTCACTCAAAACTTGCGCAGACTTATCTGCATAAACTGATGCACAAGGCTGCCCAGGGTGCAAAACAATACCAGCTGATGGTTTAAAAATTGTCCCCCCTTCCGTCGATAGCCCCCAACATCGCCTTGCCCGCGGGGAGGCCGCTATGGGTACATTTACTCTTGCGTCGGTGTATATAGGGCTGTGATACTGGGTCCATTCCAATTTCAACATTTATAAAATCTTTGCAAAATGCAGTGTGTTTTGCGCTGGAACTGTTCGCTTCATGGACTCATGGTGGCTGACTTAAGTGATGTAAGTTCTTGCATCGCATTTCCCTTCAGGCTGCTTGAGACCTCTTCCTTGTATTTTTATTCGCTTTTGCGTGCAGTGCCTGCGCTCTAAGTCTCACACGGTTCAGCAAAGTCGATGGAAAGCAGAGGTAACGAACAAGCCCATTTTCAGCACCAAAAGTATGTTCGACTGGTCAAAATATTACCAAAATATTACTCGATATTTTATCCAGGCGCATGCTTTTGTCACTAACCTCGCGAGAAGCGTCAGACGACGTCGTCCGCTGGGTTATCGTTTTAACAACTTTTTCGACTTCATTCAACCACGTGCGACCGACCTTAATTACGCAGGGTTTATATACACAACTCGACAAAGTCGGATGAAACTAATCATAAGAATATGTCTAGTCAAGTCTTTCGCAAGAAAAATATTTTTTCAAACTTTTAAAAAATGTGGGCGTTTATTTATTGTGGACACATATTTTCACTAAAATGTCATGGGAAAGGAACCTTTTGGAAGGAAGTTTTCATCGAAACTAGTCGAAGTCTTTATAACGCACACGGTTGGATTAGTTCTCGACCACAGCTTTCATCCGACTTAATCGAGCATTGTAAGCCCCGCATTAGCTTTGTCATCAACTGTCCTTTCACCCTGTCTACGACAGTGTCTGTTGTGCAGCATTGATATCCGCGGTAGCTTTGTGTTTGACGCTGTCGCTGGTGGTGGTGGTGGTGGTGTCATCATCATTAGCATCAACGTTAGCGAGGGTTAAGTATTAATTGTTTCTGGTGTTATAATATTGGTGTTATTTTTTAATACGCTGGTGTGCTCAACTCTAGTCAAGACTGACTTTATAGCATGGGTTAAAAACCAAGGCGATTCTCAGTCTGCGGTTATAGGATTTAGTGGGCACGCTATCCTTACGAGACTAACTTACGGACCTGATCAGCCAATGAAGATTAAAGACGCGGAATGCTTTCCAGCCTGGTTTTGGGTTCGGCTGCACGACCGTTCGGGTCTACTCCTTTCTCATGAAACCTCCGTTCACCCCACGCATTTTACGTGCACATTTACGATGGAAAGGATACACGAATGCTCATGCAGCCCAGCTTTGGGCTAATACTCTTCCATTACTGCTCGCGTACATTGCATTGCCCAGACGCACTCATGACCAGAGCATCACAACGGTATGTTGGGAAGAAAGAGAAATAGCCTCCCACAGCTCAGGATTCCTGACCCTTTCTCTCCATGATTAAATCACCGTATTATTTTTCTCAGACTATTCTCTCTCCGTCACATTAAATACAATGCAATACAATGTTATTTTTATTTTATTAACATCTACCCTTTGATTATATTAAGTGCGAAATCAGCGGCTGGTGACAGCACACAATATATATATATATATATGTACTGCTCAAAAGAATTGAAAGACCGGCTGCACTTTGGCAGTCAGGTCACGGACGTGTCCAATTTGCTAGAACACGGCACGACTCCGTACATGTGGATGCAGCTTGTTTCATGCTGCAATGGTAAACGTCAGTGTGCGTTGTAATCAGTGCTGGCGCGTTCAAACACACCACAGAAGGCAGCCAAACATGCATCCAAGAAACCAGACAATGTGTACGAATCAAACGTGTGCAGGTGATAAAACTGAACGGGTGAAAAACCACAATGCACGTGGAAACCATGTGTAGCTGAGCACAGTTCACAGGGACTGGTGGATTGTTATGCACGCAGCCAAAGACAGTTTGCAAGCATGCCTCCAAGACGAGGAATCAGTGATGCTGATCACAAAAAGGCCTTTGGGTATCTGAGAGAAGGCATCAGGGTCCCCGAAGTTAGTCGCTTATTGGGAATATCCCATGCAGTCATTGTAACAATTCGAGACCGGCAAGACCAGACAAGTGTCAACGACCCCAGATGACAGGGTCACCCGGGATCAAAGTCCAGACAGAATGACAGGTTTGCAAATTACAGGACAGAACAACCAGCTCCAACACACCCAGAGGACAGCTGCGAGCAGCCAGCAGTGTCACCGTCAGCGATCAGACGATTAGGAACCGGGTGCATGAGGCTACCCTCCGTTTATGTCATCTCCTGACGCCGGCTCATCACGCTGCTCGGATGGCCTGGGCCCAGCATCATCTGGCTTGGACACGTCAGCGGTGGGCTAGGGTTCTCTTTGCTGATGAGTCCTGCTTTGCCAGATCGTTCCACGATGGCAGAATCCGCGTCTGGAGGCGACAGGATGGGCTTTATCCTCATGCCCCTGTGAGGAAGGGTGAACCGGTTGGTTTGACGAGCAATGAGCATGGCCTACAGAACATCCCTGCACCCTGTGCAGGGCAACCTCACCAGTGTGGTCTACAGGGATGACATTTTGCAGCCCCTCGTACTGCCAGGGCTGTGTGCAGGACAGTGGCATGGAACACACAATTTGGACATCTATTATTCTGTGGTCCGCCTGCTCTGGCTTTTGTATATGTGAGCTGTGTCCTTCATGGCACAAAATATTGCTGTTGCGATGAAAATAGTCTGTTGTCGGTCATTACATTAATGAATGATGTACACTTCAGCTTCATAACTGTGACTACTGTTTTGTGTTTTGGCATCACATAGCGCGTGAAGTTTGCACTGTTGGTTCAATTCTTTTGAGCAGTTTAGCATCCACGTACATTGTGTAAAACAATATAGCCGAGAAATCCTTGGCTATAAATCGGTAAAAGTATGACTACCTCAATGCTACCTTACCCAGCCCTTCTGCTGTGTACGAAATTAACTGAGATACCTCACTGATGAATATCTAGAATAATAATATCTGAAAATCTGCACGCTGCAGCGTACTGCGTGCAATTTCACACTACAGTGCCAGCGGCAGAGGCGGGGACTAGCATAGTGCACTGGAACTGTTGAACGCAACACTAAATATGGACATAATAAGTAACGCGCTAATCATACAAAAGGATTATTTTGTGAGTTTGCTTGTCACATCGTGTGAACGCCTTGTCGTGTAGGCTTACAGGTTGGAATAATTTCATATACTTTCAGAGTTTATAGTATACCAAGTTGGAGACTTTTCTAAAACTAAGTGAATTCCCATTCCCTCCCTCGTCTGCTAGAACGCACATGACAGTTTTATAAGAGACATTGTATTTGACCGGACAGTATTTTATCGCAGGCATGTCGGCTGCTCACGTTAATTAAGCAGGGTATACATGCTGGGTAAGCCCCTGTAATGAACTTTCTAGCTGTTTATTAGAAGAGTAACGCTTATACCTGTTTCACACGGTCTGACCACAACTCCCAGGATAACTGATGTAAAGAACAAGACCAACAAGTGGAACGGTAAAGCGGTCGTTTGGTTCTAGTTTTGTCGAACATGGATCAAATGTTCTGTATATATCTTTAAGCATGCGTCTTTGAAGATGGGTGTAATAAATCTCTCCATCGGATACAGATCTAATTTGTATTGCAGACGGGTTTTAATCCAATTAAAACAGTGTTAAAGTACTGATCCAATCGTCTACAACAAAGTGTCTACAACGTCAAACTGGATCAAACCTTTTGTGCAAGTACAGATTTCTGATACAGTTTTGCTGTAGACAAGAATGGTGGGAATGTACAGAAACAGGAGAATTTTACCCTGGATGGCTGTATTAGTTCTTACCATAGTTTACCCCTCTTTTCTTTCGACTTAATCGAGCCGTGTGCTATCGGCTTACAGTCTGACTCAGTCCACTGAAAGCAATCACAAGAAGCTAATCTATCCACTTGCAGCAAAAGATAATTTTTTCCAATAAAATTGGATCGAATGTTCTTTACAGACACATGTTTTCGCTCAAATCTTGCAGAGGTGTCTGTTGCGGAGAAATCCTTCACCGAAAATGCTGTTTTCAGTCCGTATAATACTACTCATCCCAGCCATGCTTGCCCTGCAGTACTTGTGTCAGAAGAGCATGAGCTTGTCTAATGACGCTTTCCTCGTCTTAAAGAGTACAGCAAGATTCCACTCTGTCCTCCGTAAGGAGTCATGCACCCATTGGGGTTCCGCCCCCCCCCCTACCCCATCATCAGCCCGCAGTACCTCTCTCCAGTCATCTTCTGCAGGCATTTGTACTGCACCTGCTACATCACGGATTATAAATGACAACAGAACGAGAGAGAGTATACAATCTTTGAAAACAGCACCCCCATTTTCAGTTTATGTCAGTTCGGGCGTACAAAGTCGAGCCCTGACATTGCGCAATTTGTTGTTGTTGTTGTTTTGGTTTTTTTTTGACCATTTGCAAAGTGATGTCCAAGAACACATGCTTCCACGGGATTAAATTTTGTTCTTGCCCTCCGACGTAGCGGAATCCAGCGAGGAAAGAGAATAAACCGAGTACTGCTATTAAGGCGTTTGCCGTTGGCAGTACAACACTGGTGTGGTGGTGGTGGGGGGGGGGGGACAAGATTAGGGGGAGACGCAAAGCCTGTCTGTAAAAGTTTTCTCTTCATTTCCTGTCAGCTTCAAAATAAACGTCGGCCTATGAGCCAAACTAAATCGCGTCTTTGATTAGATTTTCGTGCGCATGCATAATTGATACGGGTGCGTTTTATAAACGAGCAAGTGTTGACGTGTGTGTTTTCTGTGTGGGAGCGTGCGTGCCAGCAGGTGTACAGTCGAATCCGGTTAATGGGACCACCGGGTAATCGGACCAGCCGCTTATTCGGACCGAATCTTAAAGAACCGAAACAAATCCTATGTACATAAGCCTAATATTATTCGCTTTGCTATTATTCCCTTGCTATCACCTTTGCTAGAACCACCTTTAAACTGTTTCACCGCTTATTAGGACCAAAATTCCGCTTAAACGGACCCAAGAACGTGACAGCGAATAAGAAAAAGAAGACGCAAGTCGCCTGCGTACAGCGGATGTAAAGCGTATAGCACATGCCGTCTTAATTGTAACATAGGGCGTGTTCGTGTAATCGGACCAGCCGGTTATTAGGACCAAAATCATCGCGTCCCGATGTGGTCCGATTAACCGGATTCGACTGTACATGTACATGAGCGATGGGGTGTTTCAGTCTAATGGTCACATAAATGTGGGTTACACATCCTATTTGGTAACACTTGACGCCTCAGACTCAAGGACTCAAACGGGAGACGAGGCCAAGGTGAGACAAGCGAAAAATGCTACGACGAAAACAAAGACCCAAAAACTATGAAGCAGATTAATTAAGCAGTCAAGTTTCGTTTCCATAGTTACAAGTCTTGGCGTGAGCCTGTTATGTTTCTCGTCTGGCTTACGTCCTCTCTAGTTCGACTGCAGACAACTACAAGCTATCTGAAAATGATTTTGGAACTGCCTAAGGGCCTTTCTCAATCGGACGAGTGTGCGTCCTATTTCCCCGAGCCAGCTGATGTGTACATCATCCTAGATAGAACTATATAATGACTCACCAAACAAGAGTACATGTACCCTTATTTAGCGAGAGCTTAATCCAGGACGGTGGCATACCAAGCTTTTCCCGGCGAGGAGCGGCGGACTTTCGAGGGTGGGGGTGGGGGTGGGGGATAGTTATTATACGAGTGATTATTTCATTGAAGATACAAAAACGAAAACCAACCACACAAAATTAAAAGGACAAGCTGCTGGTGGTGGTCGTCGCTGTGGTCGGGGATGATTGTAAGTTTTATTGTGAACTGAACCCTTGACCCTGTCTTATGCTTAGATAAGCTACCATGTGAGCCCCTTCCGAAATCACAAGCCCCCTTCTAGTCCTACCAGATCCCGCTGCGTCTACCTACGGGCTTGCTGACAAGAATGCGACCCCCTACACCGATTATCCCCAAGCGAGCTCAATGCGCATGTGCACGAAGGTGAGGTAACTGCCCCCCTCTGCTCGAGCTGTTTCCGCGAAAGTCGGGAAAGTCCACCCCGGAGGGCAAACAGGTCGTGTGGAGGTACGTGCAGTTTTTTGTTCTGGTTCATTTTCATTGTCAGCATCTGTCAAATTCTGGCACATATAGTAATTTCTCCAGAAATTGTGAAACAAGAAACTCAATCTATTGTGTAGACGATGCGTGCTTAATGCGGCCACTGACAGACGTGTTGCCACAGCACAGGTCAGCCTGTTTTTGTTTCCATGTCGAACTATGAATGCTTGGGACGCAGAGGATTTGGGATCATTCTTTATTCTGGGTGAGGGTTGAGTAGCACATTAAACATTAACTTTTTTGTGTACATTAATTCAGTTTAGCGGAATGAAGTCACAGTTGTTCAGCAGCGAGTTGCGAAATGGCACCCATTTCGGCATTAGACGACAGTATGTACATTTGGCCTCAGAAAGTAGGTCAGTCATACTAGGAGGTATGTTACCTCCGGTTCCCAGTTGATGTCCTGCGGGTAGCTTCACGTCTTAAGTGACACTAATGTCTCCAAAGGTAAAAATATTTTAAATGTGTGTTGTGTAGCATATTTCCAATGGTGAGAAGATGTGCAGAAATGTTTTAAACAGGCGAAATTCCACATTTTTCTTGGGGCGATATGTAGGTCTAGGATATTTGAGACGTCCTTGCTACCGATAAAGAGGTTGTGGGTTCGGAAACCAGGGCTGGCGCGTAGGTTTCCCACAAACACATTAAATGATTAAATAAAGAGCCTGTGGGTTTTAAAATTTCAGAGGCAGAAGAGAAGACTTTTTTATATACATTCCAACCCCACCTACCCACATAAATTGTGCATACGGGTTGACGGACACATTCCTCCTACATTTATAAAATGTACATCAATGCATAGACATGCATAAACATACATTCAGTTGTTCATGGACAGAGCCACACACGTTCTTTTCAACTGTACATATACTCCATCCCAGAATACGAGAAGAGCATTCAGATGTACATACTTTTGCTATACCCATATCAACACCTGTGCATATGCATGTACCACAATACAAACTCATGCATACACGAAACAGACACTTGCACATCACAAAGAGGTGCATGCACACAAATCATAATCCTTTGACCTCACATTTTTTAGATGAGAAGGCAAAGATTATGGATGTCTCATGACCTTTTTAGGTTCTGGTGGAGGGGAGGGGTGTTTGAGACCTCCACTTTTCTGTGGGCCAGCGTTGTGAGGCCAGTGACCATCTCCTTGCTCCCGGACCTTCCATAACTCATGTGCTTAGGTTCCTATTTTCAGCTGGGTGAACTGGCTTGAAGGGTGCTGCTGCACACAGGTATCAAACAGGTTTGGAGGTCTGAGCTCTAACCATTCAGCCATCCACTTCTTCCACTTCAGAGTGCAGATATCTATCTAAGCTTCTAAAGTTTTCACTGCATCTCTTTGTCTCATGACTTTTAAACCTGAGTTTTCTTTGGAAACCGTAAAAAAAAAGCCTGTGACGCTTTTTTGTGACCATCTCCTGTCCCCCTTCCAGTTCACTGATACTGTATTGGAGGACTGATTTTACACACTGCTGTCTATTTTGTAACAGTAACCTTATTGGTACGTTCACAAATGTGTATCAGTATGTACATCCACATGCACATGCATACATTAACGCATAAAATCAAACTCATGCATGCACCCTTCATTACCCTGCACCCACCCCACCCCCCAAATACACAAGCGCATTCAGATAACACTGCTGGCTTATTTACAAAACATGCACTAACATGACACATGTGTACCCACATTCACATGCATGCATACATATGCACTGAATTTATGCACTCATGCAGCATGCACAGTTTTGCACATGTATAAACACCCACAAATGCATGTGAATCCGCACACACAGTTTATTGATCTTTCTTACTTTGGATGACATATATATATGTATATCAGAACTTTTGGCATTTCTGCTATGGCTTTTGTCATGTGGCTTTGAAATCAGTGGGCTGCTTGTAAGCTTTTATAACAAGGGACCATTTTAATGCTCATCCCACCCCAACACTCACCATTCACCATCACTGTGTGAGAGATTGGTTTTTTGCATATGGATCTATTCGTAGATTTTTAAACTATTGGAATCCTAAAGCCTGACTGCAACCCATTTCCCCCAAGCTTTAAACCACTGGTAATGCCAAAACAACCTGCAGTCATTCATGGTGTAGCATTAATAATTCTGTTGGTTATTGTGGGTTGCATAATCATTGTTTAAGACAAAGTGGGATGCAAAACTGTATGTTCCAGAAATAAAAACCCATTTTTCTTTAGGTCATAAATTAAGTATTTAAATATTTTATCAGAAGAATACTGTTAATTTAACTTTTCAACATATCTTTTGCACCAAAGTTACACTGCTGCAAGGTCTCACAACATGAAAATACAATGACCTATTCCATCTGAGCAGAGTACTTGACAAGCATTTCTACTAATTACAATACATGAACACAGGTTTTTCACTTCTTGTATTGACAGATGTAAAATCTTTCATCAGCAGAAGAATTTGTGTATGTGCTGAAACAGTTTGAAATAAAGTCCATATGCAGGTTACTTTTTTTAACACATTTTTAGTAAATGGCATTAAACTTATTATCATGCATACATAACCACTTGGCAGCCAGAAACTGACAAAAATTACTTGATGCAGTTAAGTTTTCATTTTTTTTTCAAAGATTGCTGGTGTTCATGCATGTGTGAGTGTACGTGCATGCATATGTGTGGACACAAGTGTTCTGCACATGCATTACAGAAGGTTCTGCATGTGCATTACTTTTCATCATCTGCAGGGAGAAAATTCTAGAAACTAATTGTTGTGCTGTGTTTAAGGAGTTCCTTCCCTTGGCCCTTGTGGCCACCTCTACATAATTAAGCCACTACAGTACAGCATTTAGTAACCTGATTAATGTGCATCCTGTTTTGCTGTATGTGGTCACACCTCATCACAGATGCAATAAAGAGAAAGGGTGGGTGGGCCAGTAATTTGTACCTCTGCGCTTTTAGTTTCTTCTGATTTGAGATGAACTGAGGTGTGCCAAAATGAAATTTGCATGAATTTTTGCTATGGTGTTGCCCACAATATTTTAACCCTGTAAGTTTTTTAAAAATAAAAATAGCCATGTGATATAAACCTCCAAAGTAGAGAAGAACATTAATTTGGCATAAAATTGTTTTGGCCTGTGCGCCTTAATTGATGCCAAGAGGAGTAAGCTGGCAAAATGCAAACACCACCACCATTATCTTGTCTGTGCTCTATGGGACTAAATCCCCAGTAATAAGCGATTTAGTTACTTCTGTTCATTTTCTTCACCTTATGGCATGTGTTGTTTATGTGTACATGTACAAGTTTGTTTTCCCAAAGACCTGTCACCACACTACATAGTCATGTTCAGTCTCACTGGGCTTCTTAGTGAGGGGGCTCTATGCAGTCTCTAGAGCAGTCTAATTTTGTACTGCCATTGTTGATGTTTCAGAGCACAGTGCAAGAAAGATGCAAAATGGCTGCAACATCTGAACATTGGCCTAATTTGCTGTCTGAGGATGAGATGGCAATGATGAGGATTCCAGCAAGCTTCATCCCTACTCAATTGAGGCTAGAGATGTCCCGCTTCCTGGACGTGCGATTAGATGTGGCTGACCGAGACTACCGGTACTTTGCAGAAAGGAATGGCTTGCTACCTTTGGAATGGCAGGTGTGTGCTTATGTAATTTGCAATATTCTTACACCCTGTTTACAGCTTAGCAAGGATTTAGAGTGAGCTCTGTGAATGGTTGAAGGGAGGTGGCGAGGGGTCCCCATCTTATGCTGCATATTTTGAATTTGCTGTTTGAACCTCCTCTTGTTCCTTGAACACATGTTAACCATTTCACACCACAACTATGAACTAATAAATTATTTACATTTTTAAAAATTTGTGTCTTTTTGTTGTTTATGTTACATAACTGTGTTGTGTGTTACGCCCTGAAGAGGGATTTATGCTCTGAAAGTTTGACTTTGTCTGCCCAAGAGTTTTGCTTTGCTTGTTTGATTTTAGTTTTAATGGCTGTATTCACTGCTGAGATTTTGATAGCAGAACTTCATGCAAATTAGATGAATCCGTCTTCTTGTGTTTGCAGTGGCTAGATAGCCAGAAGATAGACGGTGATACCAGCTCATTCTGCAAGGTGCTAAACTATCTTATAAACAAGCATGGTCCCTCCTTCACTGTTTGGCAGGTTTACTTAACTTTTTTTGAGATGAAGAGTGCTGCAGTAGAAGTCCTTTTAAAATCCTGGCCAGGTAAGAGGCTTTCATTAACTAATATTAAAAGTTTAGCTCAAGCTTGGGTCCATAGCCAGTTTATTAACTCTTTGCACTCGCACGGCAATGACAGAATAGATCTGATTTTTTGCTCTGACCCTCCACAGATATTTGCATGTTTCAAAAAAATATTCTTAATAACCTATAACACTTTCAAAAATATACAATATTTATTTGGAAAGATCAATTCTTGGATTTTTAAATTCTTAAAGAATTGTTTTGGAAAAGTTTCAATACTGGTTACTGCTTAGTGTCAATTGTAGTTACTGTATGCACGAAATAAAAAATGTCTGATAAATTCCGCGTCTTGCTGCTTGCCCACTTTCAACATCTCTGAACTGTATAATATTATCACTTTCTGACCTTGAATAAATCCAAGATGTTGTAAATTCTCTGAACTTTCAGCCTAAATTATATTTAAAGCATTTTATGCTACCAAACTTCATTTAATTAAAAATTTTCTCTTCCATCTGGCAGCCATTTCTTGTGAGTGACGTAACTGTCTTGGTAAACAGGTGCTCAGCTTTCGGCAAGCTGAATCTAAATTTTAAAAATTGATTTAAACAGTGCGTGGGAAACAACAAATGATAGAGCTTTCCAATGATACCAGGTTTAGTTCCCTTACACTGTTAAATGCATCTTCGGGAATTTTTTTTTAAACCATCGCAACATACATTTTGACACATTGTCAGCGTTATATCGGACTGTCAAACACACATGTTTACATATTTCAAAAAATATTGGTAATAAACTATAACATTTTCAAAAATATACTTTATTTATTTGGAAAGATCAATTCTTGGACTTTAAAACTCATGTTTCAACATGAGTGCAAAGAATTAACTCAATCTTGACGTCCTCCTACAATGCGTGATGCTGCTGAAATCGCAGCATTTGGGGCGATTTTTACTAATTTTCGAAAAATTGTATAGAAACACTATTAAAGATAGAAACTTAAGTCAAATGTTGGGAAGATAAATTTAAGTGGGAAAGGGCTTTTCCTACCTGAAATCCATCTGTTGCTTATGCTGTGTGGAAGACTGCATTCAGTTATTTAGCCAACAGTGAATGTAAGCACAGTCTTGAAAAAGTTACATTGACACCAAACACTCGCCTATTACAGCCGTTTGCAGCACTTGCAATCCATAATACCTTGTGGAAATTATCCGTAAATGCCAGGAGTTTATCCGGGATGAAAGCCATCAACAAGCACACAAAGAAATAGTTATAATCCTGGTAAAACTCTGATAGGCAATTGCGCTGATTTTTCCTGAAGTCTTCTCAACTAACAAGGTGGCGTGCACAGGAGCAAAGAACTCTATAAAAATGGACGAATTTCTGGTCCAAGGGAAGGAACTCTATAGAGAAATGATTCCTGGATTGTAAAATACCAGTGACATCTCTTATCACTGAACAAATTTTGGTTTTAAAGTCTCTGCTTAGTCTTCGACAGCGCTGCTAGCTGTATCCTGTAACTCAGCCAAGGAAAGGGCTGAACATCAAGAATGAGTTAAGAATGCCTTGTCCAGAAAAATTTGGTGGTAATGACCGTGTTAGGATTTCTTCAGTCTGTGTACTTTTTCCCAGTGAAATCTAGACCTAGCTTTGGTTCTTCTCCCACACCTGTCACACACACAGACACACTTCACACACTTTTTTCCTAGCTATATTGTATTTATACATTATATATTGGTTTCTCCTACAATTCCTTTACAGTTGTACTTGTAGTAGCAATCATTAAGATGTGACTTTTCCTTTTAAGATCAATGCTTCCGATTTGTTCAGTCCAAATGCTGAAGTTAACTCCCCTCAGTTTTGTTCCTGCGTTTTTCTATTCTCCATTACCAATTTACTTGAGCAAAGTATTATATTAGTCAATTAGCTGAAATATTTAATAAGTTCCGAATGTTTTAAAATTGTCTTACAGAAGAGTGCATTCTGTTGTTAGATGTATATCTAGAGATAATTTAATGCCTTTTGCCGGTTTTGCTGGAAGGAAAATAAGTGAATGAAGACTGGCATATGCTGGGTGACAGGAAAAATGGGCACTATATCATATTTAAATTATATAAAAACCACATTTGTCTTCAGTGAACTTAGGGATTGGATTATAATCAGACCAAGTCACAACCTGGTGCTTTTCTCAAAGCTCCTGATAACGCACAATCAGCAGCAATTTATGCACAAAAATTCAAGAACGTCGCAGAGATTATAAACCCATGCATCAAAATAATGCACAGATTTTTTTAACATTTGACCAAGTAACAACAGAAGCTGCTTGAACTGCTCCTTGCTTTTTACAAAATGACCCTCAGATTTCAAGTTAGAGGGTCATTTTGGCCCTTGGTTTTAAAAATTTCCAGAAGCACTGTCTTGAGACTTAATTATGCATAATACATTTAGCAGTTTTACAGAGATAAGTAAAATGAGTTCTTACCTCTCTCTGTCTTATACACACACACACACACATAAATACCATGGTAGAAGGGAAAATAGGATGTGCATATTTGCCCATAGAATCTTAAAGGAAAACACATCATAAAGTTTTAAATCTTTTTCTGCAGCTGTTAAGAACAACTACTTTGGTACAGGAAGGAGGACTGGCCAGGAAAATTGTGAAGGACCGATATGTACGTGTGCTGTTTGTTCTCACAACAGCTTCAGATCCAGATCTGCTTGCTTGTGCTTGGATCATAGCTGTGGTGTAGGCAGTGCACGTTCCATCACACTTGAAATTGCAGAACCAGGATACGATAGTGCTAACCTCCAAGGCACCTACTCGCCCCACTTTGACACTAACAACAATGTTGGGTTTTCTTTGAAAGGAGGAGGAACCTTCAATCCCCTTAGTTTCCAGAAGCCAGTGTCAACAGGACTACATAACTTCTCATGTGTAAATGAGTCCACTGACCTTCCCTGGAATATTATTGCACATGTAGATGATGACAGTACAGCGATGTTTCAGCAGCCTGCCACAGATTCATGGTTGTGTCGAGAACCTTGCTGTCTTGACATACAACCACCATTCATGACCTCAAAGCAGCTAGGTGACAGTGCATCAGACTTTGGACAACCAGGAGCACACCCAGGAAGGGTGGATGGACAGCCACATTCCATGCAGTATCATCAAGGCTGCAGTGATCCACTGTGTGGGAACAGAGTTATATACATTCCTAATCACCCTTACAATCTGAGTCATCAGTCAGGCATACTGAAAATGCAGCACTACCAACTATTTCAAGAGCCGCACAAGCTTGTGAGAGATGCATCTGTGACCCTGTCACCATGGGACAGAGAGGGGCATGAAACCGAGGTGAAAAAGCAACATTCCAGTTTAAGGGATGCTGGTAGACTTAAGAGTGCCCCTGAAAGCTTGGCATGTGAAAGTAAGCAAAACCTTCAAGAGAGAGACAGACATCAGTCATTCCCAGGAGGTGGGTGCTACTGTTAGAAAGGCTTGCGCCTGCAAAAGACATTGTCATGTGGAATTTTAGTAAAACAGTCCAGTGATTCTATCATTGTTCTAATCCTTTGCAGTATCCATGGCATGGAGATCTGTATAATTTGTGATGAAGTAATCAAGTATTATTGTCTCTCACTGCCTAGCTGTGTGTATTTTCAGTGTTTCTGCATTTCTGCTTAGAAGTTTATTATGACATATTCCAAATTATTTTTGTGGTTCTTTGTCTTAAGTCATTGCAGATTAAATAAAGATTTGCTATTTTTACAAGATTTTCCACCTTTATCTGCAGGAAAAGCCACTGGAGGATCTTTGCAGGCATCAGCAGAGCTGCCCTCCAGTCGAAGCACTAAGCCTCCAGGTAATGTTACTCAGTCAGTTAAACATTCTGTGTTGAGAGAAATAAGTGGTGTGAGGAAGCCATTTTTATCCAGACGGAAGAAAATGTATAAAATTCATGTGCATGCATTCAGCTCACTGTCCTCTTTCGATAATAATGGCATGATGTTTCTGTTAGGTCTTTTTAAGATTAATTTAGTAGAACAAAATATTTTCGGACACTAACAAATCTTTCCTCTTTAGTCTTTCTGGTGCCAATAGGAAGAGCTAAGCTTACCCTTTCTCGTACATGTTTCTTTTATTTCTGCATGTATGAGTTTTAAACTTGAATTTCTTTGGAAAATAAAAAGAGCACAATAGCCATTGCCATACCCTGCTGTTCTACCAGTCGTGATGAGGTGTCTTCCTAGATGGCGTCTCACACATACACATGAGCATACACATACACACACATATACACACACACACACCTTCATACACATACACACACAAACATATACACATACACACACCTTCATACACACACACACACACACCTTCATACACATAAACACACACATACATATACACACACACACACCTTCATACACATACACACACAAACATATACACATACACACACCTTCATACACAAACACACACATACACACACACACACACCTTCATACACAAACACACACATAAATATACACACACACACACCTTCATACACATACACACACATACATATACACATACACACACCTTCATACACATACACAAACACACACATACATATACACACACACCTTCATACACATACACAAACACACACATACACAAACACACATGTACACATACACAAACACACACATATTCACACACATACACACACACAAACACATAAAAATTCATAGATGAGATAATGAAGAGATCTAGACCAGTTTCTGTTATACAACAGAGAAGCGATAAGCGATTCACACAGGCCAAAAACCTACAGACAAAAGAAAGTGCAGTAGCCCAAGGTCAGATTAAGGGTGGAAAATTGTGGCAGACTGTCAGTAGAAGTTTGTCCCTCTACCTGCTAGTGTCCAGTGTCTGAAGAGAGAATAAGAGAGGTGAAAGCCATGGGAGTGTCATAGCAACCATTGGCTGTGCACTGTTACATTTCTTTTTTTTTATTGTTGTTGATTTTTAAAAAATGCATTGGCCTTCTATTGTTATAAAAGTAACTTAGCATGCAGAGAGAGTTTTCAGAAAACAATTACAAGTTTTGGACAATTAACAATAGATTTGCTTGTGAGAAGCACCCTGTACTTCTGGATATAACAGACTGCTCACGATCACTCCATCACCCGACTTCCGACACGTGAAAAACGTGATTTTGTACTGTCTGCTGAATATTTTTATCTACATGGTACACTGACTGAGATAGTGTTCTGTATGTGTAAGGAACGGTTTACATGCATGCGTGGTAGCATTTGTTATGTCAGGTGCATGGTGTTGAGCTGCACCACCTCAGAAACATCTCAACTTGTAGGTAGTATGTGTCCAAAAGCATGTGACACTTTTGCTGAGTCCACTACAGGTCACCCATGCCATCTGTTCTGTTCATCTACCAACAGTAATATCTGTGACTAGCTGGCCATTCACGTTTTGCACTGACTTTGCTAGACCTCAGCCCATCAGAGCTGCTTTACCATATTTATATGTACACGTAACAGGATCTTAGCTAGTATCTGAAGCAGTTATGTAGTTCCTGTTTTGCACGAAGAAGGAAGTTCCCTTGTGACTGGCTGCAAGCTGCTACTGGAAAGTTAAAGTTCTTGTTTGGTCCACAGTGTTGATAGATATTGTCGCTAGCATGGGAGCTGGGTGGGTGGGGGTAAACATCATAAAGACTAAGAAACAGATTTTTTTCATTTTAATTTTGTTAAAAACACTGGCAGAATGCCCACAGAATAGTTTGAAAAATTGTGCTGCAACAGTATTTTTTTATGCTCAGTGAAAAACAAGGGGATCTTGATTTCTACAGCAACAGTTTTTGAATGAAAAAATGAAACCACTGGTAGCCTTGTAATGAGAATACCTTGTTGCTGTGCTGTAATATAATTTTACTTCTGTGTAAATGTCAGAATAACTGCTGTAAAATATGCAAATTACATTCATTCTAAACCTGTTGTTCTTATGCTCCTCCCCCTTTTCTAACCTGCTTTGTCTTTAAACTGCTGTGCAGTCAGGGAGTCACTTGATATTATAGGGGGTCAGGTGTCACGGGTGAGTGCTTGAGGGTGTGTGGGTGCTTGCAGCCTCTTGCAAGTAAAGACAAGGAGGTCATTTGTGGAGGTGGGGGAGCCACCAGCTGGTGAGTTAACAGGTATGCAGTAGTTTTTGAGTAGAGGCAGTGTACTTCCTTCTTCATGACAAACTATGAATGCAAATGTGAATTACCTTTCGACTTTTTATACTTTCGATAAATTGCTTCGATAGAGCAGAAGACTGTCCTGCAGTTTGAAACATTTGGCCTAAGTGGGTCATCTTCCTTCTCTATCTTTTTTTTATGGGAGTGGAGGGAGCATTATCAAGGAAGTGCTGTAAGCACCAATTGCCTTGCCTGTTCTCACAGTCAAAATGACCATTAGCCTAAGGAGAGAGGGGGAAGATAGAAACCTTGGGAAACCACCTAGCTTTCAGGTAGTTAAGCGGTGTTAGCAGCCTATAAAAGTGGAGACTGTGGGGACTGCTTGCTTCGATATGTACACGTCCATCAGTCAGTGCACAAAGCTATTTGTCTGCCTTGTTTTTGCTGCCTGAGAATAATTCAGGATTGGGACTAAGAGACTAATGCTTAGATTCTGAACCAGTGCTCTTGCTTATCAAAGCCTGTGAGAAGTTGAACAGTGAGGAAAAACTGGGTCTGCGTGGACTGCACAGTGTTTTTGACAATAAAGCAAGATTTCAACCACCCAGGGTGTTCATAAAGCAAGGTGGCACTTTCGTCAGCTGGCTTCAGTGAACAGCAATGAAAATGCCAGCACCTCTGTACTGTTTCACGGGCATGAGCAAATTGAAATTTGGTGCAAGGGTTAAAAGTACCTCCATGGTTTCATTGTGCCAACATGAGGAAACAGAGAATATTTTAATCTATGAGAATCGGGTTGCAATGGTGGAAATAAAAGATGAGACAATTCCTGAAAGCATACAGCATTCCGAGGGTATGATGATTTATTATTTGGTTATTGTATACATATGCTGTATTTTAAATTTTATATCCCTGTATCTTAGTTTAGAATTCTTTGAGTTTATAGACACATGGCTACACCTGTATAAAGGCACATGACTCCTTGCTGCTGTGTTCATGTGGGGGTTGGTCTAAGGTCGAGGCATAACTCCTGATTAATGGGAAGCTGATGGGCAGGTGAATTACTGTACTGCCAACATAAGGAATATGGAGATAGAGAAGAAAAGAACACAATCCTTTTTGAAATTTACTGGGATTTACTATTTAAAAATCTAACCATCACCACCTTCAAGTCATCTCAAGAACAGCTGCATGGATGGCTTTTTTTTTAAGGTTCTGGAGGTTTTGGGTAAATTTGTCCTTTATCACTGGTTGTCTGTATGTGAAAAAAATGTGAAAGGGCTCAATGTTTTGAAGCAGGTCATCATTGCATACATGTATAATTATTCTTATCTCATTGTGTTACAACCTCCATCAGCTCATGAACATTACATGACAAGATGTAGAAAAATCTGAGACCTGCTAGATGATGAAGGTAGAACTTTTAACATGTCTGTGTTTAAATGTGTGAAATCTTTGCTTCATAGTTTTCCTTATTCCCCAACCTTGTGCTTTGCAAAACCTTGCTTTCCATACCACTTAGAAATACACTTACTTACTAAAGACATCCATTTGATAAAAAGAGTTGTTCTTTGACCCCTCAGACTGTTTAGGCAGGCTGCATAAAAGGTCACTGTCACTTGATGATCTTTATGCTGGCACTTGCTCAGACAGAGTGACCAGCACAGGCTTGAGAATTTTTACAGCATAGTTTGATGAATGATGAATTAGGTATCATAGAACAATGTAATCTTTTACAAAATGAAACTAGCTTTTACTGTGGTGTGGGTGGATGGGTGTTGGTGGGGAAGGGTTTGCATTGTGTCATTATCATGATTTATAGCTTTGATTAAAAACCTGATTACTTTGCAATGAATGTTAAATCTGTATTATAGCTCTCTGTTTTGCAGAAAAAGCTAAGCACTTTGTGCTTATAATTAGTGGGGATGCCAGCCAGAATGCAGAAAGCTGCAAGCAAGTTCAGAGCTTCTGTCAAGCACTAGAAGAGCGCGCGGTTCCTCATGTCGCTGTCGTCCCAGCAATGAAGTCGTCACCCATTGTTTGGCTAACAGAAAAACAAAGAAAAGAACTCTTGGAGCCTCCTAACCAAACCCTGTCTGCCTTCTTGAAGAAATGCTATGCAAAGGTAAGCATTCAAGGTACATTGTAACAGTCTGTAGCCAACTTGATTAAAGAGTAGAAAGAAAGATGAAGGATATTTCCTGGTTTTGCTTGAATAGCTATGCTATGCAACACAGTCCCCATTTCATCTTGCACAATGATCCTGCATTAACAGATGTGTGCTATATCTAATTACCACACATGTTCAGCCCTAAGCTATTCAAAAACCTCAGCAGTCTTTTTTTTTCCCTTTGCTTGGTTTCCTTACTAAGGACTGTTACATAAACCCTTATTAATCTAAAGGGTGAAAAAGTGTTGACTTTTTCTTTATCACTGTAGTCATCAAAGATTAATCATTCAACCAAGCAGAAAATGTTGGCCTATAAATAACACATCATTTGATGCAGGTTATACAATGTGTATCATAAATGATGAAATTTGACCTGAAAACAATCGCATTCAGGATGCACTTATCAGGCTGAACCCAAAAAAGTTTTTTTTTTATTAAATGGGGATTCTAAACAAGTTGAAGTGCATTCTGTGTGGTTTCAAACTGTTTGATGCCACTTAACACACTCTCATAAACAACATCTTGCATAGCTTTTATTGACAAATCAGTTACTAAAAACAGGTGAGGGATGCTGCAGATGGTAATTTCATATGAGTGTGGGTCTAAAGGCCGATGTCAGTTGGAACATGCAAGAGTCCTATTCTTATTGACTGATGAACAGCCTTGTGTTAAACTGCCATGATGACAAGCATATTCAGTGCACTTCCCAGGGCCATAAGAGAAGAGCTGGTGTATTACAATAAAAAAAAAAAGCATAATGTTTAAGACAGGGATGATAACTATAGGCCTTCAAGAGAAGAGAATGGAATGCAATCTCCTTCACTGTTGACTCTATCTCTTCTAAAGAATAGAAATGTTTTCTCAAAAAATTATTCAGTGAACAACCCACATTTTATCCTGTGAACATTTGTCCATTTTATTCTGTGAAAACTTCCTACATTTTGCTCTTTGTGATGTTTCCAGGCCAAGAAGATTTTGATTGCAGTGTCACCCAATTTTGTCAGCTATGCTTGTCCATACATCAAGGGTAACAGAGCAGTAGATGAAACCCAGAATATTGTTCATCGCCTGTTTAAGGAGATGTATGAGGAACATGTGGATGACAAGCGTGAAACTCACCGACTCTGGCCTGTGCTTCTTGCAAGAATGGACACCAACCGGCAGCACATTCCCTGGTTCCTGACTCGAGCACTATTTTATTATTTTCCACAAAAGCAAGGCGCTGAAAATGTGACTGAACTTTTGCGAACAGAAGTCCTTAGGCATAGATAAGAGGAGAAACATGATCCTCAAGACAACGTTGATGATGATAAATTGATATGAACAAAATTGGCATTTTGAGATGGACACAGTTAATGATAACAGATATAAAGGGGAGTGTCTTACCACATGTTCTGCGGAGGAAGTGTGCTTTAATGTTGCAAGTAATATGCAAACCACCGATGGGGAAATATGGTGGCTTATGGCCTCTAGAAATTCTGCTAAACCATTAAAATCATAAATCACTGGCCCATCAGGCAGTTTTTTTTTTAAATTGCAAACTGCTGCAAGCATTAGTGCTTGTCTACCTGATCTGATGACCAGAACCTATGCAGTGGAAGGATCTTTGTAACCTGTCATAATCATTCTCTGGGTGTGGCACGGTCTTTATAAGGCTGACTGTCAAGAGTTTTTTCTGGATGAATCTATACTGATGGCTCGCATGATCCAACCATTCATGCTACAGGTATAGGAGTTTATGCGTCCAAAAAAAGCAGCCATCTCAGGTGAACTTCCAAATCACACATCAATATTTACAGCAGAACTCACAACAATACTTGCTGCTATAAATACAGCAAACCCAAAATCAGAAAGACAAAAACTATTTGTAATTGTTTCTGACTCCCTGTCAGCACTGCAGGCTATTCAGAACCAGTCATCAGAAAGATTAGATCTAGTTTACAAAATATTATCTCAAGTAAATACGCTATACAATAAAGGTATAAGGGTACAAGTATTCTGGGCCCCTTCTCATATTGGCATAAAAGGTAACGAAGAAGCAGATAGACAAGCGATAAAGCCAAACCCTAACATAAAGCTTATCCAAATAAACACGCCTATTTCAGCAGAAGAAAGGAAAATAGCTATTAAACCAGTAATCAAACTAAGATGGGAAGAGACCTACAAAAAAGAAGCATAAGGAACAAGAAAGGAAATAGAAGAACTACTGAGTAATAATATTATTGAAATCTACTAGAACAAACCAGGCAAGAATAAGCAGAATGAGATTAAATGGCGAATACCACATGATGTACAAAAATCCACCAAGTTGTAGCTGTGGTGACAGGTTTAACACATCGCACATGCTGTTGGAGTGCAACCTAAATAGCAAAGAAAGGGGAAACCTTAAAGAAGAACTAAAATATAAACTACCACTAAATTTGAAATCAGCCCCTAACCCACCCAAAGATCTTTGGCAATACATACTTCAGCTTACAGTCCGGATAGTAAATAGCTAACAAAAATTTCTTATTTAAAAATCAAAGCGTCATTTAAAAAGGGAGGGAAATTTAACCCTAACCAAAAAGTAGAATATAAGAAAGATGCAACATCTAGCACTCAGGGATAGGTCAGTAGGAAACAGCCAGCAGGGACAGCGACAACAGCAAACCACAGCAGCCAGGACACCAGAACAACAGCCCACAGCCTCAACCACCACCACCAGCTTGGCCGCCGAAGTCAGAGCATGCCCCCAGTCCCCAATTACCACCTTCCTCTCACCCCTATAGTGCGAAATCGACAGGTGGAAGCACATTCCCCTAAACAAACTGTTCTTTCTGGAAACGCTGCCTTCCTTTTTTTCTTCAACCTGTTGCCACCTATGTAATTATGTCAAAGAAAGATTTAAATCTTTTTCCTTGAAGATCTGGGTGTTCTACATATCTCCGTGTATGTAATGTGTGAAAGTTATTTCAAAAATATTAGTGATGCCCTTGAAAAAAAATTAGCCCACTTACACAATTTTAAATCACAACCGTCACAGATTCTGCATCCGTGTTTGTGTAATACCCCACTTACACAATTTTAAATCACAACAAACGTCACAGATTTTGCATCTGTGTGTAATGCCCCTTGACCTTTTGAAGGTGCTACATGAATCACCAAATACAGTTCCATCAGGTCAACTGGAGCTCAAATTACACAAACGTTGGTTAAGATGTCTCCATTCCAAGTTCTGCTATTTTGTCCCAATTTGGTTAAGATCAAGCACTAAATAAAGATGGAAGTCTTGTTTTAACTGTGTCTTTTCAAGTTTGCTTCAGACACCTGTTAGGTCTGTCTGCTATTCTGCATGTAATTGGGTGGTTATTTTTTTAGCAATTCATGTACATTGTAAAGTGCTGTTTAGCCACTGGGTGTAGGGAAGAAACCTTATCTACTTTTGTGTACCTATGTTTGTGCAGTGATCTCTCATGAGTGCCATATATATCTGTCAATATTGAATATTAAATCTATTGATTCCTGTCAAATCCTAATACTTATTCTTTCTCCATAAAAATTTTTAAAAAATTAAAGTGGACAACTATGTTTAATCCTGGATTATATTTAAATTCATTCTGCATCTGTGAGTTTGTTTATGTGGTACTGTGCCTGTATAGCAATACTAAAAGTGGCTGCTTTTCTTCTGGGATACGTAGAGAAACCAGAAGAATGAGTCAAAGTGCAAACCACCAACCTCCTGCTTTGGAAGCGGATGCCTTAACCACTAGACCACCGAGGTAGTCGGATTGCCTAAGGTGGCTTTGGCCACTTGACTGGGTTATGGTGCCTTGTGTTATCTGGTAGTTTTGCTGGTCAGGACGATGATTTCTAGACAGGTGTAGCCTGCAAGTCGATTTACTTTTGCTGACATGGCTGGGGAGTGCCAGTGGGGCTGTAAGAATCCTCTCTGGCACAGTATGTAACTTTGTGTGCAAATCATTTTGTGTTCTTTCGCTAAAAATTCAAACCAGTGCTTTCTTGCATAGAAAACAAAGGTTCCTGTGTTTGTATAAAATTATACATTTTAAAATCGCATGATTTCTACATTACCATCTCACTATCTCAGCACCTGTTTTCTTAGCAATCTTGGGGACCTGGATAGCTCAGTGGGTAGAACTGCAGGCTAGCAGGTGGAAGGTTGCATTGTGCAAACTCCATTCAGCCATCTCCCCAAACATTAAACTGCCTGTTGGCACTGACCATCTTAATGCAGCTATCAGCCTGGTGGTCCTTTCAGTGCATAGGTTATTAATAGGACATCATCCCCCATAGTCCACCATCCCGATATGCACCCAATTTGTGATGGGACACTAAACAACCAGTAACCAACCAACCAACCACCTTAGCAACCCTGCTTCTTGCTGCTTCTTGTAGTGGTAGTGATTTGCCCACATATTTTCCCTTGAAGACCTTCCAGATTTATCACCCTTGCCACACCCCAAGTTTGTCATCATCTGTGAAGTTCCATTCTGTTATAGATGTACCTAATCTATGCTGTTATGCTTCCAACCATAGTGGGTGCAATTTTTCAGCAACTGCACGACAGAATAAAGGGTCACAAAACAAACACATCTCTTCCAGGAGTTCTATCTGTTGCCACCAGAAGCACACAGCACAGCGTCTCACCTGTATCTACGTAGCCCAGCCCCCGCCCCTCCTCGTGCTCATCCACATTTTAAAGTTGACTATTATTACCTGAAAAAGTCGTCAGAGAATAAAATGTGCATTTTTTTATGCTTGAAATGATAGAACTCCCTCTTGTACCATTATGACTACCTTTTCCTCGTTCTTCAAAATGTACGCTGAACTAATGTTAGCGAGATAACGTGTTTTTGCCACAGTCCTACCTGCAAAAGAATGGAAATGAGTGGAAGCACTAATGGAAACCATGATAACATTAATGATAAGAATGAGGATGAAAGCCAGACATGCCTTTAGGGAAGAAATGCTTTTTCCACATGAAGGAAAATCTGCTTGTTAAATACCTCCTGGAGTCCTTTGCATTAGGTTGGTGAATCATCTCTTTTTGCTTCATATGGGAATGCATCAAAATTAGATAATTCAACTAGATTTTTTCTCCATGAGGAAAGAACATTTCCTGCTTGCAAGCAACACATATGAGGTCCTGGTGAATTTCATTAGAAGAATTTTTCCCCCTTTGATGTTGATGAATGTATATTCTTTGGTGAATGAAAGATAAAAAGAACTAACTGTTGTCTGGAAAATGGGATGATTCTGTAACACCAGAATCCAAACTAGAGAAGTTTGAAGCAGGCAACAACTGTATCTTTTGTTGGAGAAGGTTTAGAAAGAGAGAAGTGTGGGGAGAGGGTAGAGAAGAAAAATCTTGAATTTTCCGGTACTCTGAAGTGTTTTATGCATATTATTATATTGGTGATGTCTTCCACGGTTTAATTGGTATGCAAAAGCCAAGTTTATTTCTGATGTATACAATTTTGCTGCAACAGAACTTTGCATTTTATACTTTACTATGCCATAAATGGCCCATTTTTCTGTGTTGTCATTAACTGACCATTAATGTATCTGATTTAAGTAATTATTATAGCTACTGTGTTTTCAGTGTAGCTGTGTGGGTCTGTGAATGCAGTTGTTCTTTAGAGGACTCCAGGAAGTGTCAAGCAATTTTAGAACATAATCTTACCATTTTTGTACCACAAAGGGGTGATAACTGTGCTGGGCCTCATTATGGTAACCTCCTAAGGCATGCATTGTACATGTACTACAGAATGAAATTATCTAACTATAGATTGGAATTATATAGACTGAAATTATTTATAACTAGGGTCTGGAATTGTATGTATGAGTGCCATAAAAATAATTCTTTCTCCTTTTGGCACCACAGATGTTAAATTGAATGTCTATGTGCAAGTGCAGCTATAACAAATAGGTTTGATACCACTGCAAAATACATCATGAAATACACTGTAGTTGTTACTGTATAGATTGTGGAACAGCGATTAAGTTGATACATGAAGCCAACTTTTCTTCTATGATGCACATTTTCCTCGGTGCACACAGTATGTACTGCAATATTTCTTGTTAATTTCATGGATGCAATATTTTTCTGTATTAAAGAATACAACAACATTCAGCATACTCTTGTTTTGTTTGCCATTTTGAGCCCACTACCAATCATTTCATACCTACACCCTTGATTCACTACACCTAGCGACTAGCTGTGCGATCAACTTTGAATTTCCAGCAATGAAAACAGCATACGACTGAGCGCACTCTCAATGACTGTTTCAAGGAACATCTCGCCAACACGAGAGAAACACCCCATTTGCAAGATACTTCAACATTCCACCACACACCCTAGACAACTTGAAAATCTGTGCTTTCTGGCAAAACTCTGGAGACTATAGACCACAAGAACATGGAGTCTCATTTCATCTTCGGCACTATGGCCCCCACAAGACTTAAAACATTAAACTCTCTTCCACCCATTTTCCTCTCTCCTATCTCCTTTTGTAACGACCCCACACCTCCTTTCCCTGACCCTCTTCCCCCTCCGTTTCACTAGTCCTGATAGCATACACCTTTCTATTGGCTGTAGTTCTCCTCGCCACTGATTGGCACGGTCTGCTTCCTAGGCTCTCTCTCTCTCGCACATTCTCTTCCTGATCACCATCCTTGTCAGCCAAGTTATCTTTGTGACGTCCTCCTGAAGAAGGGGTTATGCCCCGAAACATTGACTTGTTGTCAAACTCTTGCTTGGCTAAGTTCCTTTTTTTATACCATGAAAAGGAAACACAAGAGTGGTGCTCATAATCATTAAATATTTGAGTATCATAAAACAATTGCAAATAATGGATGCATTCACTTTTGAAGAAGAATCTCCCTCCAAGTGTAGATGTTTTCTTTATAGAGGAATACTATGATTTCATTTTTCATATAACTTGTTTCTGGTTGTGAGCGGCTACATTTTAAAATAATGAAATTGCAATGTTTATTGTACAACTTTTTGACAGTTACGAAGAGTAGCTAGGTGACCCAAGATAAACCCTGACCGAGAACCTGTGAGATGACGCAGTTGCTAAGGGATATTAGGAGAGTTCAATTCAATTAAGATGCTTGTAGGGTTAAGCAAAAGAGGGGCCCAGGCTTTCAGAAATTTTAACCTATTATCGTGACAGATGCAGCTTGCTATACAAAGAACGACATGCATCAAGTACAAGAACTGCGTGCAGTGGCATTATTTAGCTATAGAACTGTCTGAGTAGCATTATTTAGTGTGTGATGGACGCAGCCATCACAGAGACGGTTTCGCCACCACCCGCTCACAGCGGGCGGTATCAGATTACAGGCTGGATACCGCCAGCGTCACGTGACTGACGTGCGGCGGCATTTTTAAACGTGCTGTGCTAGCTTCACTCTCTTTAAACGCTTCTATACTCTTTTAGAATAACTACACACATTAACAACTAACATCTTAATTCGTATTCTACTCGATATGCTCTTTCTTTAGATAGTAAACTTAACAACCATCTTTATAGATTAGGTTAGTTTGTAAGCTAATTTCCTATCTGTATCTATTCAAATTAGCTAGCTTAACTGCATTTGAGCGTAATTATCTCTATTTCCTCCTCAGTCTACTAAACTGTCCTTTACACTAACAGGAAGAGCGAAGCGCACTCTATTCATCACGTATTTCCATGTTCTTGTGTATATATTCTTCATTTTTTTATCTATACTTTTGTGCGGGCAACAAACACAAAATGTGCTGCCCGCGTTAATTTCACCCGCTAGCTCGGGCTGTTGCTGGCAATGCTTTCATTGTGGCCCGCCCCCATTCATTGTCGCTCTATAAAAGGGAGGAGTGAGCCCTGGCCGACGGACAGTGTTGGGCAGCAACTCAATAAAGTATGGAGAACGAGCTGTAACATTTAAAGGCCTGCCCCTCTGTTGGAAGAAAGAGAGAGAGAGAGAGAGTTTGCGAAGCGAACCCGCTTCATCACAAGTGCTATTTTTTTTTTAACTCGATCTCATCTTGGCGCTTTACACTACCCACGAGTGGTAGATTTTCTAGGCTAGTGCAGTACCTTCGTATCCCCAGCTGACATGTAAACCGCACACCTCGAGTGGCTAATTTTTGTTTCGTTCTCTGTGGCTTGGTTGGTTGGTTGGTTATTTCAACGGAAGTTTTCAAATTGCAATGCTTTCGCTATGCACACCATTCTGACAACGGCAGTGAGATAGCTGGAGCGGACAGGCCAGTTTTAAAGTTCGGGAAATGGCCACGGATCGTCTGCACTGTTTTATCTACAGCACGCAGTCCTTGGCTACTGCTGGATTTGAACCCACAACCTGGTTGCGCATTTCCAATGGTCTGACCAATGAGCTATGCAACCCCTCCCCGCCTCCCATTTCCATACGCATGTGAAACCCTTGCAGGCTCAAAAGTTAAATAATGTCCCGTCGTGAACCTTCTCTGACTAGTGGCACTGGCAAAGCTGACTGTAATGACAGCGACCCAGTAAGGCTGACGTCCGACCACTACGTACGCTGATGCTGTAGACGGTTTGGGCTTCGTGATTAGCGCATGCGCACTTTGTAGGCTAGTGCAGTACCTTCGTATCTCCTGGTATCCCCAGCTGACATGTAAACTGCACTGCAACAAAATGCTGCAACAAAATTTCGAGCTATGGGCAGAAGCGCAAAGTCGTGAAAGCACGAATACCGTTATAGACTGCGAAGATATTTCTCTCGAAAAGCTTCGGTTGTGGACCCCAGGAGCCCTTAATTTAAATACTTCCTCAGCATATGAAAAAAGAGTGTGACGTACTTTTGGACGAGTTAGTGGCCAGATATGCATCCATTTTGTCGTTTTACCAGAGGGAAAGTTCGTAATCAATGTGTTCTCCAAATAATGCCACTAAAAGCACTTTTATTAAAAAGAAATTGCTCTATATCCAATATAATTTCAGATAGTGATAAACTTGAAAAAAGTAGATTCTGTACATGCAAAACGCACCAATCAACCGACTATCCAGGAAAATAGAAGGATCGAGTTTGTTACTGATATAAACTGTAGGTATAGGACTATAGACCCCTACTGTTTACTGCTGCTGTCGTCAGAATGTCACTGCCTGCACACGGGCAACATATAGTCATGTACTATACAGGCTACTTTGTAACATCTGAGGTGAGGTTGTGCCGCTGTTGGCAATAATAATGCTCCTAATTTTGATCTATTAGTGACACAGAAATAGTCTGACGTGTAATTCGTGTATGTGGGTACCAGGAACAAATTTGGGGAGGGTTACAAAAGTGCCGTAGTGGATGTGGTTCCAGCAGCAGCCTTTGAATGCATCGTACAACCTTAGTCCTATTCATATATGTTGATTATGTTTCATACATTCATCGATTTATCATTAAAATTAAAACAAACTATCCCTGTCCGAAGCTTTTATTTACCACGAATTTCGTGGTTGACAAGTGCACAACTCCGACTCGCGGCAAGCACCATGATCACATGATCACATATTGCTTTTTTCCACTTGCCAGTCTTTTAACCCATTCATACACTGAACTACAACACAAGTATATGCCATATTCAGTGTCAATCTGTTGTTTGGTCAAGGAACAAGCGCAAATCGTTTCCCTAGCAACCATGTGTGTTCTGCTACCCAGCTCGAAAAAAGTAGCCAGCCAATCGGATTCATCGAACGCGAGCATCGGTACTCTTTGCACTAGCCTAGAACGCAACCGTTGACGATTGCGTGCCTCCCCCTTGCGCGATCTGACCTTTTGATCTGTGTATCGTTTTATCGTCAAATCAGCAACAAAGGATTTATTACGTACAAAATAGGGGTGTGAGTTGGGAAGATGATAAAGAGTGCTGGCCGGAGGGGTTGGAATAGGAAAAAACCCGAAAGCAGTGTGCCAGTGATGGGATCCAAACCATTAAATTATCTTCGATCTGCATCAGTGGCTCATTTGGCTTCCCCCTGACCCAGACCTTCCACTGCTGTTGGTTCAATCAGCTCAAAGAAGCATCGCTGCTACCTGCAAAAGATGGTGTGTGATGACGGTGCAGCTCTTGGCATTCACTGATTCAGCAGGAAAATCGGTACTGGGACTAGCGGCACAATCTCGGCATGCTGAGCTTTCGCTCGCCACCTCTCGTAACTTCGGCCTACCCACCTTATGCGTTAACGTCGCCCTTGATCTCTCTGATCAACCGTTCACATACGCACCCGCCCACAGACACACTGCGTAATTGCGATATGGATACAGCACTTTGCCAACAGTATACGTGGATTGAGTAACCACAAGCGCCAATGAATGAATGAGAATCTGCTAGCAGCCTTGACCCCCTGCGGCCCTCCGTGCTCTTGCTACAGAATAACAAAATGGCGCCTTCGCTGAGCAACTTCCTTGTCTGGTGAGAATTCCTTTCTTTTCTTTTTGTGTCTTTGGGTAATTAACATATGTTATGGGTGCCTTTCTAACTTTGAATTGTTTCGATTTTTGTTTCTGTTCTGCAGTTTACAGATTTGTTTCGTTTTCCTGTGTCTTCTGTTTTGACCTGCATAACTTTCTAGACTGTATTTATCTGTATGAATGATTAAGAATTTAATCTGCAAATGTCTGATACAGCACAGTAACTACTTTTGTCTTTTGTCTGGCCTTTTAAGAAATGTTTTGTCGCAAACAAAAAACAGATCTACACCGAAAGTTTATTTTATTTTTGGCGTTCACTTGGTCTTACCTGATGCTGCCTATTTAATTTAGCATTCTGAAAAGCGTTGCAATATACTATTTAACCCCTACGCCCACTGTAGAGTGTAACCTAACGAGGTAGCGTTGATATATATATATAAACGTGTTTTGTTAAATTTGCTTGTAGACTTTTAAAATAATAAGATAAAACAAAAAGCATATCGAAGATACGAAGTTACAACCTTTTTAATTTTAAAAAAAACCAAAGGGATGTATCAAAGATATTACAAAGGCACACGCAACCTCTTTAGTTAGTGCAGGATGTAGAAGAAAGGTTAAATTAAAAAGAAAACAAACCACACAGTTTTGTTTCTTTGCCAGGTCATTCTTACTGCCTGAGTTTCACTGTACAAGTCCCTGTGTCACCATCGCTGATCACCATTGGCAGTAATCAAAACATTGTTTGTTTTCAGCCCCATCAATCAGTGGCAAAAACACCAGGCAACTAGTGGACTAATAAAGAGGGTTTGATTCCTGCATAAAAACATTCTTCAAGACACAGACCATCAGTTCCAAAGGATAATTTGAACATTGTATGTCTTTATATTTTGTTGTCCACTTTATGGCATTAGATTTAGGGCATTAAAATGTTTGACAGAGAGGAAACATACATGTATACATATTATAAAATGCCTTTAAATTATTTTACGTCTGAGTTTTAAGGGTTTCCATTCCATTAGTGTACAAGTGATTTTCTACAGACACCTACATTTTTCTCTGTAATTGTTAAATGTTAATGACACTTAATTGTCACAAGTTATAGTGACAGTATTTATAGGGACAGGAGCAAGCTTTGTTTTGATAATTTTTCTTATGTTTTGATTACATATCTTTACAAGACACATAAGTCATTAAGTTTATGATTATCAATTATTTTGTAAGTATTTCCTTGGTACTAATAGAAAATTACAGCTCAGATGCCATTGCACAGTTTGACTGTAACTTATCATAAGCATAATTCACCATCACCCCTTCTTCTTAGTTTTGCCTCTTACTTAACCCCAGGGGCACTGAAACAGTGAAAGTGAAATGGTGAGCTTATAAAAGCTTATCAGAATGAAAGACAGTTGCTACATTTTTATGTCTTTTTCATAAATAGAACATTTAGTGTTCACAATACATGGTGCCTGCTACGTTGTCCTCTCTCCAGATGTTTGTGGTCTTTAAAATGTGCAAATGTAAAAAAATAAAATGTAATTTTAAAATATGTAAGAGGTTTTTTTTTGTTTGTTTGTTTTAGTCTTTACAATTCCCCCCCCCCCCCATAGAAACATATACAAAATGTATTTGAAGGCTGGCCTGAATGAATATTACTATTAGTATACTAAACAAGTTTCTTTTTTGTTTTGTATTGCTCAGCATAATTAGTCATGGACAGAGAAGAAGGACTTGATACAGGAGGCCGCAGCAAGATGCTAGAGGAGGGGACACCATTGCCATGGCGATTGGTGAATTATTCAACCTGGAGCAAACTTGCCAAAAAGCTGGACCCAAACAACCCTATCAGCAACAACGACTGGCGGGGGCTGGCAGAACACTTGGGCTTCACTACTGAGGATATTTTGGTGAGTGCTGTCAGTGCAACTGCGTATCTAATATATAAAGCTGAATGTGTGTGTGTGTGTGTTATACAAATCCACGTGCCTGATCCCATCCACACCAAATTGGGCAAGCGGGTTCCTTTTTACCCGCAGATGGCCATAGGCCATATTTTGACCCTGTACCTAGATGTATATATAAATCAAATAGTATGACAGTGCACTTAACAAGTCATGTACACAGCATGCAAGGGAGATCACCACATAGACCTTTTCAGATAAACAGTACTTTCCCTTGCCTCGCTTGACAACAGGGAGATGGCAGGCAAGGGTAGGAGTTGGGGAGGGGGTAGTAAAGGGGTAAGAGTGGGAGTTACCGAAGGAGTGGGGGGGGGGGTTAAGAAAAAACCTGGGCAGCACTGGGTCCCCTGGCTAGTACACTATGTTAACCTCTCATTGGCTTATTTGGGCCCTTTCCTTCGATCTGCTGCCCACCTTGTGTTGTTTATAAGGTAATACAATTTCCTGTGAATTGTCTCAAGGCACTGTCATGATGTTGGCACAAATATTACCTGACTTGCTCAGTGTGCAAAAAAGGTCAGGGCAGCTCATACCAAGGTAGTAATGCATGTTTGTCATTGATCCAGAGGGTATAGCTAGTTGTGATCCCGTGTCAAGCACATGTGCTTTCTCTGCATGCGGGCCCCATGTACAAGCCTGACTGTTGGGGTTTCTCTAGATGGTCCAGTTTCCTCCGTCTTCCTCTTCTGCCGCCACCCATTGTCACCCTATGGTCTCCTACCCCAGTAACAATGCAGCTGTATTTGCTGACATGTGGTTAAACAAAACCAAGCAAGGAAACAACAAAGCAAAGAGGTCCTGTAGAATTTGAAAAGCAGCAAATTACAGAGTTTTCACGACATCTATTACCCTTTCAACACTAACAGTTGCTTTAGTAAAGGTTTGATGTTGCTTTGTGTCGGGTGGTGTGAGATAAGAGATGGACAATCACTTTATAATATTATATTATCTTTTGTTGTTATCTAAAGTTTAGACTGTACACACATCTGACCACAGCATCAAGGTGTGGAGTGACTTATATGCCTCCTCACTGAAATGCACAGTGGAGTGACTAAGCTAAGCTACTAATTTAAATTATTCTTCTGTTCTTAAACTATTAAACTCTTTGTAAGTGAAATGCATATGCATGTGCACATGCACACACATGTACATGTACATGCACACACACACATGCATGCTCACACACGCATTCAGAGGTACACACATACAAGCCCTCTATACCATACACAATGACATGTGCATGCTTGAAACACACTTCAGAACAGAAACAGTTTGCAGGCTGGTCATACCTTCGGGCAAAGCTTGACATGTTCCTTGTAGAGACTAAAGTAGTTACTTTCCCAAGGTCAGGGTAAAATCAGAGAGCTGCCTGTAATTTGCTCCATGTATGAAAGTGCCCCCAGCACCTTGTTAATGGCCACTGCCAAGCAATGGCTGTCAATCATTATAAAGCCCCTCCTATCGGCAACTTCCTGGTCAGAAGCCAGTGCTGCACCCTGTGTGGCTTAAAACTTAGTTTATCTCTGTGGTGAATGATGCTCCACACAGCTTAGCAGTCCCTTCTGTGAAAAACCCCAAGTGAGTGAGTAGTGTGCTTATGCTGACTGTGTGCCTACCTTATTATTTTGGTTGGAAAGGGTTTGCATTAGAAGGCGGTACTATTTGGTGAAACATTATTAGGGAAACTTTCTGGGTTCTTTTAAGGAAATAAAACCTTTGCTTTGAAAGATCAGTAGATTTTTTGGTTTCTTTGAAACAGAAACAGAAAGTTAGAAAACATTGTTTTCTCTAAGCTTTCAGGTTGTTGAGGTTTTTCTGTGCTGTATGAAACTGAATGTGCCACGGCTTTTCTCAGTTTCACTTTTTCCTCTAATTTTTTTTCTTTCTTTCTGGGTGACCTGGAGGTACTGAAGTGGAAAGATAAATGATGCATATGAGCATATGACACGTTTTTTATTTAAAGAATACAGTACACTGCATTTGTTTTTTGTAAGCCGCCTGGCCTGTGGAAATGTACAAGCTTAAATGCCAGACTACAAGAGCAGTCAGGCTCAGTATGGAGATGGTTTTTTAATAGTACATTTGTAAGTTTGTGTTTTTAGAACTTCTAATATAAATTTCCCTACTTTAAATGCTATTTTTCCATAAAGATTGTGACAAAATAACTGGACTAAATAAATAACTGGACACCTGCAGTAGAAAACTGAGATGTACTTTTCTCTGAGTGATGAATATATAGGGCATATTAAAAGAAAATGCTATGGGTCTTCTTTGTTACCATCCTGATGTGCTTCTCATTTGCTTGTCTGTTAATAGTATATTAGCAATGACAATCTTTATTTTTTTCATAAAGATTGTTGATTTTTCTCAGGTATCTGTTAGCTGACCTAAAATTCTAATATTATATTTGCCTTTGTTTTTTACTTTGGAAATCTTTCTGAATTCTTTTTTCAGCATAAACTTTTCCAAGTCTTGGTATTAGTTTGACATCCAGCTGCCTGCAAGTGCAGTACTTAGCATCCTCACACATTATCCCTCCTTCACTGTCACTAACACTAGTAACAGTTCTTCCATTCACTATAAACATAGAACTTTCTTTAAGATATACACTAAGCTTACACCCAAACATATTCACTGACATTCGTTGATTTTCTGGGGTTTTGTAGTATATCATCACTTAGTACATAAAGGTATGGAAATGAGTCTGTTTTCATCAATGCAGTTTCACTGAGGTTTGCTATATAGCCATTAAAGTGACTGCATAGCAACCACAGTTAATGTGGATAGTCACTCATTATTTTTCTGACAAGGTTCTAATCTTTTAAAACCATCCTGAGTCATATAATACAGAGTGTTCTCGAGCAAAACCCAAAATCATGGCCACCAACGGCTTTTTCAAGTTTAGTTAAGAAAACACGAAAAACACAGTCTGTTGTGGACTTGTGTACCTGTTTGACGCGAGCTGTTAGAGACTTCTGAACATAGACTGCAACACCAAAAAAACCCAGTTTTTTGTGGACTTGTGTAACTCACTGTTTGTCATGAGCTGTTCGAAACAGTGAACACAGACTGCAGTACCTCCTTTCAGACTGAGTTTATGTGGAGCAAAGAAAACACAATGTTTAGGAAAAGCACTGCAAATATCACTTTCTTTACAAGACCAAATGTCTGAGAATGCAGTCACTTTTAAATTGTTCACAAAGTGATGGGTTGTTAAACTTACTTGTAGCACTGTTAGATTTGATGCCCAAGTTCAAGTTTTTATGTCCCTGGATATATCTTGCACAGGCTGGCCATCCCTTCATCTGCAGCCTTCCCTCTCCACCAAGTTGTCTGTACCAGAGTTATATACAAAGCCTCTTAATGACTAGCACTTTTGACCTGGTACAAGAATGGCAGTAGCTTCTGATGTTTCTCTCTCACTCTGGGGGTTTGCTTCCTCCAGTTTGTTCTGCAATCATCGGTGCTCAGCTAGGATCCTTTCCTCAGCCTTGAAACTATTGAAGCCCGCAGTGATAGGGCAGGGTCGTTGATGAGCACATTCAGTTGCCATGTCATCTAGGAAACCCATTTATTTCTTCAAATGCATGTTGAATGGCGTTTTCACAGTCAGTCGGGCTGCTTGTGCATCCAATGTTGTAGTATTTAAATTAATAATTCATAACTGAGTAATAATTGTTATTTTCTGAATAAAGTTTCCCGTTACTTGTAGGAAAGTTTTACTCTGAAAGTGAAACAAGAATATGGGAACAGCTACTAACCAACCACTAGTGCTGAAAAATGAGACCATCTCCTCCTCCCCCCCCTCCCCCCCCCCACCCCCGTCAACGTATGTTACATTTTCCTGTCTGGGGGGGGGGGGCAGGAGAGGGGAGTGTTGGGGCATGAGATCATACACCCTGTCTTGTATTCTCAGAAACTCTCGTCCAGAGGAACTGATAGGTAATGGGAAAGGAATTCATCCTTTACTGTGGGTCTTTAGGGAGGAAGACAGTTTTGGTAAAACTTGAAATGTTTGTTCTTAATGTGTCCAGTGATGTCTTTACGAACCACACAGTGCTTTACTGCTTTCCCCCGACTCCTGGATATATTTCCCGTTTATCTTATTTTAGCCTTTAGCATGTTGGTTTTCCCCTTAATAAGTTTAGCAAAAATGGAAAGAAAATCACTTGAAGTAGAAACCGCCTTACTGCATAAGGGAAAAAAAGACAATCTGAAGTGAGGATTTGTCCCATAATGCATTTCAAATTCAGCTAATAATATTGCAACCCCTTGCTCAGGAGTGCATGCATTAACAGTGTAGGAAGAAGACCTGGATGGATGCATAAACATACGGCATGCTAGAAGTCAAATAAGACAGATTGAAAATTCATTTTAAAGCATCAAGTAACTTCGTTTTTTTTTAATTTGAAAACTTTTACGCTGATATGTGTACATCTTAGCTGTGTTGTCTCCTGTAGTCCAGCTAACTGCTGTCTGTATTTGTGCTAACACAGTCTGACAGTATGGTGACTCCATGGAAGCCATCTAATGATATTTGTATATTAACACTTTCACTTGATCTCTGTTAATGGGAACTTGTTTATTTATTGACAGCAGTTGTAATTATGTTTACTGTGTTGGTAGTGTCCTGCAGTACCCCTCCCCACTCCTCCCATGTCAAGAAACCTGACTTAATGTGTGACATTCATGTGTGTGTGTGCGTGCAGGCCTTAGAGTCAAGCAATAAAGGGAAGACGGTTTTGCTTCTGGAATCCTACATACGAGAGACTGGTGCTACAGTCAACAAAGTAGCTCGTGCCCTCAAAGCCATGCAGCGTGAAGATGCCTTACTGATACTACTGGATGCTGTACCAGGTGTGTTTGCCTTTTTAGTGGTTTTACAGTGAATCATATTTCTAGATCTTTTAAATCAATGCCACATAAATTTAAGTGCTTTCATCAGAGAGTGAAGGGAGGAACTGAGTTGTAGGGGTTAGAAAAAGTGAGGCACATGCATACAATTTCAGTTGAAATTAAAATAACCCTAGTATTCGTGGATACATGCTGAATTTTTGTTCATAATTGTTTGTGTTTATTTCTGTCATTGGAATGGAACAGCTTTTAGGGATTATTTGTATTATCTTGTTTCAGACATTGAGCAAACATTTTTGAAAGAACAGCGTAAGACTGATGGGGTGCAAGGCATGGAGGTAGAGGAACCCTGTATGGCTGAGGTAATGTTAAGATTGTTAACTACCACTACTCCACAAGTTTGATGCAGGGTAATGTGCTTGTGCTTATCTCAGGCATTTTAAAAATGTAATTGCAGGTATTGGTTTTTGTGATACATTACACGTGTCATAATTAAACTGTAAGGCTTTAACTCCAGTGAGTTAAACAGATAAATACATTTATGCCCTTATATATCCATGCATTTGTACATGATTCAGGGTTTTAATTTCCCTTCAGCTAGTACTTACTCATCCAATACTGTGAAATCATGTTATAAATGCATGGAATGTGCTGTTTCCCATAACCATAAATTCAGGTTTTGAACTTTTAAAAAAAATCAGATGAAAATTATGTTACCCATTCCATGTAGTCTCTTGATCATATCCAATATTCACTTACATTCTTTCGTCAGTAGCATGCTAAAACGAAGTGAAAATGATTCAAGAGAATGCTGGTTATCATTGTATACACACTGCCAAACGTTTATCCATATGGGGAAGACAAGTGCACTAAAACCGAAGTTGATCATATTTATGTTGTGTTGGATAATGGGTTGTTCAGTCTCTACCTCCTCAGCCTCCTGGCCGACACAGAAGTTGTCATTTTCTGTTGGATTTTTGTTTGGTACCCAAAAGTCATCGAAGGGTAGTTCTTTTGGCAGCGAAGGGAAGAACATGTAAAGCCCTTTTTATAAAGCTTTACTGTAATTTTTTTTAACATCTTTTCTAGGTGGGCTGTAGATGCCAAAACTACCACAAGCAGCATTGTGCGGCATCTTGCGTGTCATACAACCCCCACCACAATCCTACCTGCAACCTCTTGTCCAGCAGCTGCTGCTGCCATCACCAGCAGTTTCGCCACTGCAGCATACCGGCACGCAGGATTTCCCCTTCTTCCTCACTGAACCAGTTTAGAGTCTCCCCACCTGTTCACCCTCACCATGTGAGCACCTCGACAGCCACGCCCCCACCCTCTCTGGGACCTGGCAGAGCAGGACAAGGAATGAATCTCGTGGACCGGAAATACAACATGTCTGAGCATGAATACCAAAATCATCTGACAGCGGAGACTGGGATTTATAAACTGGGGCAGGGGGCTCATTCCCTGAACAAAAGGGGACCATCACCAATCATACATCCCCAGCACACGCAGATTGCCAGTGACACCTTCACTTGTCGTCAGGTTTCTTCTCGCTTACCCTCTGATAGCATGGCCGTGCAGCCAGATATGGACTGCAGTGAAGGTATGCTGCAGTCATTCTCTTCCAACGTGGACTTGCTGGAGCCCAATGGCATACGCGAGGCCCCTGCCTCTCTGCCAGCTGCCATCGCGCGAGGCCTGGGTCAGGTGTCGATGGGTTACAATGGGCGGCAGCTTAATGGTCCCATGGACATGGACATTGGGAGAGAAGACGATTCTTCAGCCAGCTCCAACGATTGCTTATCCATGGGCTCGAGCTGTCACTTGAACGCTGTAAACCACACTGCTGGTGCAAGTCCTGGCCGTCGGAACATCGAGCGCCAAGTATCTGAAGAATGCAATGCCAAGCAGCCATACTCTGCATTTACCACTTCAGGTCTGAGAAAGGTGAGGGAATGGAATATTGGCCAGCCCAGTGTGAACAATGCACGTGGAACTAGCAGAGGCTGGCCTTGTGCTGACAAAGGCATTAACAACGGCAATATTATCCACAGAACTGCTAGCGGTGCAGGCCTTGGTGAATGTGAGAAAGAACAGCCATCATCGTTGCAGCAGTTGGTGAAGTTGTCCCAGTTGCCAGAGCACTTCAAGCCAGACACACAGTATACGACCATCGTGGCAGAACAAAAAATTGGTGACCTTTCAAATGGCAAACCTGGTCAAGTCATTAAGGTGAGTATCAGCAAGGACGGTATGGGAAGGAGTGACATTATGCCTGGTAGCAACGTTGTGTTTGTGAAAATGGTGTCCTATTATTATCGCATGTTGAGGACATAGCATCTTATTACTGTTTTGTGTTCAGAACACTATGTCTCATAATAGGTCCAACAAATCTGCAACATTGTCTTTAATTTCTGTGCTACTTAGAGAACCTGTGTAAGGTAGGATATCTTTTATTCTATTTTTGATCGAGACCCAAATATGCTTAGTCACAGTTATAAGGGTTCAGTTTTAAATTGCAGAAGCAACAGTTGAGAAAAATGGTGTGTTGGGGGAGGGGGGGAGGAAGCAAATTCCATGCAGTCCATGTACTTCCTGCTTGTCTTTGTGCTTAGTCAGGAAAAGTGTTACTATCAGCAGGGACACGGACATGAACACTAGATAGCAAAAATTGTTGACCACTTCTGACAAGAGTGAACAAGTCCAGGGAAGAGAGGATGGCATTATGGAGAGTGAAGTGCACAGACTAACCATGCAAATGCATACATAGTGATAGTGATATACAAATGCATACAAAGCATAGGTGTTGACTGTGTTGACCTAGGGTAATAAAGCCAGGCAACTTTAAAGCTGGTTGCATGTTTGGACATATACTTAATGTTGTGGTTCTAAAGCTGGTTGCATGTTTGGACGCATACTTAGTGTTCTACATGAGGCTGAGCTGCACTGCTGCACAACTGTCGTGGTCTTGTATATTGTGTGATATCCAGCTTGCCTGCAGCTTAACTGCACTTATTGTCTCAATTTCTGTTTTGGTGTGGGTGAATTAAATTGTAAAAAAAAAAAATTACATCATTCTGAGATTACAAATTAACGGACAAAGCTGCAGCCAGGGCCTTTATGGAAGCTAGCAAAGTTTTTTATTATTTAAATCCCAACATTTGGGGGAGTAACAATTACTAAATTATTGTAGATACATCACTCGGAATCCTTATGTGCACATTCACATTAAGGATAACTGTCAACTCGGTATATGATAAGAGCGTCCTTTAGGAGTTCCATCACGGTGCATAAAAAGAGATAGCTAAGCATTAATATCAACTTTCGCTTCCCATTGAGTAGCCAAGTGGTGTGATGGCTAAGCACTTCTCACTGTGACTGAGAATAAACTATTCAGATATTGACTCTAGCCCTCGTATTTCCTCTGCTTGGCATGACCTAGCCTAACTTGCAGACAACCTCAAACTCCAGACAGACAAAACCCTACTTTCCACTCACCAAAAAAAGCCTATTATTGTACAGCTTGGCTTTCTATGTATCTTCAGCAAGAAACAAATGGAGTGCAGTCTGCCTGCATGCATGCTGGCCGTGGGACCAACAGCAAAGTTGCATCTCCTGGCACTGGCAGTGGTGGCAGCAGCCAGATGTGGACAACACAGCGAGGAGAAAACCCAAACACTTTCCCGATGCGGGTTAAGCCGCAGGCTGGGGGTCCCACTGTTGAAAAAGTGCGTAAGCTGAAGCCTGGCCAGCTGACCAAGACAGTGTCTGTCCCTATGGACATGAAAATGGAAGAGTTTAAAAAAGGTAGAGTATTGCAACTTTCATGTGCATGAACACCTGTATGTATCTTTCTTATCTAGATTTTCTGCTAAGAAAAGGTCTCACTTGTCTCATATACCTATACAGGGGGAGGTGGGGGCCTGAATAGGTAGAGCTGCAGAATAGCATGTGAAAGTTTGCTGGTTCAAATCCCGGTGTGGCCAAGGATTATTTCCTGGACATTGTGCAGACTCCATTTGGCCGCCTTCCCGCACCTTAAACTGCCTGTCCACACTGGGCATCTTACTGTAGCTATTAGTCTCGGGGTTCTTAAAGTGCATAGATTAGTAATATGAACTTTCCTGAACTTTTGTCACCAAAAAAACCCAACTGAAGTATTGTACTTTGATTGAGACTGTTGCTGACTTCTGCTTTTACAGCTTTCCGACACATCAAAGTGTTTGTGACATATGCTAATGATGGTAAGCATCACAGCCATCAGGTGCTGAGTCTGTGCAACTGCTTGGATCGTAATGGGTTCTCATGCTGCGTTGATGTTTACTCACAGCGGGAAGTCAGTTCTGAAGAAAAACAGACATCTCGTGATTGGTGTACTCGCAAGTTCAGAGAGGTATACTTTAAACTCTATTTAATGTTCCTCTTTTCGTCCTAAAAAAAAAAAGTAAAAACTTTATACATAATTGTTAATCGTTGCTTTTCATCTATAAATATCAGTGCATAAAGTGTTTGTAATCAGTTTTTTGGGGTGGTCCAGTAGCTAAACATTCAATTGCTTGTATCCTATGCGTGTGATGCCTGTTTGCAGGGCCTGCTGCTTGCAGTCTGTAACTGTTGACTCCACATAAAATGATGAACAAAATTTGATTATTTCCTTGATTCTCCTCGTCTTCTTTTCTCTTTCATTGCCATGATTGTTCTTTGTATTATCTGATTCACTGAGGTTTTCTTTTTCGTTTTCCATCTTGGATTTTCTAGGCTGACTTCGTCTTGGTGTGCTTATCACCACAGTATGTCCACGAGATTGAAATGGTCAACAAACGATTAAACACCAACTCCCAGAGTTTGCAGCATGCAGCGCACATTTATCATCTGATGCAGCAAGAGTATGAGAAGAGCGGTCGGATCAACCGCTTTATTTCCATCTACTTTGAAGGGCAACGGTGTGAGGGTGTTCCAGCTTGGCTTGCTAGCTGTCTCGTGTATCACTGGCCACAGCAGTACAAGGATCTGCTGTGGATGCTGACCAAACCAGAGGAGCGAATCAAGCCCCGTGCTAAACCATCAGCAGAAAAGAACTGTTCCATGCTGAAGAATGGACATTGTATGCCAATGTTATCCTCATCAGGCTACTAATGTTAAGTTGTACAGAGAATAATGCAGAGTCAGGCTGCTAAATGCTAGGATAGAAAAAGAATGAACCATGAAATATTTTTAGGAAGACTCTGACCAGCAGAGGAAAGAAAATTCCAGAAGCTCCATTTTGTTCTGGAATAGGCATAATTTTAATAGCTTCATGTTGGAAACGCCATGTATGAATATTATTTTCTCAAAGTTTACAGAAAGAATTACTTTAATACATAGAGAATAATTTTTCAGTCCTGTGTTAAATGGCACCAGACTTCTCAATGAAGCAAAAGATATCGTATGTGCTAACAGACCTTTAAAAAAAGAGACTTGTGTACGTTTGAAGTTTCTGTTCTGGGGAGGTGAGACATGGAGGACTACTGTACTGTTACCACCGTCAAGAAAATCCAGACTTTCATCAACACCTGTCAGCAAAAGATACTGCTGATCTGCTGGCCTGATATCATCAGCAGCTAAGAAATGTGTCTGCAAACAAAATAACAGCCTGCAGGTGATGGGATCCTTCAAAACTTCTGGAGATGGGTCAGTTATGTCCTCCACAAGCCACTACAAGACAATCACTCACATGGAACCCCCAGGGAAGGAGAAAGTACCTGGCCCTGTGACCTTGATGCAAATACAAAGAGTATGGACCACACCTTAGGACAGAGAACCTGGCTTAGGGTTGAGATGCTTGAAAGGACACTCATAGGCAGCCTGTGTCCCAGGAGGGATGCAAGGCAATGATGATGATGATGACCACGATGATGACATTCAGAAAGTGATATCTGCCTTTTCTGGAAGCAAACCCAACTGTGTAGTCTTTAATGGCATCATGATGTCTCACCTGTTGGGAATTTTAGCATCTGACAGCTCCGCCTGGAGCAGTCTCATGCTTTTGGATAGAAAACATTTTTGTTGGTCAATTTCTTTTATGTTGTTGATTCAGTAGCTCAGACATAAAAATTTAAGACACAGGGAAGATGCCTTTAAGTTAAATATCTTGCATAGAATACCTGTGTTGCAGTCATCTGGAGTCCCATTGTAATGTTTTAGAGGTGCCTGCAACTGTTATGAAATTTCACAGCAGCATTACTTACGGCACCTCTGATGCTTCACCTTGTTCCTAGAAGAAGCTATATGGTATGAATGAAGGCAGAAAGACTGATGCATGATGTTGCAGAAATTTGGCTGGTATTGTTTCACATGAAAGGGACAGAAGCATAAGTGCACACTGTGATGAAGGTGGAAAACTAGAAAATGCCAGCAGATATTTTAGTCTGGTTGTAGACTAATAATGCCATCTGACATGAAGCCTGAAGTATGTGTACAGGCGTCTTTCACTTCATGTAAAGGGTTGCGCTCCTGAAAGACATGCACAAGACAGTACTTTAAGCGAAAATGTGTGGCGTGTAACAATATTACATCACACCACCTTCCTGGTCAGCATTTGCCCAGTAGACATGCAGAACAGCAATGACTTCAGATGACGAGGCCTCGCATTGATACTTTTTCATGAACTTTTATTAGGGAAAATTGGCAGTGTTTGATAGCATGGCATTCCCAAAAACTGATTTGTTATGAAAACAAAGGCAGGACCTTAGTGTTGTGTTGGCAATTTTTTAAAAAAAGAATTTTCAAAAACTGGAAAGAGTACAGCATATAGTCTCACGTCTCTTGGCTCTTCTTCCAGATGTTATCCTCCACCAAACCCTCAAGCTGGGGGCACGTTGGCCTCTGCTTCTCTCTGTCAGTATGTTGCTCTCTGGGTTTCTCAGTAAACATCTCTAGTTTCACCAAAGCGTTTTTTTCACAGCCAGATTTTTAATCCTTCCCAATCAAAGGTGGGGTCATCTCTTAAATGTTTTTGAAATCTTTGACCATACCTTTGTCTGATAAGCATGTCTGCCTAATCTGGTGGTGGGAGTTTCTGCTACTTGTCCAGTTTTTCTAAATCCCCCACCCATCTTTCAAATTCTGTTGGTTTTCCATCAATGGATCTGATGGGGGAGGTTTGCAAACAAAGCACCAACAAAAGTTCACCTATTTTGTTCCTCATGCTCTTTCCTAACCCTGTTAAGAGATTGCTTTGGGGAAGAAGTTCATTAATTAAACTGGTCCTTATTGGCCATTTTATCAGTTAACTATTGCAGGTAAAACACAGGGGAAAAAATGTAAGGTGATTGTAGCGTGGCACTTCCTCCCATGTTCATAAGGGGTACTAATATTACTCTGCTTCCTACCTAGATTATTTAACGTTGGCTTGCAACACCAACCGCACTAACATGAGTTTCATTCTACAGGCAGTGAGACTCGGCACCAACAGTTTGCTTTCTGCATCAAGTGAACTAGGGCAAATGCACCAGTTGGTGTGGGCATCTCAGCCAGCAGTGGCAGATGGGCCCTGCTGATGTCGTCTTGCCACTGCCTCACTTACCTGGTCCCCTCCACCCATCTCTAGGTAAATGGGGGAGGGTGATGAGGCAGCAAGATAGTATCGACAGTTCGTCTATCTGCGTGCTAATTTTGGCCAGAAAAATCACAGGTAGCCTACCTTTTTTTAAAATTCTGGTTTCGGCAACTCCTTCATCTTTGCTGGTTTTTTTGTCCCATCTTGGCTCCAGGCAGTGATGGTTTTTGCCACTGAATCCAGGTCATGGCGCCAAATCAAAGAGAGGTGTATCTTTATGATGATGGCAGCAGCACAACATCAACACCACACCACCCTCTTCCCACTGTTCTTACATGCAGACAGGCAGAACCGCTCCAACTTTAAATGATGAACCCTCAGTTTGGTACTTTACATGAACTTTTATTTCTGAGAACTGGCAGTATTTGGTGATATGGCCTTACCTTGTGGACTGGCCCTAAAGCTGAAGAGCATTACGAAATCAAAAACAGGACCTTAGCATTTTTTTTTTTACTTCCAACATTTACAATTTCTCATAAAGAATTCTTTAAAACTGGAGAGAATTCAGCCTACAGTCTTGCGCGCCTTGACTCTTTTAGCCATTACCCTCCACCAGACCCCCCAGCTGGGGTTGCTTTGGCTTCAGCTTCTCTCTCAATCAAAATATCACTCTCAGTGTCTCGCTCTGCATCCCATGTGCTTGGATTTAAACAGGTGATGTTGTAACTGTGCAGTAGGAGACTTTTAACATGTGAGGCTGTTTACAACCTACTCGTGGGCTCAAACCTTTAGTGCTTGTCCTATGCCTGACCCACGTCCTCAAAGCATCAGCTTCCCCCATGCACAGCATCAAAGGTTTGACGGGCGTGGTCAAATCTGGCCGCAACCCGGTTTAAAATGGTCGATTTTCCTCAAAATTCTTATCCAAGGCAAATCAAAAGGTACAAGGGCGTACATCTTGTTTTACTAAAATCTATGCCGAAACCAAACATATAACATTCTCAGCTTACAGCCGACAACATGAGGGTCTGTGGTATCTGGAGAATGAAGGGCGATTCCATTGACCGTAAGAATATGGAATCCTACTTCATTACCCATTTCGGTACCATGGCACCCACTGGACTCAACCTCAAACACTGACCCTCCACCTTCCTCTTTCTCTTTACCCCTCCTCTCTCTCTCTCTCTCTTATTTCTTTTCTCTCACCTCCTTCTCTCCCACACTGACACCCCCCTTACCCACGCTTCTCTCTCCACCCCGCCCCCTCTCCACCCCTACCCTTTCCTACCCACCTGGCGATTGGCTGCCCCTCTTTTTAACCCTGTTTACTCACTGTCCCTTAGTCATTTTCCTGCTGTCCAGCCTATGCGCCACATCTACTGAAGCTAAGTCTTTTTCTTCTGTTTTCGTTGTTGTCGTTTTTTCGTCGTTTTTGTGTCGTCCTGATGAAGGGGTAGTGCCCCGAAACATGTAGATTGTCTTTGTCTGTATCATGTCTTAGCTTGGTCCAGTTCCCTTGTTTTAAATTTAAGATAGATTTTACTCCAAGCGGCAGTCACCTGTTTTTCTTGCAATTCTCAGCTTAATTTAGAGTTAATGAGTAATGAGATCCCAAACAAGGAGGATTTGCAAGTTATGTGCAATTTGGTATTGGAGTACTTTAGATATTTTTGGACTAGATGTGGCAAAATCAAATTTTAAATTCAACAAGCCTTGTTACTTCACTGAATGAAGAGAGCTGTGAAAATGTGGCCTGTAAGGTTGTAAGGTTTTGTGCTGGGTTTCTGTGAAATGTTATCCCATTTTTCTGTTTGTTTTTGGTAGGGTTTTTAAAATGTTCTTCCATCTGTCTTGGCTTGACTGATTGCAAGTCCTGACATTTGTGTCTTATATCACTCAAGCAAGGTTTGTTTTGATATTGCACGTCTATTAATGCTGGAAATACTGTTTGGGTTATTGCCCTTCCCCAAACATTTCCAGATGACTAAGAAGTTTAACATCTGTGTGATGACTCTACATTGTTGCAGTAATGACGAATTGTTACATGATGAACTCTTAATTGTTGTACATGCTGCCAAGTGATTGATTTATCTTGCTGTGGTCAAGGCCTTTCTATGATCAGCCATTGTCTTCAGTGTGATTGTTCCCTTCAGAAACTCAACCTTGGGTTTTTACAATTGTTTTTGTTGTTGAAAATTACTGTTGCCAGCTGTGGCGAAAACCGTGGAGCCTTGATTGAAACTTGCCTTAATGAATCAGTGCTTGTCTGTGCTTACTGGTCTTGTTGGGCGGTGCTTTTGCACCACCCCTCCCCGTGCTTGAGAACTGCCTGGTATTTGCTGTTCACAGTTTGCTTTGGGCTGCTGTAAACTTTCCCTGTGCTCTTATTCGTGTCACTTCAGTTGCCTTAGACCATAGGAGTGTGCCTTCCTTGTGTTCAGCTGGGTGTTTGTCCTAATAATAATTTAAGTCCATTATCCCTTCCTGAAAGAGCTTTTCTTGTCTTGCAAACTAAATTAACCCATTATTCATTGCCTGTTCAGCTACAAGTCTATTATAATCTTGAAGATGAGTATTGGCACTGTTGGAATTTTATAACATTTCTCAGGGCTTGGTGTTAATTTTGCCCAGTCACCTATGGCAAATAAATTTAGTTGTGCATAGACAGCTTGTGGCAACTTGCCTAACCAGATGGGTAAAGATTTTTTTGGTGGGGGTGGGGATCTTTTTTTACAGTAGTTTCTGGGCCAGGTATAGGTCACCTACAGGCAAGTGAAGTTATGGTGACATGCCCGGCCATTTGTCCACAAGGATCCTGTTTTGTGCATCTGTGAATTGCTGGCCCCACTGAGATTCATTTTGCTCTGTTTTCATAAAATGCTGATTTCGTTACTCTTTACTTGCCATGTTTTAGCAAATTGAATGTTTTTCTCCCCTTTTGTTTTTTAACCCAACAGGCTGATACTGAAGGAATGCAGAACTCTCAGCAGTTTTTATTATACATTCAGCTGGTAGTACTGAAACCTACATACACACATTTCCTTTTAATTGTTGTCAATTGTAACACAAATTTTATTTATAAATGTTCGAAGAAAAGTATATATATATATATAGTACCTATATATATATATAGTATATACCTTTATATAGAGTATATACTTATATATATATATTATATATACACCTATATTATAGGGTTTGTTTTCATGAAAGTACTAGATCACTAAAGATGCAATATGGTGTAATGAGAATTAGTAATCTTCTATAGTGAAAGATTCCTCATACGCAGATGTTCGCCAGTCTGCGTAACTGATATAAGCCTTGTAATTTGGATAAGAAAGGGCAGCAGATGTATGCATGTGTGTGGATGGGAATTGGGATCAAAGACAATGAAATCAGATGGAAGGAGCTGTATACATGTATAGGCCTGGATCATGACATACCTCTTTCAAACATGAAGATAGCCACAAGGCCACCTTCACTGTTGCACATTTACAGTCACTTTCATGTAATTGTATGAATAGGAGGTACAAATACTTGTGCAACCCACACTAGTGCTCTAGAAACAAATCTTTTGTTCAGTAGAACAATTCAATAGAAATAGTATTTGGAGAAATGGCTAACATTTTTGTATAGTTTTGTGCTCATGGCATCACTTTCTTTTTGTAAGGTTGGTGAATGGAAGGTGGGGAGAACTCGACAGGTCAGTTTGAAAACTGCATCTTGTGTTCCTTATTTCATGGGGGATGGGGGTGGGGTATGAGAGTGGTGATCTTAACCAGTTGCCAGTACCATTAGAGAAGTTTATACCTGAGAACCCTTGGTCAGTTTATTGTACATTAACAAGATAACCTGGAAAATCTTCAAAAGATGGCTTGTCTTCTGAACTAAAGGATTCACTATTATTCCTTTGAGATACTCATCAGCCTTTTAACAAGATTCTAGCTTTCCTGTTTGTCTACTCATTTCCCATTTAAAGGAACATATTTTCATGTATGTTGGAAAAAAACAGGGACTCAGAATATTAAATATTCAAATATGAAATTTGGCAGAAGAGGACAAATGGCATTAATGATTTACTTTAACACCAATTCTGAAACAGACTAGACTATAGGCATCACTGATGAAGTTAATGTCTACTTTCATTTTAGACAACCTAGCAAGTTTACCTTTTCCATATATTTGTTTTCACTGTCCAAAGATAAATGAGGATTATAGCCTTTTATTTAACATACACGTAAAAAAACTCTTAACTTCTTGTCATGATTTCAAGACAGGATAGTTAAATCCAAACACTACCGTAGCCACCAAGTTGTTTCTCAGTGATAACCAGTCAAGTTCAGAAAAACTTCAAGCTTTACTGAAGCATGGTCAGTTAATTTGTGTTGTATCAATGTTTGTGTTTATTTATGACCTGTTGTGCACATTTCATATTCGGCAAGCTACCATAACAGTTGTCATTAAAATTCAGCCGCAAAATTTTTACGTGTTATGGAAACAGTGAGTTGTTACTTGCGTTTAAATTTGTCACATACATGAAAGAAGTGATCCACAACTTTCAAGTCTACAAGTGAGGAGATAGTCTGTGTACTGTTTATGCCTTCTCTTTCTGATCATATTACTCATCACACAGATTTTGCAGTGGCCATGAACTTGTCACCTGCTTCTCATTTTAGACTATTCATTAGTGAGAAGGTTTATGCTGACACTCTCCTCTTAAAAGTTCTTCAGAGCAGCCCTTTTCTCCACTCGTGGGGCTCTTGATAAGTGATGTTTCGCAGTGCTGAGGGTCATGAAGATCTTAGGCACCAAATTAGGCTGGATTAAGTCCAATGTAAGCAGTCGTAACAAACTAGCCAGCCCTTGGCAACAAGAAAAGTTTGTTTAAAACTGAATTAAATATTTTTTGCATGTTTTCATGAAAATGTCTTGGACTAAGAGCTTGTAGGAGAGAAATTCATCAAAAATTTATTTAATAAAGTTGGATTCTTCAAGACTGGTTTCACATGACCTGGTCAAGCTGTGCAAGCCCATTAGTTAACAGAGACCTAATGTGGCAAAAGTTTTCATCCCCACTCCGGCTACTCAAATGGAAGAAAAATTATAGAAAAAACAAAGCCCTTTTATTTTCACTTGTGCAATGTGACAATACTATGCATGTGGTTACGGGACAACCAGCTTTTCTCAAACATGCATCAGCAGCATTCAATGCCACACATCTGTACATTGCAGAAATTCCCTGAATTCAGACCCCAGCATGGGACCATAAAGTCCATGTTATAATGACCCTTACATCTTACATGTTTTTCCAGCTGTTTCTTGCTTTAACTTTGATTGTTAATTTGAGGGAGAAAGGTTTGCATTTATTTGCTCCCCACCCACCCCCCCAAAAAAAAATTGCAAGTTGTCATTCTTATTGCTCCATTTTATATTTTTATGTAAAATGATATTTATGCTGCATATGTAACAATGCAGGGGAAAATAGTGACATTTCACTTGATGTCAGTCATGGCATTATTCAGAATTGCACTCATTTGCTTTGTTGAAAACAACCAAAAAAGTCATGGTACAGAAGTCATTTTGTCCGGTGATCTTAAAATAAACTTCTCTATTCACCTTTCCTGTGGATCAGCTATTTTGAGTAGTTCCTGTACTCTTACTGTCAAACCAGGTTACCAATCATTGCATTGCAAATGAAAAACTGATTCTTAACAAGAGGGGAGGGAGAAATAAATTTCCGTTATCTCCTATTTCTATGATGCTATAGTGCTACCGCCTCGCAACAGAGGCCAGCTGTTCCCGGATTCTTGACAAGCCATCCAGCATTGTGTCCAGAGTCTCTTTAGACAGCTCAACATTGATGTTCTGCATGTCTGCCTGCATGTCCCGGCCATGTATGCTGCCTTCCACCTGCAAGAAAAATTGTAAATTTGCTGCTTAACTTAACTGTAAGCTGTGCAGGTACAAAACTTTCACACTCTGGCTTTAGCACTAGGTATTCAGAGGTTTTAGGTAGAGCTTTGTGTGCTGACAAACTAAACGCTGTTTATGCAACAGTTTATTTAGCATTCTTTCAGCATGTGAAAGCTTGAGCAGTCACTTGCCCCTGATGTCTGCTTATGTCCCTTGGGCTGCAAACCAGTATGTTTGTGATTGTGTGTGCTCCCCTCAGAAAGGTGTGCATAGGTGATATTTTGTATTTTATAGTGATAGGGAGAAGGAAAGAAACCTTTTTAAAAGTCTGCCCTGTCACTATGGGCAATACATTCTATAATCTTCAGTTTGTTTTTCAATCTCATTTTAATAATAGTATAAGAAAATACACTTCTGGAATGATTCCATAAAATCAGTGGAGAATCGTAAGCATCCCATACACGTGATACATGTACATATTTATCATAATTTATGCCTATGTGTATAGCAGGTAACAGCAGTGATTGCAACACGGTTTTCACTTGACCTCTAAATTTAACTATTTGCCTACAGCAGCTCACCTGAAGATTCAGTATGCAGGTGGGAATAGACATTCTAGCTACAGCGTCGGAAGAGGTCTTTACATCCACACGCCAGTCAAAGTCTATCAGCTTGGGAAGTGATACTGCCAGAAAACACACATACATGATATGGACACACACACACAAAAGGATGCATATGTAAACATCTAAATACAGCTTTTTATCACTGTACAAATATAAAAAGAATTTAACATTTAAAAAATCTATATCTTACATTTTAAAGAATAGGTTATTTTTCTATTTAATGTATCAATGCATTTGCTTTCAATGAGGTTATTTTGAGCGCATGCACCAGTTTAGTAGGATGTAATCTATATAGTGTATACGAAATATACATAATGGTGCCTGGATGACTACTGATGCAAGTATTGTCAGTCATGTGGGTTTGTTTTCTATACTGGCCAGGTATGCAGGACAACCGAATAGCTGACAGCCCTGCTATGGCGGATATTCTAAAATAAGTTGATTAAATTTCCCATGTACGAAAACCAAGCAGCCTATTTTCCCCTCGTTTTTCGGTAATAATTAAATTATTCGGTCGTCCCAGGGGTGAACAACTTATTCCAAGTTCGTCGAAACAGCGTTTTCTGAGACCGAAAAATTCGGCTATTCGGGTATAAATTTAGTACCGTTTACATGCATACGGGGCGTGGTTATCAAATTTGAAAGGTAAGGGGAGATGACGTTTCTAAACCAGCAGTTCGTGCAGGGCACCTAAAAATAGTCATTTCCACAACTAAAACTCTACGCGATAGTACACAGCCCACTGTACACGCCACATGATGAATGAGCCAACTCTACCCTGCGGCACTGCGCCATGTCATACGCACAACAAAGACATCCCCCCTCCACCCCGTGACCGGATGGTGCCGACCACGCATGCCTGCGGGTACGAGCTCCAGAGCGTCGTCTTTCCCCCCACCCATCCCACCCCCAAACACACACACGGAAATGGGGAAAACTATGCGTCACTGTGATAAGTGAGAAGAAAACTTTTTCTGTCCTCTGTCTTACGTCTACGTCTCTATAGAAGAGGATCCCAGACGGGCGTTTTATAAGGACCTGTAAAATCTTGATAGGGGTAGAGCGACAAATTCTCGTGGTAAATAGTTTGCAACACAGTGTAGTCTACCGCCGCGGGGACGTCATTATTTGCGGCTCAGACACAGCATCTTGAAACTGCGTGGACACCCTGCATAGATAATCCGACCCCTTCCGTTCCCTCTGCCACAGACTGTAGAGGAAAAGTGCTTGCACCTCGCGTTGATTTCCCACCAGGTGCGGGGAGTGGGGGGGGGGCAATGCGGTCTTTGTACTAAACTACGTTTTCGAACATCCACCAAGCTGATAGTAGTAAGCCTGCTGAAAGGTGGTTTAATGATCGGAGGACGACCATTGATAAGTCTATATAATCCTTGTCTTTTTGTGGATTTGAACCTGCTACTTTCCACACCCAAATCCGAAGATCGACTACACATGCAGCTATCTTGGGCTGGCTTGCATGAGCTTTCGAAGCTGAATTTCCGGTCATAAGGCCCATTCGCCCCGTGTATTTTATGCCCACCTTTACGAATGAACAGGAGAAGAATGCTCATCCAAGCCAGCCCCCCCCCCTCCCTAAAATTTGCTCAGAGTTCAGTTGTTTTAGTGGGAAAGTGCTTCCATCTGGCGGCGATTTCACACTGGAGGGGGGCCGGAGGAGGGGGAGGGGAGGGATGTAGAAGAGAGGGATTAGATTGGCACTGAGCAGCTCCGTCGCGGTTTGCACTGGAGGAAAGGATTGAGTTCGTCTAAAGAGGCCCATGGATTTTAATCCTGGTAGAACTCACAATAAATGCACCCGAGAAAGAACAGAGGCTGGAGAAGTGTTGTTACAGTCAGATTATAAAACATTCTACAGTAAAACCACTCCTCGACTGATATCCAAGCACGATCAGCCGGAAAGAGGAAAACGAAAAGGTTTCCTGTCTCAGTGCCTATCACGACAGGCTAAATCGGAAATCCGCACTTTTTCTTTTTTGAATCCGTAAACCAACACTTTAACCTCAGAATATTTTTAAAGACCTAAAATCTAAAATCGAAGTAGAGTGTGTACCACCCAGGCTGTCTATATATTGAGAGTTCTTTGGTGTAAAGCGTGTGCCATCATAACTGGGTGGGAGGAGGGAGATTGCAATGAAGACAATTCAAACAATACAATTAAGATTGCTTTGAGGCGCGCTAGGTTATAACGGGTGAACGGTCAAACTGATGGCACGACCCTGATCCACCAGTCCTGGTTCTTCAAACTTCATGCACGTACAGAAACCCAACCCTCCGCTACACCATTGTCAACAACACACAGGGGACAAGCCGCATGCCAAAGCTCCCAAACTGTCATCGCGCTTGTGGGTTTGTCTGCATGTCTAAACACCCGGTTATACCGCGGCGCTTTTTTAAAAACCACTGGATAAACGGCTATGGGTTTTTATTTGAAGGCTGTAAGCAGCAAGCGAGAATACGAAAAACAGTGTTCAACACTATCACACGACAACCAGTAAACGTCTAAGGCTCGCAGCCCCTCAAGACCGACCTTGTAGTCGTTGATCGGTCAGGGCTGCCTCTGGCGTTACTAGGAAACGCGATTAGCATCCAGGCTGAAAATAGATCAATCGGTTCAAAGGATCACGACTGCACACACACACTCGCGCGCGCGCGCACGTTGTGCTCCTACTCCAGTATACACAGCAGGGACGACACACAATCGACACAACACATTCGGAAATACAGAATACACAGCACACACACTTTCCGGGTCTAAGTGGCGCGAATATTAGCTGATGTATAAACAGACTTGCAAAACAAAACTAAGCACGAAGTGCTAAAATAAAAAAGGATTCGGAAAAAAAGACCCAGCATTATCCTGCACAGGTTTAGTACATATCCTTCATGCGTGATTCAATGTCTCGTTTCAGAACCGGCGCTGGAGGTTCTTTATAAAGTGGATGATATCACAAACTGTAACCACCTGCTGCCATCCACAGCCTTTATTTTCGCTACAGACGTGCACACAGGTCTCTGCTTGCCATTTTAAAAAAAATCTGGGTTCCGACATTTTATCTTTCCATACAATTCGACGAATGACTAATGCAAACCAAACAATTAAGAGGTAAACTGAGGGAACTTTTTTAAAAAAAAAGAGTAAACTATCAAGGCCTTTTCCTAATTGTTTCTACATAATCCCATGACATTATAATGGATGGCCTTTTAAAAGCCAACAATTTTCCTCAAAAAAGTGTTGTGGCCACGAAGGGCTGAAGTAAATTTATGCATTCCTTTTCACTAGCGGTGCTGCCAACAGGCTCCAGCTCACAGGCGCCTTTGTTGTCATTAAAATCTGGAGAGCTGCGACAAGCCAGCGATGCCCTGCACCGAAAGGTCTGTCTAGATTATGCGAAAATATTGTAGTTGAAAGGGTCATTATTACCACCTAGGCATACACAGGACAACGCACACGCTGGCGGTGTCTACGCAGTCAGAACTCAGCGAACTGCATAACCAGACAAAACTCTCGGTGTGCATCACAAAACACATGAATTCTTGAACAAGATGTGGGAACAACATACAGCAGCGAACATTTAATTCCCCCCCCCCCCGACACACACACACACACACACACACGCTGAGTGCTTTGTCTGATGGAACTGTACACGTGTCCTTTCGCCGTGTTTTGTCTTGTGTAAAATCGGTAGCTATCCTTTCAGCAATACTGCACTAGCTGCTTATAATGCAATGACCTCGATTCCCCCCCCCCAACCTCGCATCCCCCCCCCCAAAAAAAACTCTTTCTCTGCTAGAAAATTACTGTGTGAAAATAACAATTCTCTTTCTCCTTTCAGTTAAAAAGGATAATCAGACTATTGTTTCGCTGATTTAAAATTAAAAAAATAAGATACAGATTGTGTACGTGTGTATATTCAGCTATACACACACACATACAAATATATATGCACTGTAACACACACAGACACACAGAGGCATTCCGACTAGTGAATAGAATATCACGACTGACGTGAGGTAAACGTGTTGCTGACCTTGCTTTGGTGGGAAAGTGCTTCTACGTTTTGGTGATTTCACACTAAAAATGTTTGAGTGAGAGACGGGGGGGG
>SMGT01007812.1:650578-734774 GCA_004794575.1 Lanistes nyassanus
TGAGCTAGAAGTGTTTTGCCTATGTTAGACTGAGCAAACGTGTCAGAGTATGAGAATCTTTTCCCTCGGTAGATTTCTCTAGTTATTCACATTATTTCATAGCGTCGTCATCCTTTGGTGTAGAAACCATTGACCTGAAGCAGTAAAGGTTTTGGTGACGATTGCTCAATTAAATCTACATTTACGAGATCACCATAAAAGTTTGTCCAGTAATTCTGGAGAAGTCGAGTCCAGTAAGTTAAGGTACGACCCGTCATGTCACACTCCTAAGCGTTCAAAGTTTAGGTGTGGGGAAAAAAACCATAGCATGGTCCCTGAGCACCTTCTAACAGTTCCCATGAAATGATGTAAACACTATTACAAGTATCACCTTTATTTCAATTCTAATTCTTCCCTTACTGAGAGATTCTTCCCTTACTGAGAGCCTTATGCCCCCAGCAGTTGAGTAAATTTTAAAAACCTATAAATATTCAGTATGTTTAGGACCACACACACACACACACACACACACAAAACTAGACAAAAATTAACAGCCCAGTAGAATCAGAACAAGCCGTAAGTAATTGCTTCTTAGCATTCTGACAGTTCACAGGGAAGCACAGGAACACGATCAGGCATTGGAAGATATATTAATCAAAATTCATCAGATCTGATCTACTGTTTATAGAACACTAAAGTCAAGGACTGAAGTTTCTCTCAATATTTTTCAACAAAAATCCAAAGCATATTAGAAAGGATGAATATTCTTCCTAAAGCTCTAAGATTTTTTTGTCCCTCACATATATACCTCCTGTTGCTTGTTCCTATACTACTTTCAAGGCCAGACTATCATCAGCCAAGTGAAAACCTGCTGGAAATTTGGTGAAATAGGGTGTATGACTGGTATCTGCAAATCTTTAAATGAGGAGAATGGGAGGTAGTTCATGAAATGTATAAATAGGTTAAGAGCTAGTATGTATCCATAACATGATGTGGAGTGACGAACTAATGGCAATAAACACTTCATTCACATCATTACAAATTATATTAGAACACCAAGGTTACATATTGGTTTGACCTTGGTAAATAAAACGCCTGATCAATGAATGGTCTCAATCTGGACAGAGATCCGTCTTCTGTACCCAATTTCTTTAAATGGGCAGTGCTAGCTGTAGGCTTTAAAAAAGAAAGCCTCTGTGCACTGTGCTTTGAATTAGTTACTTCCCTTTTGGTTCTGACGGGTCTCAACCTCCACCCCTCACATCTTCATTAAATTCGTACCCAGGCAGTAACAAAATACAACAGCAGCAGTGGCAAGTTAGTTGGGAACTGTTACTCTCGTCAGTATGCATTAACATCACAGATGAACACGCTAGGCATGGATTATATGGCATCAACCAACAATATTTCAATTGTTTTGTAAAGGTAATTAGTCTTCAAGTTGTTCACTCACAAATGGAAAATAATTTGTGAAATACATTTGTACTCTTCGATTTTGCTTAATTTATCTAATTAACACTGTAAACAATCTTTGAGGATAACAAGGTCGAAGGTGAAGGTAACTCGAGCTGACTGGGTCATTATTTTCAACTATTTTGGAGGAAAAAACATTGTTATGACCCGACGGGATATAACTGAGAACACGGTCTAGAGGGATATGGATGGGAATAAAGCACTTTGCTCTCTGCCCTTATGTTTGTGATTGTGAAATCGTGTTCAATCAAAACATTCGCGACATTGTTAAGCAATGTGAAACGTGTATCATCATCATGTGACCGATCGATAGAACATATAGCTAGTCTGCAAACTGAAATTCCAGCACACATTAATGCATACATGTTTTGTCCGGCTTGATCCTACACTCGACGTTTTGTGTAACCTGACTGTGTACAATGTGTGTAATACACACTGAGAAATGATGACCCTTTATGCTCCAAAAGGAAGGTTTCTACATACCTTTGACGCGCTCTTCTTCCGGAGTCACGAAAGGATTGATTTCCGATCTGACGTATAGATGTTATGGTATCGAGCTAGATTACGTTCTTCAGATAATTGGCTATTTGGGATTGGGACGGAACGAATTCAAAAGGATCTGCTTTTTCAGCAGTATCAGCTTGCTTCTTGCCTGTACCAGCTGTCTTCAGCTTCGCAGCAGTAATCTTCAAGAAGTGCCCTTGAGCTTGGCATCAGAAATGTGTTCTGTGTTCATTTTCATGGTATGCTTGAGAGAGAGAGAGAGCTTCTCAAAAATAAATTTATTTTTAAAAACGGTTCTTAGTTGGCAGCAGCAGTACGTGAACTTGACTGCAAGTCGTGAAGTGTACGGACGTGCGCGCTTTCGTTCTTTCTCGCTCTCTTACAAACACACACACAGATACACTGTTGCATGTACTTTTAGCATTATACTCAGTATACTCCTATAACACGCTTATTAACCAAAATCGCCGCCGATGCCAAGAACCACAGATATTGAAATAAGTGAAGTTTAATGAAAATGAAAACCAAAACTTCAAAGGCCCAAGGGAAAAAAAAGTAAATTTGTAATGCCATAAAACAATGAAACCCTAGTTCAAGCAATTACAATACTGAGACCATAATCTTGGTTTCTCAACTTATTTGCAAATTAGCATAATTATGTAACCTATAACCTGTAATTTAAATATGTAGTCGAAGTTGCATTCATTTTGAAAATATTTCCTAAATGTATGTTTTTTCAAAGCATAAAAAGGCCCACCAGGGCTTATGCTCGAATAAAATAAGTGAAATGTAACCAGCATTATGGCCCCCATCCACCACCGTTCCATTCCAGTTAGCATTTGTAATACTGGTTTTATGTTACACAGCAAAATTATCAATGACGGTGCATTGTCCTCTTAAAACAATATCAGAAAATGGGAAATGGATACATATGCACAATGCTTTCTCATTGACACACACCTATCCTTGCACACACCCACATGCAGAAGCACACACTGACGCACCCACACACAAATGTGTTGCGCTGTTATAACTGTTTTGGATATCGGAGCAGGAGGGCACTTTCCATGGGTAATAATCATATTCCTTGTGTAAACAGCTTCTCCAGTACAATACTGAGAGTGAGATTCAAGCCAGAAAATTCATATAGCAGTACACAGTGAAGAAAAGTTAGGGGGCTTTTGTTGTTGCTTCGCTAACTTCTTCGGTGGTTCCTAGTCTCACGACGTTGAAACTGCTTTTCCTCTTCTGCTTCACATCTCCTGTGAATGGGGGAAAAAAAATCTATACCATACTATTGCATAGTATTTTCTCTATTTTCCTCTCTTTAGGTTTCCTGTACTTAGTTAAAATTGCAAATGAATGTAATATTTGCTTACCATTTTCTCAGTGGGGTGAGTGGGATGATGTCTTGTTTGATAAAAGTGCTTAGTTTTTACTCTCATTACATTCTCCCCCCCCCNNCCCCCCCCCCCCCCCATCCCTGTTTTTCTTTACATTCATAATTTGACAATTTTAGCTCGCATCTTTATACTTTACACAAAAATAGCATCACATTTGATCTGCACACTCATAGGTAATGAAGTAGACTCAGAAACCTTCAGAATCAGATCAACACCAACGACTGGTAGTGTTCGTATATTTGATAATCATAAAATGATTTTTATTATGAACATGGTACACTAAATTTTAAAAAAACAAACATTGCCAAGCACATAAATAGTTGTGCATTATTTGTTCTGTAGTGTGAGAAAAGGCAGAATTAAGAAAATACAGTGTGGACACCAGAGACCACAGTACCTTTCTTCTTTTAATTGCTTGTATTCATGAATCAAGACAATTGTGAAAACCAGCAGAATCTGCACGATGATTCCAACCAGTGGCCAGACAAAGGCATATTTGTCTAAGAATGGCAAAACAGGATTCTAAATGAAGAAGGATTTAGCTGGGGTCTGTGGATACATTCTCAGTAAAAACTGCAATCAAGATGACACCAACGAGGGCAGTACTGGAGACCTTCAGGCAAGAGATGTTTATTGTAACTTGGGCCAAAGTGTGGTCAAAACAAGGGCTTCACCGTGCTTTATTGGTGTTCAGATCCTTACAGGTTGTGTTTAGGCTCACGAAAAATTAAAACATAAGATAGTGCAAGGAAATGCATAACCTAGGATCAAGTATTTAGAGAGCAGCACCAGGAATCCTCAAGAGATTTTTGTAAGTTAAGCAGTTGTAATTATAAACTTGACCCCTCCCTAAAATCGAGATGAGAAATTGAAAAAAAAACCATTTGGGGCAATTTTATTACAAAGTGTAGCTTACAAGCTTGGTTTTACCATTCTGGACATGACTGACCCAAGACACGCAGTTTAACAGCTGAGTGCACCACACCAGGGTATTTAATACTGGTTGCCTCACATCTGTAATTTGCCGCATCGTCGAAGTTGATTCTCTTGATGATCAGCTGCTGGGCAGGATAGCCATTCACTGTAGTGTCTTTGATTATAAATCGACCACCAGGCTGCAGGCATATAAAAACATGAGCTTGCACATAAGCACATGTAAATGGATGCATAAACATGCAAATTTAAATTCCTACATAAGCAAGGCTCTGCAACTTTTTAAATCCACTGTAGTAGACGCATATGGTGTGTGTCTAAGATTTTCTGGGTTAAATGTGTACACGTCACAGTGATGTAGAAGATGTGCGCATACAAAAGACAGGAACAGCTTACAGGTCCTATTGCCAGAAAGCATTGCTTCCTGAAGGCAACCCGACCTATTTTATTCAAGTCGGCACGTTATGCTTTTTCTTTTTGTCGCTAAAATATTCCTCGCTATCCCCCACCCTTTTTTAATTTCTGTCGTCCTACCTACACATAATGGGAAGCAAGAGAATGTTAGTAAAGGCTGACCAGCGCAAACTTCAGACACACCAAGAGAAAACGTCACAAAAAAAATTGGGTTTTGCTTCCGGAAAAACCTAACCCAACCCCAACAAAAAGACGGGACGAAAAGCTTTACAGCTTGCAAGGCACGAACGCTTTCTGAGCGTGACAGTCGATTAAAAGAAAACAACAAAAACAGATATGCAGCCAAACTGAACTGTGTCGGATTCGTAGACATCTTAACTAATCTAAACTGAGCGTGCACCAAGACGCTCGCTGGCTGCGTAGCCAAGCGACGCCATGCATTTGCCACCCGCACAAGCAGCGTCTGCTCTTGTGTAGATTAGGTTGTCTTGCGCGTCAATAGCTGACTGTTTAAAGCTATTAATATCAAATATCAGCAATTTGCAAACCAATAACAGCGCATGCTACACGATTGTTGACAATCGTCAGGTTGTATACTATCACCACGTACACTAGTATTTTTGCTAGTAATGACGCCTATAATTAGTACTAATAAGCATGCCGCTGAAAACTTAAAGATTAAAACTGGCCACATCTTTTTCTGTGCACACTGGTCAGGTGCATCCATGCAGCACACAATAGAAACACGAGCGAGCACGCATCCAAACAATCGGATGAGCACGCTGGCCACCGGACAGCTACGCTGACACCAGGCGATGGTCAGTGTAGATTATCTAAGATGTCTATGATCAGACTCCTTGTCGCGATTACCCGTATTGCCTTGTGGTCTCTGTACCAGACGACCTTCGGCTTGGGATGGCCGAGCACCAGGCAAATTGCGTTGAAGTCATCTCCTTGGCGCATTGAGGAACTCTCCTCAGTCATGATTACTTTGTGCTCGGCTGAAATGACGCCAACCGTCCCGGAGGTGGGGGAGGGGGGAGGGGCGAGGGAAATTAAAACGCTGTTTGAGTTAGCGAGAGAGAACACGTGGTGGAGAACTAAAAACAACACTGATCGGAAAGCTCAGTAAAACTTCATATTACAAACGTAGGTTATCTAGCTGTCGATATAGACGTCAGGAAAAATACGGCGTATCGATATTCATGTAACGCACTGTGGCTCTCACATTGAAAATGTTTTACGTATATAATCAGTACTTCAGCTCAGCTATAACTGATGCGTGCAGCTTTACTTTCAATGCGTGGTCTGTGAAGCTTTGCTCTGCAAGTTTGTACACTTTCAATGGAGGGATAATTAACTTGTGTGAGCGTTGTTATCGTCAACTGGCACGTATATTAACCAATAAGACCTTGCACGCACGTGCGTATACACAGACAACAGAACACTACAACAAATATTTAAAACGAAACCCATCAATATCCGGGTCGCTGACCATAGAGGTTTGCCGGTTGTCGGACTTTTCCAGAAACATCGTCATAGCAGCAGTAATACACATCAGCATAATCCCGAACTGTAAAAAAAAAACAAAGGAAGCATTTATGTGCACAAGAATGAGCTGGGAGTTATGTCCTTCCGCGAGAACAAGGCACACGGTTCACTGTGTATTCGCCCAAAGCGGTGCATGTCTTTAAGCGCACGCATGGGCGCACGTACACGTCTGAAGCCCTTTCTTAACGGGACGCGGACGTGTGCACGTTAGTTCGAAAAACGTGACCTCTTTCGGTGAAGTAGGACACGTGTTCGCTTTAAGAGACGCTTTGTAGTCTGTTTATTCCTGGCATACTATGTACAGAAGTAGCAACAATCACTCACATATACTCCTCAAAATGTTAAGCAGCACACCTTTGACATCGTATATATCGTACTGATGGAAATGCGTCATGAAAAGTCTGTTGCATAATGGTAACGCACCATTACGTGCAAACAAGACACTTTTTACCCTATTTTATATCACCGCTCCGGCCAAACGGTGAGCTTTGTTAGTGGTATAACCCCACTGTGAGGAACACTTTTCGAACACAGCTTTAACTTCAGACAAATGATTAAGCGCCTATATTATTTAGTCACCGGCTACAGTCGCCCATGCTATGGGAATGCTGCAACCAGGCGTCTCGCAAAGCGCTGGTGCCAGACACTGGAGTTCAGAGAAACGTCATCCACAGAGCCTTTCATCGCTTTCAAGCTACTCGACAAAACTCGAAATTGCCTCGTAGTGATGGACTAAGGGTCACAACCCAGCAAAGAAGACTGTTTCCTGTTCCTTACTGCCAGAAGACACCATTTTACGACTCCAAGAAACATGCAAAATGTCCTGCATGCACCCGCTGGGAACCGCGTTTCTACACAGACCATCGGGAACCGACTGGGTGGGGCGGGGGAGGGGGAACAGTGGCGCCACGGTCTTCAATGACGAGTCCACATTTTGCCTGGAATTCCATGATGGGTGTCAGTTTGTCTGCAGACAACGTGGAGAGCGATATGTACGCTGTTATGTTGCTGAGCATGACCGATACAGACAGGTGGGAATATCATGGTTTGGGCTTGAATCTGCCGTCGACGTAGGCCCTCGTTGTCTTCAGAAGAGGCACTGTGAACGTTGGGCGATATTTCAATGGCATCATCAGACCATTGGTGATGTCCCTGGCAAGGCAACTTGGTGCTGGATTCATTTTCAAGAATGATAATGCAAGTCACAGGGCCGCTGTTGTCCAGAACGAGCTCAACCTGAACAGCATCGCACATCTGCCCAGGTTATATCATGTTTCCCGGATCTTAATTCCATAAAGCAGGCATGGGACCTGCTTGGGAAAGCTGTTTGCGAATGTCTACTCGTACCCACACCCTGGCTGCCCTAGAGGATGCAGCTGGTGACTCATCTGAGGGCAACCCTCAAGCAAAGCTGGACAGGCTGACTTAGTGATTACGTCGATGCTAAAGCTTATCGAAGGGTGCATTCAGGCTGTGGAGTCATATTCACTACTGCTAAATGCAGCCAGCAAATGTGGATTACATGTACCTTGATTTTTGTTTTGACACTGAGATGTCTTTTTAAGTAAATGTTTGACATTTTTTTATTTTTTCATCAATATTTTAAACATCTAAACCGATTTCATTCCTGTTGCACTTGGTAGATGACTTGACAATCAAATCCTCGTATGTACACCTGCAGGTAGATGCATTCATTGTTAATTTTTTCGCACGTATGTTGCTCAACATTTTGTGAGGGGTATTTTTTTTTTAATAATATGCATCTTTCAAAGTTGCCCAGGGTGTCGCTACATGTAATCTGATCATGACGATGGACAGCAGCGTTAGCATCACTTAGCAGTGCAACGTACCACCTTAATAATATATGCAGTCGACCCCATTCTTGGCTTATGTGTACTGAAAGCTGGCTGACTTTCAGCAGATCATACAACGGCTGCAGCATCAATGAGAATCAGTGACTCGCTGGTGCTCTCTCAACGACCCCCACCCCACCCCCACCCCCACCCTCCATCCGTTTCCCACTTGCCCTGTCCTGAAATCAGTAATGGCCAAAACAATTTCATCAGGTATCGACGTCTCAATCGCTTCGCTGAAGGGTTCATTGATAATTTAACCAGAAGCAATCACACACGTTTCCGATTGTTCTAAACCACTGTTACATGCACTCCGTGAAGGGTGACTGGCGAACAGACAGCTCTAGAAATTTGGGCAACACAGGTTTCTTTCTTTTTTTTTTAAATATGAAACTGCGCGGTTTTCCTTTGTACGTTTGTTTACATGTTTTTGGTTCATTTCCACGTTCTTTCACATCGAGCTGCCAGATGAAGTTGCTGATGATTCTTGTGTCATGGTATGGACAGGCACTGCCTCCATCTACATCAGGCTCAGCGGGATCTTAGAAAGTTAATTTGTTCCCTCTAACACTGCGCACGTGCACGCAAAACAGATATAAGGGGCGCCAAAGATTACAGAGTAATGAATACACAAAGCACTCCGTTTATTCATTTTTTCCCCCGACAGTCCGGGGAAAGTGCATAGTCTGGAGCTCGAACTAACGTAGAAGTACTTTAAGCATGCAACAAACTGGGGGGGGGGGGTGGTCGTGAGCGTATCCCCAAAGCAAATCTTGGGGGAGGGGGGTTGGGGGAATACCGCTATAATAAACTTCTCCGAGTAATGGGAACATATTCCACACTGTAGACTCCCCACCCCCGCCCCCCAGCGTCCAAAGGCCGTCTTAACCAGACCAATGTGCGTTCTAGTTCTCCGAACCGTATAGAAATGGCCACTTTCGGCGAACTAGAAAGTATTCGTACATTCGTCCAGTTATGAAAAACCTCCAAGGTTCCCCCCCCCCCACTCCATCTGCACTGTATAGGCTGATGCGCTGCAAAATTCTATGCGAACGGAGCGGTTATAAAGTCGTAGACTTGGTGGATTGGGCAATATATATATATATAACTCATGTGAATAACTTCTTTTACTAGCGGCAAAAGTTTTTTCGCATGTAAGCAAACGCACCACAGAACAATGCCGAAACGCTAAGCAAGAGTTTGTCATGGATGGGTTGCATAAGCCTCCTATGTCCAGTTCATAGGTAAAGGTCCATGTAAAGCATGTAAAGCAGGACGAACGGAGCTTAAGTGACATTACTTATTTGAACGGAAAGTGCATTAAAATGCTTATGCTATCCAAAACAAAGAAGTGACCCATATTCTTATACGTTGAACGTCACTTTATTCTGAATTAGTTGCTTACCTGCAGTCAAGATAATCAAGCTTCCATTAGACGCTTCTTCAAAGCTGGTTGGTTGTAGGGGAACGAGGTCCTTAATTCGGGTCCCGTTGGAGGTTTCCCAGTACACATTAATGCCACTCACGCTCGGGGTGCAATCAAGGATTGCGTTCTTGCGATATTGGAATTCTGCATCTCTGGTCTTTAGTTCTGATCAGGAGACACAATGATGGAAACCCTTTATTTTTCATTCCCCTTTAATCTTTTCAACGTTTGCTCTATATTTGCATTCCCTTTTCTTAATCCTTTGCAAATCTGAAGTGTGCAATGAGCAACAGGACCTGACAGGTTACAACACACAAACAAAACATTTTCCATCTATCCTTCGTTCGTTTCTTTCTTTCCTTCTATTTCAAATTCTCAAGCCACAAAATTTGTCAGCTTGAGCAGCATCGTCTGATAAACTTGCAGACCGGTTACAACAGATCAAGGTTGACCGGGGTCGAAAGAACTGTTACGGCATAAGTACAAACATGATTTGTCATAATTATTGGATTATTAGCAATCAATTTCATGCTCACATTAAACATAATAATACCCTATATCCGAAGTAATAATTGTTTGATGTTTACGTCGTCCCAAACAGCGGTGACGTTACTACCTCGATTCGCTCGCTTTTTCTTGAGTATCAACTTTGGCTTGCAGGATTACGTATGCTGTCAGGCCGTGCAGGTGGCTTTAATGTCGAGTGTCGTGGCTTATGTCAACATACATTGGTGGACGATTCCTGTCCTGTGTTTCGCGCAACAGCGCGCTGAAGTGTTTTATTCGCCGATAGAAGACTGATAATGAATGAACATATTTTAAACTGTTCGGCATTTCGCAAAACTTCTCACTCTTCCTTGAACAATCTTATTCAACATAAGCCCAGCAAGACAGTGTCCTTACAAATATCCACCAATATCGCGGTATGCCTCGAGTTTCGATATTTATTTTATACCACATACCATATTGTGTTAGCCAATGGTGGCAGATTTCAAACAGACACTTTTTTAAAAAAATTCCTGGGGGAGGAAGGTTTTTATTATAATGCTAGGCAGAGAAGTCAATCAATGGATGATATTTCAACCACAAACTGAGAGAAAAGAGATCCCATGTGCTGGTAAAATTGAAAAAACGAAGAAAAATGCCTGTACTTTCGAAAAATGTCATACTAAACTCTGCGAGCAAACATGATTGTGCAGCCCTAGGCTGCGTAATGAGGCGTCGCCTATATAGGGAATTTCCGTGCTGTGACAAGATTCGTTTACAGAAGCTTTCACTGTTGGATATGTGTATTATAGTTGTTGAATCGTAAGTTATAATGAATTAAATTGCCGCAGAACGTCACAGAGCTAAACGGAATCACTCTAGATGAACCTAATGTCTTAAGACAGGCGAATGAGCAAATTTCGTCATGCAGAGAGAGAGAGAGAGAGAGATCCTACTCCCTCACTGATAGTTTCAAGGGATATTTTTTTAAATACTCACCAACGTTCACGCAGACAACTGAAACACAATGCGAAACATTGAATCATCAGAGGTCAGTCAACTGAAGCACGTTGTGTGCGTGCGTGCGCGCATGTGTGTGTGATAGCAATTGAAAAGTGCAGGGAGGGGTGGGGGGAGAAGAGGGGGATAAGGGGGAGAGAAACAAGTTTCGGATCCGGCGTCCCCTGTACATGCCAATAGCGCTCAATGGAAGGTTCATTATTACCAGTTTTTTACCGGACAAGGTATACAGCATGTCCAGAGAAACAGCCCCTGAAAAGTGTGGCCAAGGAAAAGACCCAGGATAGGGTTTTGCCGGGGACAGGACAGTATATACACTAGATAACGTGCCAGGTCGGGGTGTACACGTTAAGTGCTTTGCTTTGCTTTGCCGCACCGTATCCATATAGCGTTCTAGACTGTCGTGTGCTTTGTCTTGCGCGCCTTATACGGAAAATTTGGAGACCGTTTCAGCGCCTCTCGCAACATCCACGAGGCCAAACAGATGGGTAGGTAATTTAAGAGGGATAGGGCTTCTACCTCGCGGTGACTTCGCACTGAGAGGTCCTATTACCGAGTTATTCATTTGCTGAAAGAGCCGCCAGACTGATAGCTGCGGTAAGATGGCCAGTGAGGAATCTACAAATATTATCCTTGACCACACCTAGATTCGAACCAGGAACCTTCAACACGGTACTCCCAGGCTCTACCCCCGGAGCTGGCCCCTAAACCATACAGACAGTCGTATCACCTGCAGCGGCTGACCGGCAGCGACTCAAGCGCACAGTGACCATCGTCTCGGCCGCTGTTTGTCTCTCTCCAATCCTTTACCCCAGTCTCTTTGTGCCTCCCCCGTCCATCCTCCACCCATAGTCAAGGCACCCCAAAGTGGAAGCGATTTTCCATTAAATAAATGAACTCGCTACCTCAATAAATGTTCCACATGATATTCGGAAAAAGTCAAGATATTATGATTTTCAACAACAAATTGTGTTAATGGGGTGAGGAGTTTAACAACTAGTCACCAAGACAGTGAGAAGCATGCCCTGTGGTAGCTTTGTTTACAGGGATGACCAGCATCCGGGTATTTCTCCAATGAGAACAGTCCATCACATCAAGCGTGATGTTCAAATAACTCGATCCAAGAAACACACAAAAACTGGTTAAACTCTGACATAAATTCTACGTAAACCTAATTTAATTGTAACTTTGAGCTGTGTGTACCATTTTTATCTGAGGGGGTGGGGTGGGGGTAGGGCGAGGGAACGGGGAAGGTTCTCGATCTGTCAGGACCGAAAATGAAACAATGCAAAAAATGGAAAACTATACACAGAAAAGGCAGAAGGCAGGGCATTGCCCTTCTCTCCTCAGATGCGCGCGCGCGCACGCACACACACACACACACATAGAGGAAATAATAAAAAGTCAAAGACCGAAAATAGCTTTACAGGAGAATGTACAAATATTTTCAAGTATATTTGGGGTTTTTTTTTTGGGGGGGGGGTGTTTTTCCCATTCCACATTAGCTTACGCCGTAGTAGACAGCACCCTCTCCATTTCCCCCTCTCTGTCTGCCTTGGGAAAGTCAATCAGCTGATAATTAAGATAGTCCAAATTAAAGTCTTGCAAATAACCAACGCCTCAAAGATCTGTATATCGCCTGTAATTTTCTGTAAATCAAAATGCACACACACACACACACAGCCTTAGACAATCTAGATGTGCAAACATACCAATTACCATAATTTTTTATTCATTTATTTTTACTGGAGGCAAGTTGTTTCAAAATTAAAATATTATTTTAATGACACCATGTATACATACTGATCTTGATAAGTGACACTTTAAAGGAAAAGGAAATGTACTCTCTTGAATTCGTTTAGATCTATGCCTGCTATTCGTGGGTGCATGTTTGGTTAGGGGCAGAGTGCAAAGGGTTACGGCAGATCAGGTATATTGATCGAGATTCTCGTACGCTGCATAAGTGAAGATCTAGCTTGGCTTCTCGACTGAAGCCGTGCAAGTAAATCAAACCAAAAATCATTGATCACAGTTCTCGGTTCTCGTTCTGTTACTGCTAATAATGTTATATTAAAAACATACAGACAAAACAGTTGTTGGATGAGAATCAACAATGAATATTTGTTCATCTCGGAAACTTAAACATTTTATCTTTAAAAGAAACTTACCGAGTTGAACTATCGTAAATTTCAGAATGATATTTCTGGTTCGCATACTGCTTGTAGTTGCATGACCGTAACCAGCAATTTTTTTTTACTGCTTTCCGATTACAAATTTTCTGTAATCGTACTTGCCGCCAAGATTTTTCTCTATGACGTCAAATAATAGCGCATGCGTCGCAGTCATTTCAACGGTACCTTTAGTATAAACCAATGGATAGACGTAGCTGTCACCACGTGACGCATAATGAGCCGAATTTGGGCGGGAATCTAAAGGCAGTCGTCTGCACGCTCTCAGTCTTTGTTCGCGGTGGTGAAAGCAGCTTTGGTTGTGTGAGAGAAATTTTGTGCTATTATCAAACATCATGCCTGGAACCAAGTAAGTACATCTATGTTAAAAATGTGCTGTTTGTCAAAATAGTAATAAACCATGAAGCTGTACTGTTGAATTATATCCTTTTTTACTGGCGTGAAAAAAAGATATGCCTGTCGATTGAGGAGGTGAATCCTCGATTATTTGCGTGACCCGCTTTTGCAGTAGTCGACACAAAGGAACGAAGAGTTAAGGAAATTGGGACATTCTGACAGCTTTGACCATACATGTGTGTCAACAACAATCAAAATTAGTTTCCTTTAAAAGAACTGTTGTGATCATATTTTGTTTTAATTAGCAGTACTTGTGTTAGCGATCGCGAATTCATTAAATGACGTCACGAACCCGGCAACTCTGCTGTGCTGCATTGATTGACCCAAGCTCTAGAAACATCCACTGCAAAGCTCACTTTTTTCCTCGGGGAAAAATCTGTTTTGTGGTGTGCCTTATTCCGGATGATCACGTGTTCTCAGTACGTCTTTTTAATGACAACACTAGAGCAATGAGAAAAGTACTATTACAAACATTGGGCAACTGTCAATGACAGTGTCATGCTACTTATCCTACTAAATCAAATGTTCAGTTTACCGTGTTGATGTTCGAGAAATAATGGGAACATTTTTGTATTGCCTATTAGTACTCGAAAGAATTATTTTAATCTACTTCAACAGGGAAGAAGTTGAGGTAGAGAGCACCGAGACCGTTCCAGAGATCAAAGGAAAGACAGTGGAAGATGTGAAAGCTCAGATTGAACAGGTAGGTACAAAAGTTTAATTCCACGTGGTTCTAGAGTTTTGAAGCAGCTGGTGTATAACAGTTTCTTTCAAGGGAGACTATTTAAGTACAAATTAATCCGTTAGGTGTTAATTTTCTTAACTGTTTATTTTAGAGATCCGACAGCGTTGAAAGAGCAAACTGTTTGACTTTTGCAGGCCGAGAAACAAGAAGAAGCTGAATCAACAGAGGAGAAAGCAGATATCGTAGAGGAAAACACAAATGACAATGCATCTACAGACAAGTCAGAAGCAGCAGAAGCAACCACAGGTTCAGCATTTTAAAATTATTTCCTTAATTCATCCCGTGATTTTCAATTGCTGCCCAAAAGGTTTAAGAGCTGTGTGAAGTTTTCTGAAATTGTTGGTAAAACATTTCTATCCCATTAAAAAAGACAGCTTTGAGGCCTGATTTAAGGAGTCCACTTCTAAAGTCTGCGGTTGCGATTTTTTTGTTGCATAAGTGATGTAATTTTCATTGTTTAAATGCAGAAGTTGCAGTCTGTAGCTACAAAACCATGCTATTTTTGTGCGTTTTGTGAGATAGTTTTAATGGAAAATAATTTCCAAGCTAGACAAACTAAAACCAGTCACTTGTAGGCTAACGTTATCTTTGCATTATTATGTCTGCAATCACACAATAACAGTGACATAAAACTTGGCAGAGATTAACAAGCAAAACAATGTATTAAACAGAGAAAATCGCTAGTCATTTTATAAGAGGATATGTGCCCAACTTGCATGATTGCAAGTCATGCTGTTTCGGTTGAATTGGAAATTTCTTTTCCCTTCATTACCCTTTCCCCTTCCCCTCCACTTGTCAATGAGTTATCCCCCGCCACCTCCATTTGGTGTTAACATTGTCCTTGTTTCTTTAAAATCCTTCCAGGCCAGAAAAGCATTAATCTGAGTAATTGATATTTAGTCATTTTAATAATTGCAGTTTAACACTTTTTTCAAAAACATCTCTACAAAATTTAATAAAGGCTTTAGCATGGCTTGAAAATTTACCTAAATCCCTTGGCAAACTTGTGGTTATAATAATATAACATCAGTGCGCCTTAGAGGATGGGAGAGGGCACATCCCTTCTCTTTATTCTAATTATTGTAACCTTGACCTAAGCATGCTTTGGTTAATAGGCAACTTTGGGGGGGGGGGATTTACCTGTTGCAAAATATGTGGGGTGGGGGCAAAGTGTTGTGCAAAAAAAAATATTGAGAGACAAGCAAGCGACAGTATTGAAGATTTGAGGGTTTTTTAAGGTTAAGTAAAACTTAAAAGTGTGCCCCACAGTTTGATGCTATATGTAATGATTCTTCTAATGCATTTCAGCCAAGCAATGGGTTTTGTAAAAGCATTTGGCAGTAGCATGTTCCCCAACAGTCAGCAACATTAGAACAAAAGTGTGTCCAGGGGCCATAACAAAGCATATGGCCTTGCCATCAGTACATTTAAAAAAAAATTTTTTTGACATTGTCATTGATCATCTGCTGTCTGCTGTTCTGGAGACCCCCCCCCCCCCCCAAAAAAAACTGTGGCATCTAAAGTATAGATGGTGGTTTCGGGTGAACTAGCCTGTAATAAGAATGGACAGAGGAACCACACCTGGTTTTCTCAAAAGGCGGTTATCGCTATTTCTCATGTCAGGTAAATGGCAGTGAACCAAGATGGTGGTTAAATTTTAATTTTCCAACAACCAACTGCATGTTATCTATTGTCATATATGCACCGAGATTTTGAGGGTTCAAAAGTCTTAGAAGCTGGTCTGTCTTCTTCTTTTTTTCTTTTTTTTTAACATTTAGGAGTTTGTGCGTGAACTTTTCTTAGTCATACTACCCATTTTATTGAAGATTTTCTTGTATGTGTCGGTATTGATTGTGCTGTGTCTTTGTCTGCAGATGTATCCGAGACAGCTGCTGAGAAGCGGTGCGCAGAAGAAGAAACAGCTGAAGATGAGAGTCCCACCAAGAAAGTAAAGACAGCAGAGGAAGAAGAAAGTGAAAAGGCAGAGGAAGAAAATGAAGAATCTGCCTAAATTTTGGCTAGTGTGAAAGTGTAGAAGTGTTTCTTCTGGATTTCAAAAGCCAGCTGTAAAATTTTCATGGTCTCATTTCGTGTTCAGTTGTTCGTAAAATAAAATGTTCATTATGTTTCCCATATTTCCTGTGGTGTTTTGACTGCTTACGATGGCATTTTTCTTTGTCCAACTCCAAGCACAAATGGAGTTATACAAGTATTCCTTTATTCAAGGATTTCAACATGTTTTCACTTGACGGAAAACAAGTACAACCAGAAAATCTATTGGTGCCAATTCTGCTTCCATTCTATCTTGCATTCTGCAGAATTGGTGCATATGCCTTATCTGGCACTTCCTCTGGATATGATGCCTTACAAGACTTGGTTGTAAAGCATTCAGCATAGCAGTCTGATGCAAAACCACTTGAGCTGTGGAATTGGTGAAAAATATGTGAACAAGCTGGGTTTAGGGAAAGATGCAGTACCCTTTTGTGGGGCCAACAAATTGTGGTCAATGGGGCGAGTTGACTTCAAAGTAAAATGCATGCCAACCTGTTAAAATAGCCCATAAGATGTTCATTGTCACAATATTGTACAGCATGCACATTCTTCAGTTATTAAAATTGGGTGTAAATATTCCCTTCAAATTACATTTGCAAGATAAGCTGAAAGGTACCAGAGCTTGTTTTACCTGCTGTGTATTGATGTAAAAATGCATATGCTAGCTGTTATTACAGCATTGTACATCCTACACTGATAGTTGCTGCAGATTTAGATTACCACACTGTGGTACATGTACTTGCTGTAGAAGACGGTGGCTAATATAAATGTTTGGCTGCACTTCCCATTAAAACATCAGTATAGTTGCATTTGTTAAATGGCAAATACACATCACATCACCCCACCCTATAAAGTTATTGCAGCAAAATGGCATACTATTGCAAGCTCTTCCAAATTATGGCCTTTCTGGTGATGCATTTGTGTAGCTGACCTGTGGATGTCAGTGATATGTTTGATACACAAATTATGGTTGCATGTGTACTCTGGGTGGGGGAGGGGGGCATTCTTAAGTAGGAAAGCAGCCTCACACCTGTGTTGCTCAATAAATTATCCCTGCAGGTATTTTGTAGAATACTGTTTAAGAGATTGAATTTACTATAACTGCCCAACAAAAAGATGCAAGAAAACTGCACAGTGATCCATGGCCTGTCTCCACTGGTTACTTGAGCAACAAAAGCAGACTGCAACTAGAATTTAATACTTTTTATCAGCATTGGTTTTGCGTCATTGTTATGCTTCGCTAGGCAGAAGGGGGTACCGACAATTCTTGCTGGTAGGCAGAAGAACATGAAATTTGGAAGTGGGTTAATTAGTTGGGCATTGCGATGCTGAATATGGATTTTTAACTGTTTTTCTTAATATGGGAAGACCTTGACTGATTAGAAAGATGTGTTTTGCTCATGCAGTGCTGCTCGCACATCACTATATCATTACCAGATCTTCATGCACACAGGTGTAAAACAAAAATGTGGGATTTGCCTTAATTATACAAAAGGTATTCAAACCAAATGACCTTTACAAACTGGAAAAAATGTGACATTATTGTTGACCTTCCTGCATGGAGAAAAAGTGAGCACTAATCAAGCCAGTGTAACTGTTCATGGGAGAAATGGTCTACCAGGTACTGTCCCTCTGGTTTAGAACAGTGGATGAGCACTCCAGACTTAATGGGCAACACAAATAGTTGGCAATTTTGGCATTCTATACAATTGGAAATAACAGGACATTTGTACAGCCCAAAAATAAATGTGTCTTTAAAAAAATCTTCACTACAGCTACATGAAAGGACATTACAAAAGATGTCTATATTTTGGATTCACATCCATTCTGCATGTAAGACAGGGAAATTCCTTGGTAAAGAAAGGGTCATACCTGAAACCAAAAACCCAAAAGGAAGTCGTCCAAGTTGAGTCAAAATATTGTAAATCATTAGGCTTACATAAAACATTCCATACCTTGTATAATTCACACTTGGCTGTTGATTGAAAATTCTGATGCATCTACAGTTCAGTTATCTAAGCTAGACTAAACGTTTGTTCGTCTTTATAAAAATACCAAAATATTGCCAATTGGCGATGTTCTAAAATAAAGTCTGCCGAACACTTTATGGATTTATATTTTAACCACCTTAATGTTTTGCATTAAAAAATCTGCCCTCAAAAACCCCACTTACCAAAAGTTGATGGCCAAGTTACGTTTTTCCTTAGGACTTGGTTGCGACTGAACTTCATGCCACCAAAAGGCTGGCATAAATAAGACTTCCCCTTCTTTAATTGTGCAAGATAGTGGCCTGGCCTTTCTGAACTTGGGAAATCTCTGGAGACAAACAGTAGACAACTGCCGACTGTTATATGAGTCTAGCTCTTTATTGTGTGCATGTTACGTGTATTGTGTACACATCTTAAATTTACTGTAACATTATTTCAGTCCTTTGATCAGAGTGGTTGCGAAGTATTTGAAGACGAAAATGTTTCTCTGAATGAAAAAAAAAACCTGGAGTTTAGTGGACCTGATATGAGTGCATCTCTGTGCATATAAATGAAACTCTAAAGCCAGCTAATTCTGTTATGTGTGGGGACTTTAAAGTGTTAACATAGGTGCAAATGCACAAGAAAGCCTGCCTCCATGAGCATGTCTAAAAGACATTTTACTGCATTCTGAAGACAATGTTGGATGGTGTATCTTACATTTTATATCATTATATGCCTACAGACAACAAAGCATACAAACCCATGTGGTCAATGCAGTGTATTTAAACAGTTATTTTTCATAAATACTGTAATGCAACTGCTAATGCATCAGTCTACAGTTTTTGTTGCATGTTAGTTTGATTGCAGATTGAGTTTTTAGTTTTGTATCCACTTTTCCTCCCCTCATCTTCGAGTACTTCAATTGAAGAGATTATGAAATCTTTATACAGTAGTCACATACAAATTATAGATGGGTAGTGTTATTTTTTAGAGATAGTCGCTGTGTGCAGTTCCAGCTTTTGTAGCCTTGCTGGATCAGACTTGCTGTGCCAGTCAGGGCATGGTGACTGGGTTGCTTGGACAAGCCACAAGAGCCACGAGGATTGTGGGCTGGACAGAGGTGTCTCCCTTATTTGCTAATTCTGTCGGTGTTGAAGAGGTTTTGTGACTTCGGGTGCAAGTTAATATGCATTACATGTACTAAGATTGTGCTCAGCATCCTAAACTGCCAGGTAGCTAATGTTCTTATTCCCATCGAATTAAAAACCTGGGTTACAAGGGACTGAACCCATCAATAAAGCAGAAATTAACTCCTACTCCACCCTCCCATCCATGCAGCATATAGCATATACAGACTTCATATTGTCTCAACCTTGGAATCTGCTCGATATTTGTAAACTGAAAACAGCAAACCAGAATGGACATGTGAACATGTTTTGATGTTCGGGGTTCCAATTTTCCTTTGGTCTAAAAACATTCCTGGAGTTACAGAATCGTGTTCAAGGTCCTTGAAATATGAAAAAATCCTCAAAAATGATCATAATTGTCTGCCTTGTTGGATGTGTACTGGTTTTGATTGGTGCACATCAGGTAGATGCTAGCGTTGCAGATTTGGCAATGGTGACCCAACAGTTAAAATTTAGAACTTAAAGGTGAGACACTTGATCTCCATCTCACACATTTTGTCTTCATTAAGGCTCCTGTTTATGCAGCCAGTTGTTCGACATCATACGGACTGTAGCTGCTGACTTGCCATGAAATCCAAAGTACTAGGAGAGCTCGGTTCAATCTTCCTGCAATGCATTGTAGCATATAGTACTTCTGTTATGGGGAGATCAGCAGCAGATAAGTCTTTCATTGTGTGGAAGGTGGGGGAGTAACAAGAGCTACCAGGCATCAGTTTGGAAGAAGCACTAGGTTTATTATGCAATACTCCTTGAATAAGCAAAGAGAAAAACAGGTGACCGCGGCTTGGGGTAATAAAGGTACAAGAGCTACCAGGCATCCTCTTGACATTTTTAAGAAGTAAACTTGGGAAGAAGCACTAGGTTTATTATGCAATATTCCTTGAATATGCAAAGAGAAAAACAGGTGACCGCGGCTTGGGGTAATAAAGCTATAACAAAAGGAACTTGGTCAAGCGAGTTAGACAAAAAAAAAAAAAATGTTTCGGGGCATAACCCCTTCTTCAGGACGCCATAAACAGATAAAGATAACTTAGCTGACAAGGATGGTGATCATGCACAGTCGATGTCATCTGTGCTCGAGATACTGTAGGTGTACTGTATGGCAGGGTGGAAGTTTTTTATGTACTGAATGTATTGTAGCAGCTGCGACTCAGAGAGGGAGGTGGCACCTGACTTTTTGTCTAACTCTCGCTTGGCTAAGTTCCTTTTATTGTACCTTGAATATGCAAAATAAACCTTTTATAAACCTCTGGTTTTACTCTGATAGCGAAGTGTGGCGATGGGTGGGTGATGTACCCAGATATACACAAGTTTACTTCTCATTATCTTTAGACTCGACATGGTAAACTGCCAAAGACTGACCAGAACAGATAGCGGGAACTTATAACAAACGCAGCTGGTACCTTGATACCTTGATACCTACCTGAATGTCTGGGTTTAAAATGTCAATGGGAGTCATGACCATGGATGTACTGTCCAGGAGTGTGGAGCGTTTAAACTGTTTTCTTGTTGTGTTGTAAGTCAAGAGAGCTTCAGGAATGTGTGCTTCATACAACAGCTCATTGTTGTGGGGCTCGAAGAGTATGAGTTCCTTAGAACCACTAATCTGTACAAAATAAACACAAGCAGGGCTGTAAAAATGACATTTTGAAAACATTTAAAACTGTATTTGCACTTCCAATAACTTAAATGAAGTATAGCTCTGAACTTTAAAAATTGACAAAAGTATGATAAAACAAAAAAATTACTATTGCAATATCTAGACAAAAGCTGTAGTATTTCCTGAGGAAAAAAAATGAAAGTATTTGTTAAATACCCTGAATTTTTACTTTATGCATCTGGAATGACACCATTACTTATGGACATATTTATATCAACACATTTGCTGAAAGCATACCTGGCAGAGAAAATTATCAAATGGATCGAAGTGGGTTTTTCCAAGTGTATTTCCATCACTTAACCAGATGTTCAAATGTTGTAGTCTGAGTAAATTTTTTATGAAAGGCATTTCAGCAATATCATCTTTTAGTTCTGGGAAGTAGTCAGAAAATGAAGTGTATTCTAAATAAGCTGAAAAGTTTGAAAGCAGGCCTTCTGAAACATTTCCAATAAGATCAAGAAAATCAGAAAAATTTACATCTGCTGTTGCTGGCCTGACAACAACCAGGTCAGGATATGGAAGTTTTTTAAGAACAGCTGAAGGAATTTTAAACGTTTTAAAAGCGTCCCAGATGGACACAGATTCAATACCTTCATACTCTCCTTTTGGAGTTAATTTAATGTGCACCCGTTTATCACCATGATGCTTTCTGAAAAATTCATTTGTCCATTTTGCCAAAGCTGGCCAGTGGTTCATCGCACCCGTTATGATAACTGGTTTAGAACGTGTTAAAAAGTCATTAAAGAAATGACTTTTACTGGGCATAGATATTCGCTCACACTTGGGTATATTTTGATACACAAGACGATTTTCCGCAGAGTGATCAAGTTCGCAGGGTGCTGAACCATCCGTTTTCTGGCACTGTGCTGGGTTCAAAGTTGACTTCTGTAATATATCCGAAATCGTAAGCGAGTCTTCCAGGTCGTGGACACGAAACAGCTGTTCTAATAAAGACTCGCGGTGTAACCCTTTTATCGTCAATTCCCCACTGGGGCTACGGAAAGTATTGCAGACAGAATTCACAAAATTTACGAAAGCATCTGCGGTTGTCATGGCGCTGTACGGCGATGCTTCTGGGAGTAACACTTGGTTCTCAGGTTTCAGGAGGCATGTTCGGTCTTCCATGATGCGTGGGAAAACGACAGCTAGAGGTGGTTCTGAAAAATCATCAAACTTAAGATTTTTTCCAGAAGGCCATACAAAATTTTCAAAATCGGACACGCCAAAAACAACATTCTTTTCTTCTCGGAAGGCTTCGTCAATCCAAACTAGTAGGTTTTCTTTTCCAAGGTCCTCTTGATCTTTCGTCTGCTGCAGGAATCGGGAAGACACGGCCACTACACATTTCGACTTCGACAAAGACAAAATATTGGTCGACGAAAGAATCTGGACTGCATGAGCATGTTCAAGTAGAGCAGCCAACACAAAGAAAAGTATTTTACCGAGTATCGGCATCGCTGCGAGAGGAGCAAGCCCCACACTAAACTCAGTTCGTTTTGAAAGTGCTACCATGTTACAAGGGAGATCACTCGTGTTCTTCGGCCCGAGAGAAGTTTATAACAGAAAATATAACTAAGCGGTATAAGAGACCCGTTCAACTTCACTTTATGGAGGGACTACTGAATGGCCAAATTCCAAACTAGTTTTCCGTCTCTGCTGACCGTCTCGGTTGTCTAGTGGTTAACGCGTCCGCTTCCAAGGTGGGAGGTTGGTGGTTCGCATCCCGGTCGTCATACCTACGACTTAAAAATTGCCAGTCTAGTAGCTTTCCTGCCAGACGCCTGTGACTGGGTGGGACCGCAGCCTTTGTTGCGACAGCAGTCACAGGTGTGGCAACACTTAAATTTTGCCTAAGCAACAGCGTCCTGCACTCCCGGGTCTCCCCTGCTGTCGATAACCCTTTTAGACATCTGTCATTTAATACTCATGACTGGCATGAGTGATGCGAAAAAGACTGGTGTCATGAGGCCTTGCTGTAATGTGTGCACGCAACCTTATTTTATTGCCTAACGAGAACGACTATAGCTACCATATTACTCAATGCTCAGTTTAGCATCCGCATTTTCACTCCTCTTGGAACAGTGTACACAAAGTGGTCGCGGCTGTCAGTACAGTGGGATCAGCTCCAAGAGAAATGCGACATGGCGTTCCTTCAATAATAAAATCATCGCGAGGTGGAAGCAGAGTCCCTCTAACATTACGTGCCTATATCTACCTCGCTGTTCACGAAGCATGTACAACATAACATCCGACCGCTGGCTGCATGATCGGCTTGTCCATGTTCACCTGCCGCTCCAGTCGGCATCGTCCCCTTGCCGACACCCATCTCGTGGTCGTCTTCAGTGACGTCGAGCGATTATCACCTGCTGGCCGCATATATAGAGATTGTATGGCTGGCCAAAGGCTGTAGCGATCCTTGGTCGCCCCTTGACCAGATCTCTAACAGCGCCTTGCCGATCTGCGCCTCCGTATAGTTCGAGCAACCACGGCCAGTCACACGTAGGGATTTTCTATTTCTGTGGGCGGGCGGGCGGGCGGGCGGAGACTGTCAAAATTGTTGCTTGGTTGACGGTCTAATCGCTCTGTGAGAGACCTTTTTCTAGGTGGAGAAAATACCTTATCCTACTCGCTTGCCGATTTTTGTTCACAATTCTAACAGCCTTTTCCTTCTTGTTTCTTCTACTTGATGCGCAGAAAAAAAGCGTTTGTCGCCAATGGGCAACGCGTTGGAGGTTGTGACCCAGCCCAAGCTCACAACTAAATAATTCCCGATATTTATTGCAATCTGCTTAAGATTTAACACTGGAAAAAACTACGATTTTTCATGTAATCAACATACTCCATTGCATTGTAAACGTCCAGTCGTCCTGTCGTCCATCATTGTGACTGATGGATACCTTTTACTGTGCATGTGCGTTACAGTGAATCAGAGTGTACCAGAGCGCTCCAGCACCAACATGGAGACCAGAGATGGCATAAAAAATGATCTTTATTTGAATGATTCAAAATAAAAACCAGAATATTTTCAAGAAAAAAGAGGAACTAAAACTGCCTAGATCGAAAATGGAATCCCACTCTCACATGACGCTTCTTTATGAATCAGCCATATATTTAAAGGATAACTGTGTACCCTATGCCTTTGTTTATAACAGCTTAAACCTTACGCACACCTCCGAAAGTTTAACAGCACCAAGAGAAACAAGGCAGTGACAGCATTTGGGGCCCAGCAAATAATAAAATATGGGTAAAAACAGTCTGTGATGCAGTTTTGTCAAAAGCTTGAAGAAGACTGAATAACATTTTTAAATGGACGGTTGTATGCATGTTTAATACCAAATCAGCAATGCAGTTTATTTGACACCAGGGTAGGAGGGGAAAGGGCAACGAAGGATGCTGGTAGGAAAAGGAAGTGGGTATGAACCCAGAGAACTCTCAGAGAACCCCAGACTGCCAGCCACAAGCAGAGGATTGAAATGGACTGGGACAGGGGACTGCAGTGATGTATGAATCAGTTGCAGTTCTTATGTAAACTTATTTACAATAAGTTCGTAATACAGCAACCTCTTTGACATGGCAGAAGGTAGCAAGTTTTATCTGTAGTGGCAATAATGGTGTGAATGATAGCAAGGATGTAGACTTCAATCCACTGAATAAGTATATAGAAAATTATAAGAACAAAGAACACAAATATTAAGCTCTTACAGTTTTTTGCTTGTGTTTTGGCATTTTTGAATTTGTTCCTCCTTGCTCCTACTAAAAGTGTAATGTTCAAAATATTTTGACAATTTAAATATTTTTAAACAATATCAGGAAGCTAAAAATTAAGATTAAGAACAATGTGATTTTTTTATACATATGGCAAAGGCATCCTCTGATCACAGGTGCAGGTACTGATTACAGAGATCTGTAATGAACACTCTCAGTCACCCTTCCATCTGCATTGAAGCCCACATACATAGACATGCACACAAATCCACCCCACATACATTTTTAAAAAAGGACAAAAAGGTACAAGGAAGATACTTTCAAAAGTCTTACTGCAGTGGGGAGCACTTATTACAACACAGAATCACTGATCTCCTTACAGGGCTACCAGCACCTTGACAGACCATACCATCTGGAGAAACTGAGAGGGCCTAACTGAGAATGGAGAAGCATGTGCAACTCACACTCAAAACATAGGAAGAATGTCCACAGACATCCTTTTCCCACATGCATCAGTATGACCATTATCAACCATGCTGGCTATTGATGGACATGCAAATGCCCCAGTGTCCCTGTATGATAGCAGAAACATGGTCATTCCCTCTTCCTCTGACAGACAGTGCTTTAGCCTTATTACATGTATTATATGGATTTACATCTGTCGAAAGAGGCAAAATAGACCTACACTTGGTAAATTTCTTCCATAATGTAACAGCACTATAACAAGGCAGCTCACAACATTGCACTCACCATCTTGGCATCTTCAGCAACATTCTGTTATCCTACCTTTTCTACACCATCACAGGCAAGCATCTAAGCCATTGCTGAATGTTTATCTCAGGAAGCACTTTAATTTTGAATCATAAAATGTTCATGACACCTTTGGCGAGGGATGCAAAGACTTAATCCGAGCATGACGAGAAAGGCCAAGGCGTAGACCTGATGAGGGCGATTTCAGTGCCACACTGTTTGGCACCTTGCTTCCATCATTCTGACCTGTGTGAAATTCGAATGTATAATAAAAGTAGCTCCAATAATGATGAGGACAAGTAGGAAGCGGAAAAACAACAACAGTTCATAATAGGTAATCAAGGAATTTGAATCTCTTCTTAAGACTCATCTAAATGCATCGCTGAGGATGCCAATCACATTGAAAAGGCAGTTTAGTGATTCAGTGCAGCACACCATTTTCTCTGCCTGTGCTTTGAAAGTGTTCAGATCACCTTCCCCATGTAAATGGGAAGGATTTCATTTAAAGAGCTGCAACAGCTGAACACCCACCCACCCCCAAGCCATGCACATCTGCAGCTCCCAAACAAAAGACAGCAATGTAGCAACATTTCTTGTTTTACAAGCGGTCAATTTTTAAAAATGCAGTATACTCCTTTCCCCTGATTGATGTCATGGACCACTGATGAAATCTGACCGACGACCTCATGCTATGCTTCTCAGACTCCCCTTGTTAACATTTTTCTTTTAGAAAATGTTTCCCTCCTTGCTATATTTTTATTTCAAGTTGGCCAGAAATCTGTATATTTTTAAAAAGTGACTGTAACAAAATGGCAGCTCTGCATCAAACAAATTCAACAGATTTCCTCACTTGGTGGTGTCCATGCAGGTTTTCTGCACACTGCAGCTCTTCCCCGAGAACCTGAGAGTGCTTGTGACGTTCTTGAAACTGACGAAGGCAACTGGCTAGATGCGACTGCTGCCACTGCCTCATGTTCACGAAAAGGAACTGATACAGGATGGTGCTGTGAATTAATTTCTGAAAAATGGAGACACGATAGAAAATGTATGATATATGTTCACGAAAAGGAACTGATACAGGATGGTGCTGTGAATTAATTTCTGAAAAATGGAGACACGATAGAAAATAGATGATACATGTTCACGAAAAGGAACTGATACAGGATGGTGCTGTGAATTAATTTATGAAAAATGGAGACACGATAGAAAATGGATGATACATGTTCACGAAAAGGAACTGATACAGGATGGTGCTGTGAATTAATTTATGAAAAATGGAGACACGATAGAAAATGTATGATACAAACAAAAGATAAATGAGAGCTGTGCATGACATGGTGTCCTATCTCATAGTAGTTCATGAATAATTCTTTCTTTCTCACAGAGATTTCAAATAGGGTTCTGCAGATAAATCATTACTTCCATAAGTGATGCATCTTTTGTGATGTTGTGAGAAATCAAGAGGATGTGGATGTGGAAGTAACAGCAAGGAGTGAGTGCACTTTCCTATCTGCTTTATTTAGAAATATAATTTGTTATGTTGGCTTACCACATTTCTTGCTTTGTTTCGCACGAGCCTTTGAAGGAGATTTTTCTGCAGATGTTTTCTTTGATGTTGATGCCTTGTGTTTAGCTTTGGCTTTTCTGTTATCAAAATCACTCCCAGTCTCACTACAATCACTATCATCGGCAGAAAGATGCTCACGTACTCTGAAATCTTCATCAGAACCTGATTAACCACATTTGCAACCAGAGCACATACACACACACACATGCACAGGCATCCAGCCACAGAGAGGTATCAAGTGCAACAGATACTGATATGGAACAGAAAAGCAAAACGTATTGATTTCAAAATGTTTTACAAATATAGTTTCATTTAGGTAATGGACATAAAAAGTGTAAGCCCCACCTTTAATACCCATCCATATACAAGCACTCACTGATGGGATACAGCTTTCTTATAATTTAAGGAAGAATCAGGTGGCTGAGTGGTTAGAGCACACTAGCACAGGCCTTTGAACATGAACACAAAGGTATGATCACAGGCTGACTTGATGCCAGCAGCCTGCAGCACCTTTTTTCCCAGTTCACCCAACTGAGATACCTCAGTCATTGGTTAGGAAAAGTAAGACAGTGAGAGAGAGATGGGCACTGCCCTCACGAAGCTGGCCTCCAGAAAAGTAGTAATCTCAAACATTCCCACTCCATACAACCTTTAAAAAAAAGGTAATAGGACATAGTTTACCTTTTATCTATAGTTAAATATGTGACTGGTGCTTTGAGAATAGGCATATGGTAACAAAGAAACTGAGGTAAACTAATTTCTAAAGAACACATGGTTGAGATTTCAGGGCAATACCCCTTCGTCAGGACAGAACACACAGCACAAACTGTATAATGCAGCATGAAGATTAAGAAAACCTGATGTTTTACTGCATCTTCTGTTCTGGAGGAGCTATACCCTGTAAAGTTGATCTTGTTTTCTTTAGAAATTAGCTTATCTTGGATTCCTTCTTGTTGCTGCTTTCTCATAACACAGATACAGCCAAAATCTCTAGCATCCCTCATTTCATGTAACTGGTGTTTAGAAAATGATCTCTTCCAAGCAGAATACACAACATATTTCTCATTGACATCTGTGCTTACCTTCCCCATCATCTTCTGAATAAGTTTTTTTTCTCACTGCTGCCTGTCTCCTTGTCTTGGAGGTGTTATCATCATCAACTGTCCCGAGAAACTCTATCTCGTCTGTATCAGGCACACCAAAGACACCAGACAATGGCACGGTAGACTGTGTTTCCTTGACCTTTGCTTCATCCGGCTCTGCAGAAGGGTTGGAAAGTAAAACTGAACATCACATTTTGGTCTTTCTTGAAGCCATACCAACTGACTTAAAAAATGTCTAGGTCTGCACATGTATTCATGTCAAGAGGAAAAGTTTTAGCCATGTTAAGACTCATATTTGTCAAAATGATTTAAAGTTATCATATTTATCAAGTCTAATTAACTGAAAGGTGGGTGCCCCTAAAAAAATTCAGCTGATTAACTAGACCATAGACTGGGATGGGATGATTACAGCATGCCAAACTAAATCTAAGTGATCTGCTCACTTGACCTGCACATAACCAGTTTCATAATACAATATAACCTCATCTTTTATTCTTTACAGTAATTCTTGTTTCTAGTATTGATACACACACAACAAATGATAAAGAAGTACATATCATCCATGCTGTTTGTGTGTGTTATGTGTTCAACTTGCTTCTGCCCTTTTGATAGTGGAACCATTTCTCCCTCAGTTATGGCCAAGAACCTTGCTGTCATTTTCAACAGCATTCTGTCCATGCATGAATTTATTTCTTGCACTGCTAAGAGCTGCTACTATAATCTCCTCTGCATTAAACACCTCTCTACCGATTCCACTACTAATGCCATCCTGTCCCTTGTCGTGTCTTGCATTGATTACTGCAACACTCTTCTCTCTGGCTTTCCTGATTCCATCATCTTTGTCCTTCAGAGAGTTCAGAACAGCACAGCCAACCTCATTTTACAGAAAAGAAACCTGATCATATCACCTTTGTTTTTGCTTCCCTCCACTGGCTTCCAGTCAATGCATGATCAATACAACATTGCCATTCTCTGGTACAAATGTCTCAATGAGTCTGCTCCCTATCCAACCTCCTTCCTATATCTATACACCCTCTTGCAGTCTCCATTGTCTGCATCTTCTTACACCAAGCTCATCACCTCTGGTCTGCAATCTTTTTTTCTTCAGTCTGGTGACCTGGAACAGTTTGCCTCTCTCCATCTGCAAGCTACCTACACTCTCTTCTTTAAAAGTTCTCTGAAAACTTCTCTCTCATAATACATTTCATCCTGCCTATGCACCTATGCAGGGGCAGCTTAGGTGTAACAGTGTCTGCATGAATCAGCGCATGTGTAGTATTGTGTGGGTGCACAGAAGTATGTTCCCCTTAAATTATTTTGTAAGATTTAGTGCCTTTTAAATAAATGTTATTATACATTTTTCTTTCAGTAACAAATTTCTTACACTGGATCTCTCAGTCATACACACACATTCAACGCGGGCATCCATGCAGGTGCACAAGCACAAAAATGTAGGTACAAGTATGCATTTATGAAGTGCAAGCATACCACCCAACTAACCCCTCACCCCTCCACCACCACATACTTTAGAGAATCAATCTGTTTCAATTTCCATGTATCAGACAGTGCATGGGAAACTTTGACCAAATTATTCTCCTGAGAAAGATCTGTTGGTGAAAATCAACTGTGAAAGCATTTTGGATGCAGATCGTACCTTTGTGTTTTTTGGAAGATGCTTCTTTTCTCAGAGGTGTGCTATGGTAGATAGGTTCTGAAGTGCCATCTCCACCATTCTGAGAGCTGGTGAGGAGAGATAATTGAAGTGCTGCCTGCATATCTTGTTGATACATTTCTTCTTCCACTGGTGGCAACACAACTCTGCAAATTATTACATTAAAAATTCCACATGCATTCAGACAAATTAAGCATTTGTACAACACTGATGAATGGCAACCCAATAGAGTGTATAAACAGTCTGAGCCAACAGCTGCTTGCTCAATGCTAGCTACAAAACGCTTTGCTTTGTTTTGTATTTTGGTAGAGTTTGTAGTGAATACAGGTACACCATCTACTGATCTAGAGCACAAGACAAGTTACTTGCCAACATTTTATTATAGTTTAACAGTTTTGAAAGAATTAAAACTCCTGATGTCTGCAAACCTTTTGGTCTTCGCTGCAGTTTTTTTCATTTCAATATCAACAGAATGTGTTATTGTCATGTCTTCTCTCTTCTTTTCTTTCTGTACTCCTTCTCTGACATCTGTTTTCTTTTGCTTTTTTTTGGGTGGAATTAAGTCTTCAAAATCATCTGATTAGGATAAACAACATAATCAATGCTGTAAAATACATGAAAACAAAATAATATCTTTCAAGGTAGGAACATAAGGTATATCACACTAAGTGTAAAGTTCATGTTTCTGGTGGCATGTGTAAGAACATGGGTCACACTAACAGGTAATAATAACTGACACAGGTGTAAAGTAGATCTCCAACACATTTTAAAATGACAAGCATGCAAAACTTTAGTTGTCCAGAGTCTTCACTTCTGAAATGCCATAAACGTTTGGGCATGTGTGGGTGGGTGTGAAAGAGAATGCCCACTAATATAGATAACCGACTGTGAATCGTGACTGAATAACAAATAATTGGGGCTAAAAATTCAGGACAGGGGTGGGGATCCAACAGTGGTGTCCACATGATTTTTTTTAAACCAACATTCTGATAATAGTAGTGACTTTTGGAACTTCTAGCAGCGAAACATAAGGCTATGTATGCTAATCATCAAATTATTGAATACTTTCTAATTTAAATATTTTTAAAAAATCCATACCATCCAGTTCGTCCTCAAATTTTGCATAGTTCACTTGCTTATGAGACCTTAAGGACAAAAGTCAAAGAAATCAGATAGTCTTGTAAATAAACTGAATGACAGACTAATTTAGTACTTACTAATTATTATGAAAACGCACACGCACACACATAATTATATACGCACGCACACATGACTGATGACAATGTTGATAATTTGATAGAGGAGTCATTTGATTTGGGCAGCAAAACTAAAGCCCAGATTGCTGCTATAACTTAGCATAAGTACTGAATACTACTACTACCACTAGTACTGACTTTTGAACTGTACGTACTAGTAGTAGTACTACTACTGTCCGGACCCTTTACTACTACTAGTACTACCGTAGCAGTACTTCTACTCATACTCATCTACCGGGACCTTTATATTATAATATTACTATTGTATAAGGTCCCTGGTACTGATGTCGATAATATCCTCGCCAAAAGTAGATGCTAAGCGTCATTTAAGGTAAATTTCTTGAAACCAAAGTCAGCATACCTCGCAGATCGACGCTCACCCATGTTAAGAAAACATACGAATGCACTACCGTTTGTACTTTTTCCCTCCACTTGGTTTACAAGTCGTAGAGATTTAAACTACGAAAATTTCCTGAAGTGCAGTTACTGCAGTCATTACATTGTTAACAGAATAGAGACAAAATATTTCTTTATTAGTGAAACTATCTTTTATTTTAATTTTCTCTATAGGTTTTGACTGATGCGAAAACAAATAGGTAGCTTTGAATTAGACGCCAACGTCGTCTGGCAGAAGCATCTGTCACAAGCATAGTATATGAATGAGACGTGCCACGCTAATAACTCTCAGTGGCCTGGTTTGGTTCTCTAGCTTGTCGGCTCAAGTATTCTTCTTGTCAGAAGGTGAGGAACAATCTAATCGATCGGATCTAGTTAAAATTTGATGTTTTCCGAGACAGGCTACGCGATAACTGCCTCAGTCTCCGTACACTCTTGTCTTAGAATCAGAATCAGTAGCCCAAGTGGGGTAAACCCAATACTCATATTACTGTAACTAAGTACTTCACATAGTAGATCTAAAGCACTGTAGCAATTATTAGTAATGAGTAGCAAATCAGCTTCATTTGAAAATAACAGGCCAAGGAGAGCAGTTTGAGCAAACAGTTCAAATGCAAAGTGTCACAAAATAAGATATCTCAGCCAGGCTGAACTGCATGTAGTATTTTTCAGTTATATATCATTTTTTATATGCAGCACCTCTTTCAGATGATCTTACTATTCAGTCTACACTTCGGTCTTGCTCTTTTTATCAGATGACATAGTTGCAGAACTAAAGCATTTTCAAGGTCACCATAACTGCTAGTTATTAAAGTTTGCAAAGTAGTTTGAATTCTGATACAAGAAAAGTGACTTGTAAGTTGGTACTCTCCCTCAGGGATCTGAAATATTTTAAAATCAGTTGACATGGTAACTTCACTTCTATTTTTTATGTCATAGTAAGAGACTTTACTATGAGATCAAAGCATCTGTGTGGGTCAGAACTTGAGAGTACATGGCTTCTGATGAACTGAAAACTGCATTTATTGTGGCTGAGAATTTTTTTTTTGTTGGCCTTATATCTTCTGTACTGTTATCTGAAACTGTAAACACTACTGTTTTTTTTTATCTCCCCCTCCCAGAAAAAGAGGTTAATAAAGATGCTAACAGAGTATGACTGCCTAAATTAAAAATGAGATAAGACATTTGGAATGGCTTTAATATAATGTACCATCAGTATGAAGGTCAAGCATTGTTGTCGTAAAACTCTTAGGTTAAAATTAACAGAGGTTGATTGAAGTAAATTAGCCCCTTTACTCACTGTGAGAAAAAAATTTAAGATATTTTCCTGCTGTGCTATAAATATGTAGTAGAATAAGTTAGTATAAATGTGGTGTGGACTTTGTGACAGTCAATGTCCTGGCTGACATTGAGTATAGGTGGGGTTCATGCAGTGCATAGCCCTTGGGACTGGTAAGTTATCTTGGGTGGGTGGGTGTGTGTGCGAATGGATTCAACAGTTGATGAAGATTTTGGATTCATGGCATTATTAGGTTGCCACAGACATGCTACTTTAGGGTTTATGGTAAAAGGCTTGAAAGAAGAAAAATTTAAGGATTGAGGATAGAGTAAGCAGCTGGTTTGTTCAGTGGAAACTCTGACCTTAAAAAAATCTGAGAATGAAAATTGAATTTTGCACCAGGACCTGTATGCTGGTTTGAAACAGAATTTTAAAATATTCTGCTATTAGCTACAAAGTCAATGATGAAAAGTTTTTTGCATGTTTATGTATTGTTTTTTCTCCCCTCCCCCTTCTCACACCTATCCCAGAATTAAAAGAAAAAGCCTATGCTACTGCAAAGCCTGAACAATGGGTAGCCAAAAACAGTTCTAACATAAATCATAGATCTGTGCCTCTTATATTACGATATAGGGAATAGAATTTTCCTCTTTTCAGAAGACTTCTTTGGAGCTCAGGTGGCAATTCTTCTGTGTTTTTAATTCCTCTTTTTAAAAAATTCTGCACAAGAAAATGGAGAGTCCTGTAACAATCTTTCTGTTGATGGAACAGCTATGTCCATTACCAAAGATGATTTCTGCTATTTTTTAAACTCTCAGTCTTAGACCATTGCCCCAGCTAGTTGGTTAATTATTTTACAAAATGTTCTTCCACCTCATGGTGATCTCCCCTATAGGGAAGTGTGGTCCTAGGGCTAATCTAACCGATACATGTAACTGCAATAAACCAGTGGGGCAACGTAGTCCAGTGTTAAGGGGTTACTGCTGGTGGAATTCGCACCAAACTCTAGGATATAATCCTTGTCCAAGCTTGTGTTCAAACCACCAATCTTAGACATGCTAGTCCAAAGAGAACCATCGCAGAGGGAAAAGACGACCATAGTAATGGTGGCATTAACAATAATAGTTTAAAAAGTGAACGTGAAATTTTATTTTTGGTACTTTTCTGTGTGTTTGCCACCATTTCCTTTTGGGGCTGAAGATAAATAAACAGCTGTTTTACTGGCAAGGTCTGAGCAATTTATGCAGGTCAATGGAGTTCTGCTAGTGCTCAGCCTGTTGTGTACTGTCATGCTGCATCTTTGTAGGGCAGTCTAAATCTGATCAACGTGCTTCAAACATTGAAATTTGTTAAATTTGAAAGTGTAGCCTATACTGACTATAGGCTAAATGTGAAAGATGATTTAACAGTGTCATAAAACTGTGTGGCGTTCTTTCTTTAAAAAGAATAGAAAAACCTACCAGAGCTGGTAAGAATCCTATAATCTCTTTTTATAAAGTACAACGGTACCATGTTTCTGCCAGGATATCCTGAATTACAGTTACCTAAACCTATCTAAACAACAAAGAACAAGAACATGAGTCACCTTTATTGGTGCATGTGTGGGGGGGGGGAGGGGGGATCAGAGAGAGGGAGTTGGGTTGTGGGGGATAGAAGGAGGTGCAAGAGGGCACAGAGGGGAATGGAAGGGCCTCATTCCAGTTCCAGGGAAAGGGGGTGGGGTGGAGAAAGAACATGTTCCTACACACAGTAGACACTGCTACACAGCTACATAGTACATGTGCCTATGGACATCCATGCACACTGTCAAATCCCTTGCTTATACTATTTAATCTCCATTCAGAATATTGCTAGTGTGTTGGCAGGATTTTAAACTTCATGATCAGTATGCATATTTTCTATCACTGTCACTGAATCAGTCTTTTCAGAAACTTTGTGTATTCATCCATCTGGTCACGCTGCTTGCTTGTTTAGGGCCGTTATTCCCTCCAAAGTGACAGTTTTTAACTTTGTTATTTTACTTCCATCGCCCATCATGCATTGCAAAGAGATCCATTACAACTCAGCATCAACTGCTTGAACAAAACTAGGTCAAGTTGTTCAAAACATTCCAAGGTTTTGTGGTTGTCTTCTTTCACTCCCAATGATTTCAACTTTATCTTCTTTGCCCGTGTAGTGTAAATCTTATTTTATTTATTGCTAAAAATACAGTGCAATTTGCCCCTGCTTGAATGGCTCGCCAAATTCAAGGCAAAGAATTTCAGAAATCATTTTAACATGTTTCTCTACAGTCAAGGCTTTGTGGTTACCCATTTTCATTCTGCCACTCCCTCTTTACAAGCTGCAGGTTTCAGTTTCTTTTTATCAGCCAAGCTGTCAATATTACATGTGGTGGGCATATGGTGGTTGTTTTACAAAAAAAGTGATACAGGAGTGGCGAAATATATTTTGCAGAAAGGCCTTATTCTCTGACAACACATTCAGGAAGCAAGAATGTGTATATGTCTTGTGTTGCCTGTGTGCTTGTATATCACACAGATATGCTTGTCTTTGTGTGTCTGACCATCTCACTGATGCACAGATTTGTGCGTGCATCAGTGTGTGTGTGTGTGAATATAGTGGGATGGTGTGGTTTGGGTATTGTTGCTTAATGTCTAAGCAAGGTGCCTATCGGGATGGGTTGCTTGCGACAACATGCTACCACACTGGGACTGCTTTTGCAACACAGACTTTAGTCCCATCTGGTCCGATTATACTGACACCTGGCCAACCAGTCCTAGTACTGTTACTTATTGTGTGAGGCATCTTGGCAGGACAGCTACTAGATTGCCAATTTTTAAGTCTTAGGTATGAGTATGACTTGACCTTGGTGCAAACTGCCGACCTGCTTCAGAAGTGGACCTCTTAGACCACAGAGGTGGTCAGGATATGATGGGAAAAGATGTTTGGATTTAGTAGTTATTTGTATGAGCTCTAAAACTTAAATATGGACCACCAACATTGTACAGAAATAGTCATTTTGACTCTTAAAATCTTGGTTTGTGGGAAACTCTACCAAATATACAAATAAGTGGAAGAGTAAAAAGTGGAGTGAAAGACAAACTGTGGAGAGAGGGCAGAGAAAAAAGTCAGCAAGAGAACCATTGCTTTGGCATGACTGAAAGCGTTGAGAAAACTCACCATGAAATATCATAAAAGAAGTTCTTAGAACAACAGAACTTAACTTATTGGTGGAGAATTTTAAAAAATGTTAATTTCATCCTTCCTTCAAGGCTTGAGAAGAAAATTCAAAGCAGACCAAAACAAGAAAGAAGGAAAATTTGTGATGCATGTGTTCGATATAGTATACATCCTGATGCCATATGCCAATCAGATCATTAGCCAGCTGTAGCAAGCTGGGTGTATTTCTAAAGCAGCTGTTATTATTCTGTGCACTTGCAGTGATTCATGTTTTATACCCTGTCAGCATTCACAGTCAGGGCAGATGCTTTGAAATAAAGAGTGAGCTTAAAGCTGCATTTATTTTGATCTCTTAAATATGTTTTTTTTTTAAAGTACAAAGAGTTCGTTTTTTTAGTGCAGAGTGACATTAATCACTTGATATATAGGTAGATACACTTCATGTAAAACTGACACTTTTTACTGTTGTCACAGCTGTGCCTCATGCATTTTAACCCTGTTTATTCTCATGTTCGATGCTTCTGTCCCCATCTGCTTTCAGATGCTGTCCCAGGCCTCCATCCATTTTCGACACAGCTGTCATATTGTCAAGATGCCAGGGTGTTAAAATGTGAGCATACATGGCATCATGTTTTTCAGTGTTAAAAGCATTCAGTTCTTACGTTGATGTAAATTGATGTGAATTGCATATGTGTGCATGAATTTGTTTTTTCAGACTGCCTGTCAGCCTTCTTCATATAGTTTCACTCTTTTTCTCTCTCACTCCTTATGTATATGCGCATGTGCACAAATGCATCCACAGGCACTATGAGATTGTTTAATGTTTGATGTTAAGTCAGCAATTAAGGCAATTTATTGTGGTGGGAGGGGAGAGAGTGTTAAAGAGAATAGGGGAAGGTGGAGGGGAAGGAAACTGGATTAGCCAGAGAAACTTTTGGCGGCCAACCCTGTAAAGAGTAAACAGATGCCACATGCAAGCTGAAGTGAGTTTCTGTTCCTGTACCATCCACATGTGGTGTAAGTCAGTGGTTATTTCTGCATGCTGTTTTTCCTTTTATTCTGTTTAAATGTAAAACTAGCAATGACAGAGTAATAAGGTCCACTGTGTGTGATCATTGTGCCAAGAACCTCTACATAAACACAGCTCTGTCAGCCAATAAACAGTACATAAAGCTGTCATGTCAAGAGATGGACAGATTGAAGAGTGGCCTTGCCTTGTCATTTAACTGGATGCAGGGTCAAAACTTAAATGACGTAAAGGAAGTTTTTTCCCATTGATTTTTACAATATTCAGTGTCTAAAAAGAAGAATGGTGAACATTGTATATGGACCACCTCTTGTCAGGATGTGCAAAGATGTAGTGAGCAGAACCACAGAGTTGATAATTCTATGCTGAGAGTCAGATAGACCATAGTAAAAAAAAATTAAAATGATTTTTGTGTATTTATTTAGGTACAACAAAAGGAACTTAGCCAAGCGAGAGTTAGACAACAAGTCAACATTTCAGGGCATAACCCCTTCTTCAGGATGGTACAAACAGACAGATAACAAAACACAAATTTAGATAACTTAGCTGACAAGGACACTGATCATGCACAGTTGATGTCCAAGACATCCTTGTCAGCTAAGTTATCCTGGGCTAGTTTTTAAAATAAACCTGTATAAAGCTGTTTTAGCAAGGTGCTAAAGATGTCAGTAAGCATCAGTGGATGAATATTAGTTCTGATGCATTGGTGGAATGCCACTTTACAGGGAGCAGCTGTTGAAGTTTGCCTGAGCAGTTAGAGCCATAGATGATCAATAGATTGTGGAGCCAATACTTAGGTGCACCTAGGCCCATTTGTTCCTCCTCTCAGCAGAGTGTACATAATTAGATGCTTCACTCAATAAACAGGAGTGGATGGTGGATAATTAAACTTCAACTGTGACAAAGGCACAATACAACAAACTGGAATATGTGATTTATAAAAGCATCTACATTATCAAAAGATTCTTGTTATGAGGTATTTTGTATTTGGGATGTTGTTGTGAGGCATTTTATGTTCAGGGTGAGTTCACAAAAGTAGTCTTGTTATAAAACATTTTTATAGTTGGGATGAGATCCCAGATGTTTGCGTATGGAGAGGGAATGGGTGAAGCTGCATGTTTGCATGAATGTGCATGCATGCATCTGTGTATGTGTTTATATACATATACACTATGGCCAGATTTGGCTGCATAGGACACACGTGCATCCTAATAAAAGACCTTAAGTTACAGGCAATGTTTGCATTTCAGATAAAAAAAAAACATTGGCCTGAATAGCTCTTTGGTTTAAAAGCTTTTGCATGGATTGACAAGTTAGAGTGACAAACCTTATACTTCAGATCAGTGCCTAAGTATAAACGAAAAGTAAAATGGGGCCACTGTTTTTAAGCTGCATGTTTCCACTCAAAACAGAGCCATTTGCAGTTGCTACCTTAGGTCTGTGATTAGAAACATTTGTATGTACTTTTATGTAGCTGCTGTCTCTGTCTGGCTTTCCACAAAATGCATACAGGTGTGTGCACACGCAGTATGTACACGTAGATACTCTGCAGTTCAATATTAGCTGTCACACCTTGGCACATTGATGCTCATAAAAGTTGCTTCTGTATGTATTGTAAAGCTCTGCAGTGGTGGGCAGTGATTAGCTTAAGGTGGAGAATATCACTGTTTTTTCTAGCTGTTGTGTTAAACAAGGTGGGTAACCATTTTTTATACTTTATTATTTCAGTGCGTGCACATTGTCTGACAAAATCAATGAAACAGCATTTACTTCAACTGGTGTAAAATGTGTGTGCCACTGCTGAAAAATAAAAGTTTATTTGTAATCCAGCTAGTGGAAATTTTGCATGGTAAAAAGCGAATAAAATATGCAGGTGCATATGCTTCTCTCTCTCTCTCTCTCATATCCATGCATGCACTCATGCACACGTGTGCACATGCACCACCACCCATGCACCTAGCCCCCCCCCTCCCCATGATCCACATACAGGACCAGGCACCGTTCAACATCTACAGTTATTTGTAGTGTGACAACAATGGTAGGGTAGCAGTAACAGCTTTTGGAACAAAGATGGTTTTAAGTTTTTGGTTCTTGGTTCAGTAATCAGAGATGGAGGACCTTGTATGTCTACTTTGTTCATCTCCCTTTCCAGTTGTCATTGCTAGTAAAACAGTTGAAATAGAATAAAATGAAAAACAGAATGCAGAAGTACCCATCCACATTTGCTACACAAGGAGTTTTAACTGGTATTGTTGTTTGAGAGCAAGAAAAAGGTTTATGTGTTAAATGTTCTTAAGGTATTCACATTTAGTTACCCTTTATATATTTTCAATATGGCTTTATTTTATAATAATCTAATACAAATATTTTGTTAGCTGTAAAAACTTTCCAGCTAATAATAAACAAAATGCATATGAGAGTTAGTGTGTGTAGGGGCCGGGGGTGGTGGATGTGAGATAGCAGAACATCAGTGAGTGAATGAGACATTGACTGTGGACTGACAGGTCATGAGATGAAGAAATGACAGAAAATAGCAAGAAAGGCTGAGATGGACTGATTTTCTTTCAGATCATAAAGTGAGGTACTATCTAACCTTTCAGATTGTCATGCTTGAAGGTGCAGCGTGACAAATGCAGCATTCATCATATTCCAAGTCTGTTTGATAGTTCTTCCAAAGGTGGATGACATCTGGTCATGGAACCCCTTTCAGCTGTGGAATTGGAGTCAACTCTGGTCAGCATGACTTCCAACTCAGTACCATCCAAGACTCAAAATTTATCCTTGATTCAGATGTTGCTGCTGAATGCCGTAGTTTTTGGTGTTGAAATCTGTGCCTGTGCTGGCTTCACGTACATCCCACCCATGTTACTGAAGGCTGGCTATTCTGAGGAGGAGATGAGCTTCATCCTAGGTTTTGGCCCTTTGCTGGCCTTTTTCTTGGTCCCATGGATTGGCAGGGCCAGCGATCGTTGTCGGAGCAAGTTTGGCCGACGCAGACCTTTCATCCTTGGCCTGAGCATCGTTCTGGTTGTGTCCATGTATGTGATACCTTTTGGAGAATATTTCACAATAGCCTTTCTTGGAGAGAGTGAATTCAGCCACCGTCTGGGTCTGCTCTTTCTGACAGTTGGTGCCATATTTCTAGACTTCACTAGCCAGGCATGCTTGACTCCTTGTGAGGCCATGCTGAGTGATGCTTCCCGTGAGTCACATCAGCATGACAGAATTTTTACGATATACTCCATCATGGTTAGTCTGGGTGGAGTGCTGGGCTATCTCCTCACAGCTATAGACTGGACCACCAATCCAATTGGATCTTACTTTGGGGGTCAGGAGGCCTCCATTTTCTCCATGCTGATCATCATCTTCACAACATCCCTAACAGCTACTCTCATGACAGCAGATGAAATGCCACTGACAGCTCACCCTGCCAGCGTAGCTATGATTGCTCAGAATGATGTCCCAGCTGCCATTGAGGGTGGCAAAGTGTCAGCTGTTACTGGGATGCATGGACCTGCCACTCTAACTCCATGCCAGATTCCAATCCTTCAGAGTGCCCAAGAGTCTGGGTATGAATCATCCAGCAGCGACGAAGACAGTGTGTTCACAGACTCATACTTGAAAGAGAGGACTAGGGTGTTCAAGAGTGGAAACAACCGGCGCACACCAAAGCGCTTCCGCTCCCTTCAGCGTTTCTTGACCAAATTGAGTGTCAGCATGCCCTCTAGGTCCCGCTTCTGTTCCTGGACCATAGACTGCTTGAAAGTAGTATTGGCTAACGTGCATCGCATGTTGCCAAAACAGATTCAACAGTTCTTTTGTGTCCCCCGGGTGTTGCGGTATCTGGCCCTCGTCAATTTCTGCAGCTGGACTAGCGTCATGGGCTTCAATCTTTATTTCACAGACTTTGTGGGACAGGTGAGGGAACTTAAAATCTAAAACCTAAGGTTGTTCTGTACCTAAATTCTTAGTGCTGAATCCTTTGTAAATGATATTCTGTAGTAGTCTTTTATTGCCTTACTGCCAGCATCATTTATATATATGCATTTCCAACAGAGTTTTTAAAATAAATGTTCTATGGTAATTGTTTGTTGCCTTCATGCAAACGCCATTTATATTTATGATTTTGCAACACAGGATTTTTTTAAATGAATATGGATGAAAAAATTGAAAATTATTGATAGAAAATGAAGTGAAAATAAATACAATCTTATCAGATGAGCGAAAGAAACCCACAGGGTTTGATGGCATGAGGCTTTTCTCTGTATATTCCTTTCCACATACAAAAGCATTTATAAGCCTCATTCATCCTGCATATTTTCATGAAAAGTGAATACATGCAATCCAGCTTGGAGCTACTTGCAGGAACCTGTGTTGATATTCTTAAAGAACTGTCAGATGTGACAGAAGCACTTTCAGGATGTTGAATCACTTGCCTAGCTCAAATACAAGATGTAGCTGTTGTAAAAAGATTTGGTATGTGTTTCTGAAGCGTTGTCAGAAGTCCATTTGTTGATGTTTGTTTTTCTTGTTTCATTTCAATTCAGTTTACTTCAAAAGTTTAATTCTTTTATCGGTTTAAGTTTTAAGATGATTTTTTAAGCTGGTTATTTCTTGGAAACAGGTTGTCTACAATGGAAATCCCAACTCCCCTGAGACCACACCTGAAGGCCACCTGTACGATGAAGGTGTCAGGATGGGTAGCTGGGGGCTGCTGTTGCACTGCCTAACTTCAGCACTGTATGCCATGGTGGTTGAGCGTCTGACAGAAACCTATGGCTATCGCACTACCTATCTTGTCGGAATGACTTCTTTTTGTTTTGCCATGGCTGGCATGGTATTGGTACGCAATGTGGTGTTTGTCACATTGATGGCAGGGCTGACTGGCGTGGCATATGCTACCCTTACCACAGTTCCATTTATGTTGGTCACATTATATCACACTGATAGAAAGGTATGTTTACAGTGATTGCAGGCATTTGTGCATGCACATTTGCGTGGGTATCTGTGTGTGTGTGGAGGGGTGTATGTGCTTGTGTATGTGTGGTCTGCTTCTGTTTTATACTTTACAGTAACTTTATTTAAATATTTATTTATATCTGTTTACAGCCATTCTTACTTTATCCTTGCTACATGGTGAAAATCTCATCATTTTAATCATCTTGCAGATTTGCTCTAGTATTTCCTTAGTTATTCCTGATTTTTTGGAATTTTTGGTTGAATTTATAAAATTAAAAAATTCTGTACTCTTATTTAAAATGTTCCTTACATATTATTAACATTAATCTTTTTTTGACTAATTTTCTTCCCCAGAGTTCATGGGGGTTTACCAAAATTGTTTTTAATTTGAAATTTTTTAAAAATTGAATGCATATAGAATTACCGTAATAATTATTATGAAATGTTTCTTTGATTGTTGAGCATATTGTCTTGATCTCAGAGTATGTGTGCTCTAATTGTAAATTTCTCTGTCCCTTTTGTACACAGCTGTACTTTAAAGATCTCCCTCCAAGCACCACTAACAATCCAGAGCATGGAATTGGCACTGACATGGCAACACTTGACTCAGCTTATTTTTTTTCAGAGGTCAGTTTTCGTTGTTAAATTTATTCTCTTTCTCTCCCCTCCTACCCTAACCACAATGCCATATTAAAAGCTCAACATGAGCTTTCCCAGAGTACCTTCTAACTTTTCATAGTAGTCACTAAATTATTGGCCTTTCTATTTGTCCTAACAATAGTATCATCATCATCAATCAATCATCAGTGATTATTATTAGTACTGGACCTACAATGGAGAAAGGAGGGGGGCAGAGGGATTCTGTTGCTGACAATCCCTTCCAGCCAGAATACAGTGGAACCAGCATGTCTAGTGTAGTACATTTTCCTAAATCGTACACTGTATCTTCTAATAATATTTTTGTAGGTTTTACTGTGATGATGTTAATGGACACTGACAAATTTTGATGATATTTCTGTCCTGTGTGGGTACAGGTGATACTGACGGTTGTCATGGGCACTGTTGTTCACATCACCGGCACGGTTGTCAGCTACATGGTGACTGCTGGTTTCTTTGGGTTGTTGGCCTGCTTCTTCACTCATTGGATTATTGTGTATGAGGGCCCAGTCAGTGAGTTAACTGTTAGCTGATCAAGTACATCCATGCTTGTGGCCTTATCACTCAGCACACATCTGTTGTCGGAATCTCTTATCCCCCAAATGTCTTCCATTTGCAGACAGTATCATTCATTGTGAGGGACAATTTAGTTCTTTTCATTGTAGCGATAATTTGTTTTGTCTTCCACTAAGTGATGTGGTATTTGGTACTAATTGTGTGTAGACAAGGAATGTTAGAAATTGTAAACAACCTGTGGCGGAATAAAAGAAATGATATTCAGAAGCCCATATGTAGAAAAGTTTGCTCAGGGCACTAACATGATGTGACTGTGATGTGTAAGTGTCATTTTATCAAGGGGAGATTTTTCCTGCAGGGCAAAAGTTAATACATGTAACAGCATCCTTATATTCTTTTTTTTGAGTGAAATATTGAGAAAACTTATAAACTATATGGCTGAGAGAGAAAGAATTTTATGGATAAATGTAGGATGGACATGTATGTGCAGACTTTACACTGTGATGCATTTTTTTAAAAAAATCTTGTTTGCTCCCTGCAAGGCCAGTTCTAGTGACAGGTTAACAAAATAGTGTTATAGCATGCCTCTTTACAGAGGGAGAAGAAATTCATTTAAAGATACATTTAAATCCATATTTGAGGATATTCACAGTTTTCAGATATCCACATATGAGCTTGCCATTACCCATTAAAAGGCTCAAATGATGCATTAATAGTGGAAATGAAGCGTGGGTGAATCCATCCTCGAAAAAAGCATTATCTGAATGTGCTGATGATGTGTGTGTTTGTGTGTGTGTGACTTCACTTTACATGAAACAAAATAATAATGACCTTTGTATGTCAGCAAGTCTGTGACCCTTTTAAAATTTAAATCAGGAGGCGACCAGCCTTATTAGGTTGAACATTTTTTGAGGGACTCTGGATATCCCAGACAGAAATCTTCCCTGTAATTTTACTCAAGAAGTTCAAAATATGAAATGATCGTACACTGTATTTAGAAGGATGGATTTTTCAGCCATAATCCTTAGGGACAGCATGCAAGTGTTCCATCTCATCATCGAATAATGTCACATCTTTTTGTTTGTATTTTCACTAAAACCTTTTTACCAAATCGCTGATTGGCTGGTTCTCTTCTCAGCATAATCCAGCTAAACATGTCTAAATATGTGCAACGGTTTTAATATTTGATGTAATTCATCAGTCCAACTGAGAATTGTTTCCATAAACTGGCACAGTGATTGCCACTATGTTGTTAGTACTAAGTGTTGGTCACTGTTACTGTTAGTACTGAGTGGTTTGCTTATCTCAGATGTGTGATCTCATTGAAAACCAATCCTCTCTGTCAGTAAAGAAGCAGAAATTGTGGAAGGCATCTGCACAGAACTGTCTTTGTACTCTTACTATACTGATGAAAACTTCAAAGGAAAGAGGCAGTTATTAACCAGGTACTGACAGAAAATAACAATGATGGCATGGTGTTCAGGCATACAAGAGAAGAGTACACGTATAACAACATAAAATCTCCAATAAGATTTTTGGAAGCTATAACATTGCACCTATGTGGGAAGCTTGTGCACATACCTGTATACACATTTATATGAAGTTTGATGTCCAGAAATGCAAAAACCCTCACATTTCATACCTGGAATAGTATGAATGTAGGAAATTAATACTTAGGGCAGGAAAAGACCAAGATTCCAATGAGCCCATAAAGTTTGTTTCTGTATTGGAATTGGAAATTCCCTTTTGAGACTGCCATGGAAACATTTTAAGCACTTAGTTAAATACATTGTGATCACAACTAATATCTTGCTGAGAATGGATGGAGTGCAGAAATGCTTTATAGACTGTTCTGTTCTGTTGACCGAGGGAAGCAAATGTGCATACTGTTGTGCAAAACCATTGGAACCGGTCTTTCAATAACTGTCGCACAAAGCTGCAAACCATGCATTTTGGGGAAAAACAAAGAATGTGTGTGTTCTTCTGTGTGTCCATGTATTGTATGCTTAATTGCAGCGAGAGTTCTGATTTGACCATAACAGTGAAGACCAACCTAAGAGCACCATACACAGGTTGGTGTGTACATCTTTGCATATGTTGATTGTCATCTGTTCTACCATTCTTCCTGTTACAGTTTGTAAATATGGGGTTAAAAATCTTTGATGGAATTTATTTTTTTAATCATGATATTCTTTGTGTTGAAAAATCTTTTGCATATGTATGTACCTTGAAGTTGTAATCAAGTAAATTTTGTTCAGTGGATCATTAGAACATGGAGAGTTCTATCTGCATCAGTTGTATAGAACATGTTAAATGCTTATGCAAGAACTAGTTGCTTTTCATCCTGTCCTCCATCAAGCACCGTCCTGATATGCATTTGGTTTGTGGTGGGATATTAAACAACAACCAACCAACCTCCATCAAGCCATTCAATAAAATATTGTTTCAATGGCTGATGCCAGAGACTAGTTGAGAGAAGAGAGAAAGATAACAAAACAGCTAGTAAAAAAATTAAGAAAATGTATTGTGTGATTATGGATCTGTGCCAACATAGATCTTTTCTTTTTTGTGTTCAGCTCCAGCAATGGTTGATACTGAAAAATCATCATATAATTCATGTTGTACTCCAAATCACTAGCAGCTGTGTAAGATGGTCTGCTGTCTAGATAATCCCAGTAATGTTTATATGTGACTATGTGTTAATAGTTCTGAAATCCTTAATCAAATGAACATTCAATTTGCAAAAGTATTCTTGAAAAAGTGAAGGGAAGACTTGCAGGTGAGCAGATTTCCACTTAATGTTTACAAAATCTACAGAGCAAGAATAGTATTTGAGCAAGAATGTTGTAGCTAAACACAAACCATGTTATTTCATTTTGTAGCAGAATAGCCTTGGGTTTTTTTTTTGGAGATAAGATTACCTCACCCCAAGTTACCCTTTTCAGAAAAGCTATCTATAAAAAGGGCAACATAGCATGTGCATGAACATGAATGAATACATGTATTGCAACAAGATGATGACCAAGTGCCATTATCATACACGTACTAAACGAGGGGAGGTTATTAGTCTGAAGTTTCTGATAACTTCAGATTTCTGTCCCATGACTCTCAATACAACAGTAGACACAGTAAATATTTTTCACAGCTGAACATTTATGCTAAATTGAAAGTTACTTAGCTTATGGTTTTTCATTTTGATGCAGGTGTTCACATAAGTTCATTCAGTTGAAGGGTATGCCACACTCCTAGCAGTGTTGGTGTAGCAAGATCTGTTTCTTCAGGTTTTTTATTATTATAGAATCCTCTTCCTTTTTCATCCTCTGGGTTGTACTTTGCTATTCAGTTTTTCACTTGGTTTCATTTCTACCATCGTTTTCCTGCCTTGCAGCTCGTTGTGATTCTATGTGCTGTGTTAGAGCTTTATATCACATGTATCAAATGAATTAACCTTTTCAGGGCGGTATTATGTGATTGCTGATCTGAGTTTTAGATACCTTTAGGTTCCTGATTGTACACAGGATTCTTTGTGTAACTGGTGTCTATACTCGATTTATACATTTATGGGAGTTATATTGTGGGTTTTCATTGATGTGCTTGGCTGTACATCTGTGAACTGGTCTTCCATGTTGACATGTCCTTGTTCCCAAAAATAGCTGATTTTCTAAAGCATGTAAATGTTACTCTTGTTGCAGCCATGGGATCAATGTTAAAGCTAATTTTCCTTGGTGTTTTTTTATTTCTTTGTGTGCATGAGAGAGAGAAAGTAGGCTGCATGGGGAGGGAGAACTACCCACCTTATCATTTCCTGTCTTAACAGCCTTATCAATATCCATCTTCAAAGTGTTTGACTCCCAGCATTTCACACACATTGCACACACTCATTTTAAATCTAGGACGACTGTTGGAAACTGGAGAATCGCTGACATTTTGTAGGGGATGGGGGAGGCACCACAGGTTATTCTAGTACACATCTTGAGGTTGACTAGATCTTAACATGTACATATATTATTAAACATCAAAATGTCAATTTTCACCTGTAGTCATCAACTACATGTACTTTTATTCAAAAACCACTGTTATATGCCAGGATTCAATGAAGAAGGTATGCATAAGTTGATGTTTGTATCTACCATTAGGAACACAATAAAGGTCACTAGGAACAAGTGTAAAATAGTACCAACAACTTTTAAATGACTACTGTTGTGTGAAAACAAGTTTTCTTTTTATAACCACAGAACATTTATTAAGACAATGTATTACTCATTTTACTTGATATTGCTCTGGCCACACCAATCCCAGCTGCTGATGATTTCTGATGCACTGTTACTGAATGCAGACATGGAAAACACTAGAAAGGTCTGAAATCTCAACAGATCCATCATCTTTGTGAGGCACCAACTTCAGGATATTTATTGAGTAAAATGCATTGCAGTTTTTTTCTTGTGAATACAACCCACCCACACATGCACTTTCACATCTGAGGATAAGCAGCTCCAGCTAAGACATGCCTATGCAGGGTCTCTAGGGAGCATCTTCCTAAATTTTGTTGCAAGTGCCAGTTTAAAAGCTGTAAAAACTTGGCATCTTACTATCTACTGCATTTAAATGTAACAACAAGGGATGCATAGATGTGATCGAATTTTGTATTGTTTTTTTTTCAAATATTTTGACAGTTTTTGAATTTGTAACCTTTGTACAGATGTATAGCAAAAAAAAATTTTCAAATCACAAGCACGCATGCGCATGCACACACACTTGCATGCATATGCACACTAACAGATCACAACAGTAATCCAAAACAGGTAAAAGGCTGTCCCTTACTCCCACTACCTGTTTTTAGGTCGTAGAGGAATGGGGATGTATGAGACCTCCACTTCTCTATGGGTAAGCATCACTGCATTACCTTCCCAGCTGGGTGAAGTGGGACAAGCGTGTGCAACACATGGGTATTGAAACAGTGCCTTTGGGTTTGGAGGCCCTTGCCCTAACTACTTGACATACATATCCCCTAACCCAAAGCTATAGAATCAGCATACCTTATTCGTGGCCTATTTACAATGACATTTTGAGTATTCATAACCTTGAGACAAGGCACAGCCATATATACTGAGCATGTTTTTAGAATAAAGAAATGAAAGCACTGTCTAAATGTTTACATGACACATGACTAGGAATAGTAAGCATTCTTTAATGTAAATCAAAAGAGGAAATTCCTCCAACATTTTTCAGAAAGAAACTGTTCAAATACACCTTGATAGCTATAACACATTCTGATCTCACCATGCAGTAGAATAAGAATGACATTCAATTTTAGACTCTTTTCCTCTAAGTGAGTTTCAAGTTGATGGTCTATGTCTGGCGCTGTAGTTTAAGATAAGTAGCTAACATTTTTTAAACGCTTTGAGGAACATCCTTCTGTCCACACTTTATCTCCTGGACTGATTCAGTAAGCAGCTCTTGAGTGAAATATAGGTAAGGGGTGAAAAAACAACTGTGTATGAACACGAGATCATAGAGAATTAACCTGCCAAAGTCGGAGTAGAAACTGCGAGGTCCAGCTGATGTTGCAAATGAATAAATAGATCCGACCTTGGGAAATGTGTATGTTCCTGTCACTTTCTAGATTTTGCCCCCCAGCACCCCACACACACTTTTAGTTGTATACCTTTGGGTTTGTGCTCTAGATATTGTACATTGCCTTGTTCAGAAAGCCCTTAAAGGGACCACATTTCAGAAAATTTTCTTGCTGCATAATGTCTACACTTTGTCAATATCACAAAGTTGACAAACATTTGGCATTTTGTCTTTTAAGACTACTGCCGCTGGAATCCAGATAACTTGTAGCTTAATTTCTCCCTAAATGTGGATATTCCTCCAGCCAAAATGCCCCTCCCCCCATTCTGCCCTTTCTGATGGACAAGACAAAAGGCATAGTGAACCAAGGTAATCAACAACCAATGTATGCATGCTATGTATAGTAAACAATATTTAACTCCAAGAAGAAACATCAAATCTAAATAATGGTACTATCAAAACATGGAAAGACAATAAGCACCTGTGTGACAATGCTCATTATACATGTGAAATAGAAAGACTTGATTTAATCCGGCCAGTATAAATAGTTAAGAACCACATCCATGAATTTTTAACAAAGGGTCTAGCACCAAGTACTATTAAGATCCTTCAAAATGTCGCATCCAAGAATACTTATCATCTGAACATAAGGGATCATGTCGCAGAATCATTTTATTAACTAACATGCTTGTGCCTGCACTGCATGTAACAAGATCTTTAGATGGTAATGATATTTCAGTGCTAAAATGATGTTGGAGTCAGGGCATTGAATTCTTTCTGATTTATTTTCACTTCACTTTTGGGGCTGCTCAACCAGTCCATTACTTGTTTCGTCAAAGGCTTTGCATCTTTGCTTACGGTTCCAGCTGAGGAAGAATATGAAGACTCTGTGTGCATGAGTTCTACTTGGCTTTGCAGCTCAGGTGGCTTTTCCACGCCCCATTTCCTACGCTGCTCTGACTGCACAATTACACTGGTTTCTACTTTCTCCAGACAACCACCTTTTTGGTCTAATGCATTTGTCGGTCTCTGCTTTGTATCACAAGCTTCAGTGCAGTCAGCTTCTGCAACAACATTATTCAAACGCTTAGCAGGATTTGGACTTGGTGGGGCACTGAGCGTGCTCACCCCATGTGGTTTAACTTCGTGCCCGTAGACTCGAAAATTCTTTTGAAAGGATGACAAGATCTTGCTGGTGCTGTATGCTGGGCCTGTCTCGTAGCGTCGAGCCAAACTGTTGGTTTCCTGAATAGCATTAGTAAAGGTAGCATTGCACAATTTGTTGCCAGGGTGATTTGGCATCAAAGCTGAGGTCAGCAGCAGTTCCTGCCGTTGAGAGGAAGGAACAGCAGAAGTCACATCCTTTCTCTTCTGTTCTTTGAGGCCTATTTAATAAAACCAAAGTCCTTAAAACGACAGACTTTACAGATTAATCTGACAAAAGGAATAATGGGTGACTACTAGAATGGCAAAATTTCACAATTCATGCACCACACTAGTGCAATGCTACTAGGGGAATAACCAATTCCTACAAGAAACAGAAGCAGAAAGGCTAACAAAACATACAGGTTAAAGCTTAAGTTTCCATTGTGGAAAATAATAAAAATAAAATACTACTGACTACTGGGGCACTACTGACCATTAGGTATGGTTTTTAAATCATGGCTAACAACTTGGGTCTCATCGATGATGTCTACTTGATTTAAACCTGTACACACTCACTTGATGTCAAAGTGATGGCACCAATGCTCATTGATGGCTGAGAATGGCTTTTTTTAAGTCTACCAGCAGTTTCTGGTGGTAACTGAAAATATGGTGGCGACACGGATGTTGGCGGAGACAGAGCTGTGTCAAAGTCCTGCTCATAGCGGTACCAAGATCTGTCAGGTATTCCAAATGTCATCGTTGTTCCATGTGTGCTGGGGAGTTCTTTTGACATTCTAAATTCTTGCTTTAAAGTTCTGAAAAACCACCAAAAGTTATACTTTAGTCTTGTAGATCCATAATCAAAAGCACAACCCAAGTGTAATCTACAGCAGACAATGTAAAGGAACAGTCAATGGGTAGCCTCCCCTCCCCCACCCCCCCAAAAAAAAAAACTCATGTAAATTTGTTGGGGTGGGGGAATATTTATGCATAATTCACAAATACTACTTTTTTCTGAGAAAGCATGAAAACTGCCCTTGAAATCTGCAAGTACTGAACAAAAGAAAAAAAAAACGATTGACAGGTTACACATCACATACATTATCCCTAACTCCCAAATACAGAATCGCATTGACAGTGATGAAAATAATAAGGTGGAAAACGGTCTAATGCCTTTTAGTCGCCGATGAGGTGCTGATAAGTTTGTTCGATTAATATAGTCTTTTTTTCCAGTCTATTCTTCTGTATTTACAAATACTGTGTTATTTACAAAAGGTATCCTGTAAGTGTAACCAAGCTTAACTTTCACAACTTGAACCCAATTGTCTTTGTGGCTTATTTATACCACAGATGTACCTGATGCTTTTTTATTTGTACCTTTTTTTCCTAATTACTCTTACCAATTTTCGTTTTTATGGCACCTGTATACTTACAATCAGAGTTTTGTCACAATCAGCGTTAAAATTGAAACATTTTTGCTTCCTGAAAATGGTGTACACGTTGAAGTGTTATAAACACATACTGCCGATTTCCTCACTCCCTCCTTTCACATGATCGATGCGACTGATCCCCGATAAACGATCGATGCTGATTTAGCTCATTTACTCACGTGTTCAGTCTACTTAAAACCATGCTGGTGTAGTTCGACAAAACCATCTTCAAGAGTTCGTCTACAAATCCAGCCACAGCATTCCTTGTATTTCACATACAAGTCTCATCGTCTTCGCTTCGATCGCAAGGGTGCTGATGTAACCCCCCTAGTGTGGTCTGTGGTCTGTAGTCTACGCTATTGTTTACCAACAATCTCCCCTCCTCCCCAGGATTGGTCAGCACAAAAGGTGAAGAGGTCAACGCTTTCAGTAGAGAATAATGATTGGTCGAGACGCACTGGTCATGCAGCTTTTTCGTGGCAAGAGAGTGTACCCACGTTACGGGGGCGGGCTGGATAACTCTGACAGTAGAGCTAAGGACTAGAATGTGGAATGTTGCTGGTTCGAATCCAGGTGTGGCCAAGGATTTTCCTCGAGTTATACATTGTTCAGACTTCATCTCCCCGCTCATTAAGCCTGTCCTCAACGACCATAACACTGTAGAAATTAATGAGTCTGGTGGTTCTTTCAGTGCATAGTTAGTAATGGGACCCCATCCCACCATAGAGCGAATTAATCATTGCGAAGTGGATACACTGTCCCTCTTAAATAACCAACCCTCGCTACGGTCGTTAACTGATTCCTGATGTGGTCAGGTGTTTGGAACGGCAGTATGCAGTGATAGTCCAGCTGAGGAGATTCTGTATTTCCTTCCCTCACAAATGTTCCACTAAATGACAGCCGTTTTTGCGAGCCAGCCTATTGTCGGTGTTGAAATTCCGGCAACACGCCGTAACTAGCTCACTCATCTTGTGAAATCTACAAGCTGTCTCTCCAGCACAGACGCAGACACGTACGCGTGACACGACAGAGATACGATCAATGTCATTGACTCAATGGGCACACACACTACATGACCCCCAACTCGGCAGCGACTACGCGACAGCAGGGGCCGCTCCACGAATATATAGCTCCGTTGCTGTTTTTCATAAAAATAACAATATATTAAAGGTTAAGAAAACAGACGAAATAAATACAGTTTCCCATCGAATTGCGATTATTCCATTACAAAAGTCAGCGCTATATTCTCTAAAGTCATTACAAATCAGGGCAAGGAGTTTCTGGCTGACGTATCATTTTGTTTTAACTGCTAGTAATTGTAGGACATGGTATAAGAGCAGCTGAGTCAATGGCCACAATCAGTAGTTTATCCATGATATTTACATTCCAAAGGTATCTTGATTTTGAAGTGGGCCCACAGTCCTTTCAAACATGACCATGGCATATCCATATGTAAACCGTTTCCTGTAGGATTCTAAGACTCTGTAAGACTAAGAGTGCCTGTGCAATATACCTGTGCATATGGTGTCAGCTAGAAATCCAAGAATGTGTGCTATGTGTGAAACACAACAAAAACCTTTGTATGTGGCACCTTTTTACAAAGTGAGCTGTCTGTAAAACACAATGATCTGTGCATGGCACCTGTTATTAGACAATGTGTGCCATCTGTAAAACACAACAATGTGTATATGGCACCTGTTTAAAGAGAGTGTGTGCTGTCTGAAAAACCCAAGAATCTGTATAGGGCACCTGTTTACAGAGTCAATACACTGTTTGCCTTATAGTTACTTAGCTGATGATTTACGGCAAGAAACCAGATGGAACTCCCTTTCTGATCTCAAACAGATCATTTGTCCTGAATGTGATTAGTCCTCAATTGTCCATATAGATGCACTCGATGTCAGTGACATCTATCATTCTGGCTCACAATACTGTGTATTAATATAATACTGTCTAAAGAATGCCCTCTTTCACAAAGAATAAGTTGCCAGACCGATGCTACAGATTTAAAAATAAAAATTCTTTGAATCAGCATGTCAAGATTGTAACTACATGTAAACACAAGTATGTTTAAGCAAAGATGCATTCTAACATTATTTTGTAAAGAACAGAACATTTATCAGCATGCTTAAATTTTTGTCTTTCAAAATGTGATCAGTAGATGGTGCTGGCTAAATACATAAAAATGTGACAACTATATAAAACAATACTTTAGTCGTTCTTAAAAGACTTACCCTAGCTGTACCATTCTCCAATATTTAATGAGTTGCCACAGTTCTGGTTGTACTTGAACTGATTTGTTTTATGTGATGAAAAAAAGATGCACACAGTAAGGATTCATGTACTTAGAGTAGTTGCATACAAAACTTTGGCATCACCTTGACTCATAAAGGTCTTATATAGAGTTGGTAATTCAGTCATATGCACTGTGCTGCCGGGTGTGTCAACAACAGTTCGTGGCGATTGGCTGGAATGCAGGGTAAGACAGTTGTACCTGCCACTGTCAAGGTTGTGGGGGAAAAAAATTCTATTTTGTGTGTCCTATATCGGGAACAAAAGTAAGAACCTTGAAGGGCAACTAATGCTATCGGTATCACAATATATAAATGGTATATATGTATTACGTATTGTCCATCTGATTAGTATTATCTAATTATGATCGTCATTTCGTCAGTAGACGGCAATTAAAGTACAACTCCACAAATTAAAAACTGCAACTGTGCAAGGCAAGCAAAGCTTCTGATCACATTTCATGCATCGTACGCTGATCAGTATTCTGTCAACAATCCTTGTATTGTTTGTGCGTGCACATGCAGTAGGAATAGCACAATCTGCTAGCGCTACTAACACACGAAAGGAGCAGATTTGTCTTCTCTGGCCGACGTCCACAGGTCGAACTCTAGTGACCGTTAAGGGGAACAACTATCAATCATCAGCTGATTGCAGACACTGATGCATAAGTTGGGACTGTAAGAAGTCAACTAATGAAAAAAAGGGAGGGAAAAAAGGCCAATTTACAGTTTACATTGGGCACACACGTACAGGTCATTTAAATTACTATATCGAGCAACTGCCAGAACAGTCTGTCTCATATAATATCTACTAATCTAGGCCACGCATTGCTTTAGTTTGTGACTGATAATATAGTCTAGTCCACTCAGTTGACAGTTTGGACATTTTTCCGGGGACCAGACATGCTAAATAATATACTCTGGCAAAAACAAAATCGAAATGCTATAGTATCAAAGTCTCTGTGCTGCTTCAAAGTCATGAAAATCAGCACAATTTATGGTTGTTTTGATACTGTTGGTACAGAGTCAAAATGGCTACAAACAAAGCTTCACTATCACTATGAGAATAAAAGGTTTTCGAATGCTCAGCAAATTACGACATTGTACAATTTGCATGACACTAATAGAAGATACTCACCAACAAGGAGAAAGATATTTACGAATCTTTCGTAATAATCTACAATAGACCGCCAGTGCTTTCTGGCACTGTGGCAGGTTGCGATCAGCTGCGGGCGATGTAAAGCGTTTGCCTCCCTTTCTAATTTTTTTTTTTAGGGGCACAAGTCAGTGTCAATTGTAAAAAAAAAAAAGGTGTGAAGTCATGATCTCGTTTCTATACAATGCATTTGACAAGCTCTTTAACTAAGTAGGTCTTGGAGATCAGCGACCTAGAAATGATTGTTGTAACACAGCTGGGGAAATTGTTCAGGGATTTTATCTGGGTCGCCGCACGTTCAGTTACGTGACAGAAACATCCACAGGGCGGTTTTATGCGTAGTGTGTAGTAGACCATTGTCGGTCGGCCAGAAAAGTGCTCAAGATCAAAGATATGACACTTTAACATTCCTGGCCCGATCCTGCGTTCAGTAATACGAGTGGTAATTGCAAACCTTTGTTTTTGCTGAATCAAATGCGTGGATGGTGGAGCTCACTTTTTTTCAGCCTAGAGTCAAAGATATTTGGAGCATTGCGTTTATTCTGCCTTGCACTTAATGTGTCTGCAACGTATCCTTTCCCCTCTCCCAGCGACTTTTTCCCTAGTCGTTTCTGCCGCAGAGTCGACATTGCTCTTGAATGTTGGAGACAATATGATGATTATAAAAATGTACAGTGTCTAGGGTATGGCTGAAGACCAGTGATGCATACCCACCGAGGTCTGATGCATTCAGAATGCGTGCATGGCCCATTGTGGACCGCTAGTATTGTGTAAATTGAGGTTATGCATGCGACAATCATGGATGTCGGAATAGGCTCATGTGCTGGAATTCTTCTTCAAGTATTCATGCTAGCAAAGCAAGTAGGTAATTGTGGACCTAGATCACATAAAATACAGAATTCCTCCAGTTTTCAAACTATGTTCTCATGGAAGAGTGTGCCCTTCCTTAATGTTTATATAAAGAGAAGCACCATAATGGAGACAACAAAGCATGCATACTTATGGGTGTCCCCCAATTTTTTTGTAATTGTAAACTGATCATATTCAGTCTTTACATTTAACCTATGTATAATGAGAATACACACAACTGAAAAGTATTCCCTCACTTCAAACTGATCTAGAAATATAACCAACTTATTCTTTCTTTTACAAAAATTTATTTCATGCATACATAGCTTCACAAGCATGTTCACGATCTGTACAGGTAAATTCATCACAATCGCGTATCTCTCAAGCAGGATTGTTTCAGTCTTTAAGATGCACAGCATGAGGAACTGCATACATATCTACAAGTTTCCCCCTATTTCTCAATCATTAAATGTTCACATTCAACCCTGCATATATTAAATTTTATTAACAATTTTATAAGAATACAACATGGACATAAAAGAAAACTCACCGAAAACTCATTTTGACAAGGGATTTTGGCATCTTCTGTGTCCAAGCTTAAAGCAATCTTAAGGGGCCATGAAGTCATGCTTGGAAATTTGTACATTTAGCTTGAAAACTTGAAGGTTTTGAGGGGGATGGGGGTAGGGGGCAAGATGTACATGAAGGCTGTTTCTATGCATACAGTGTTCAGAATCTTTGCAGTCAAACTTAATGGGATATGAAATGGGCTCGTGAAAACCAGCCAAGGAATTCTGAAGGAATTTTTTTTCTTGCACTGGAATGCATTCAGCAGGATCTCAGCAGCATTCATTTTACAGTTCTAATATGGTGGCAAACACAAAAGCATTACAAAAAATATAACTGTGTACTGGGATTCTTAATTTGACTGATACTATCAAAGATAAAGAAAGAAATTATTGTATTATGAACAGCAGCTAAGATGATTTGCAGACCTTAAAATCAATCAGCGCAAAGACCACAAACCACTATTGTTAGCTGCCGAAACAAATCAGATTTCTCTTAAATTAACTCTGTACAGTTTCAGCAACTAATTTGGATTGTTTTCCTACGTCAGTTCTGTTGAGCTTCTAACCACCCCGTTAAGACAGTTTCAAAAATGTCTGTGGTGAAAAATGAGCCTGCCGTTCATACTGACACCAGCAAGGATATTTACTCATGCAAAAATATATCAAGGAAAGATCACGACATTTTAAAAAACTGATTTCTGCTGATAACCCAAATGTTTGCTCATCTATGCAAAGGCATTTTGCTGCGAGGGCATGCAATCAGGAAGTGCACAACCTTATGCAAGGCAAAGGACTGCTTAACATGTCCTTTAAGAGACAAAACCTATGATGCACATTGCACTTGTTGCTGTCATATTTACAACCAATCTGGGCTGGTCTGAATGTGGTCTTCAAAACATAAACAGGCTTTCGCAATTTGAGACAATGACACATGCATCTTAAAATGCACTGCTCAATAAAATTTTCAAAAAACACATAATTGCAGGGCAGGGAGGAAGAAGAAAATGCAAACTATTGATGCCAAGTGGCTAAAAAGACTAACCCTACTTCAAAAATAAAGTTTTGAGTAGCCAATCTTGAATCCATGCCAATTAGTCTGAAAAAACATACACTTGCATCTTATTAAATAACAGCAGTAACTTGCTCATATTTGGGAATTAGAATTTTGGAAAGAACTGAAACTACTCCTCTGAAGCATTCAATTAGTTGAGCTGTTGGGTACCCATAGCAGGTTAACATGAGGCATCATACTGTTACCCTGCCCTTACTGTGTTAGAAACGTATCATCTGCCATGAGTAAAATGGCACATTTTGGCTAAAATGACCAAACGCTTTGTCAAATTACAAATATGTTTGTGAGAAATTCTTATGCTATTGGGTTCAATAACCATCAACTTCCCCTGCCACTGTCAAAAACCTGCTTTCATCTGGGCACTGATCTTCAATGCAAGTTGTGTGTGTATAGTGAGAGAGGAGAGTGAGCAAACAATTCTGAGTGGTTGGTTGATGGGAATAAATAAATGCCATGCCAGCAGTACAGGCCACATAAAAGCAGGGCCAGGTGGTATTTTGAACAGCAGAGTGCGAGTAAACTGATTGAATAGGCACATTTTATCAACTGGAAAAGAATAGCTTTGAACAATTCCAAAATAGCAAAAAATTGACAACATTTGTCACGACAATTAAAAAGTCCTTTTTGTTTGCTTCTTCATTTTTCTGTATTCAATCTTATCATTTCTACTATGTAGTACAGCTCCTATTGTACCCTTCCAGAGCCTTTTTCTACAGCAAGTAAAGTGAGATCTAAGGTGCAAAGAGGGGGACGGGGTGGGCGAAGAGTGAGAGACATCTTTAACATGATGCAATTCCAATCCGACCCGAATGTCAAACAGCAGCAAATCTGAGAACAAAGACAACACTGTCTTATAAGATTCACCTTGTCCTTCCCAGCCAGACCAATAATCTCTACTAAACTTTGTTGCTGAACAACAGCCACTCGCACAACAAATTCTAGCCATAGCTACACATACTGCTGTTAAAGTTCACCCAGAGGCGACTGAAAGGGTTCAAGTATGTCTCGCATTAAGTGCACAAAGGTTTCACAACCAGAATAAACGCCTCTTGCCAGGCAAAACAGCAATCACTTAGGAAAATTTTATATGCTAGGAACAAATGTTAAAAAAACTTATAATGACAACAGTTATAACACATGGATTCAATACTTCAAGGTTACCTTTAGTTTTACTTGGAACAGTCTCTGTGATTTGGTGCGGGAGTTTTCAACTGGATTTTAACTAAATCCTTTAGAGGTACAACCAATGTAAACCCAATAACATTAAACAACACTTGTGTAGGTTTTTTAAAACTAGATTTTAACTAAATCTTTAAGAGGTACAACCAATGTAAGCCCAGCTACAATCAACAACAGTCATGCACCTGGTTTTTTTCCCAACTGGATTTAACTAAGTCTACTACAGGTACAACCAATGCAAACCCAGCTACATTCAACGTGTGTACCTGTTAAGAACTTCAACATCTTTAAATGATGCACACAAAAATTGTAAACAAGCTTACTAGTAAATACAAACTTGTGTGCACAGCCACAGCCAGGAACAACAGCATTTACAAAAACGTTAACACACTTTCTTTGCTGCTAGTCCTATTAAAAAAATAAATAAAAGATCACATCTGTACACCCATTTCCTAATCTCATCTCAATGCTCTTTAAAGCACAATTTCATGAATCTAGGGATGCACGCACACAAACACCCACGCCTCACACATCACGTTCAGAGTTCACGTTTAGATGCAGATGCATAAAACCCATGTCTGCAAAAAACTGAAATTTATATTCCAAAACTAGGTAGGCACAATTTTGTAGAAAAGTACAAACAAAAGACAATTTTTAATTTTTACTAATACAATTGAGTAATTAGCACCAAAAACAGATGACTTATGACCTCTGATGAACACAAGGCCAACAGTTTTGATTATGACTTAAAAATCTGTTATTCATCATTTGCTGTCCATTCAACAGAATGTCCTTCCGATACAAAGTATTGGCTAATGAACAACAGAGGTAAACTAGACTAGTTTGCAGGTTGGAGGTTATGGGGAGGGGGAAGTGGCTAATGGTCAGATCATATAATGTCTGTTGGAAATATGACCTAACAGAATGCTTTTATGAAAAGCACATTTTATACACTTTTGGGGACAAACTGATATGGCTTCTCTAGCCATACAGTTTGACACTTTTCCACCTGAACTATCATACAAGTTTTAAGTCTGACTAAAATCATGGTTCAAATGAAAATATTTGGCAAATGTTTAACATTTTGGCATCAACCAGACGACCATTTTTTTTAACTTTAAAAATTCATTGTGTGGTGGTGCTGGTGGAGAGGAAAGAGGCTCCAAGTCACATACAAGCGATACTGCATTTGAGGGAAACAGGGAGTCACAGATTGCAAATGATCAAACTGTGACGATGAGAATTCTATACACTTCTCAGGTGTGCATTTTTTAGCATGCAAACAAAGGAATTTTGCTATACACAAAATAAAAAGTTCTCTCTGTGGAATGTTCTGTGGGGCTTCCTTGATCTCAGCACTTGAAAACCCAAACATTTTAAAAAGTTTCTCTGAAAGAGGCTGCAGCCACTAGGTCAGCTGCCAAGAATCTGCACTGACAAGAGTTTCTAAAGAAGTTTGGTCTACCAAAGTGATGACTTCACTGTCGCATGTAAAAACATTGTGATGGACAGCATGTAGAAAATTTAGCAAGGCCTTGGGGTAAATGCCGATGTAAGGCATTAAAAAAAAAAATGTAACATAGAAAAAGATGAAGACTTGCAGCCATAAATGGACAGGAAGGACACACATGTTGACCGGACTCTTCAGCACACATTCAACGTTCTGAAGCAGTTAAATCAGTGTGCCTGATGCAGGCATCTCCTAACACCCCACCCCAAGACCAGAGATTGTAATGGCTGCACTTCTCAGGAAAAAAAAAAGAGTGCAGGAATAGCTCCTAGCTGCCAGAATTGTTTACTGTATAGTCTGTAATCTTTGTTACCCTGCTAATGCAATCACTGAAGGCTAACGGCATTCACTGCCTTGCTAAAGCAAGCCTCCACAAAAAATTGCCTTAAAAAGCTTGGTTTCTTGTCCATGATTAAAGAGACTTGAAACAAAAGACTTGCGAGTCTTAGCCATACTTTAAGAGTGCCTGTCTTCACTGACCCTCAGCCCCCACCCCCAGTCCTGTCTGTTATATCAACAGGGTACACATGAGAAGCAGCAGCAGTCATAATTAGGTCATGCTGTGGTCTCCGAAAGCTTCACAGAGCTTGTAGGTGCTTGGAACACTTTGATGAAGTTTGTCAGTGTCTCCACCTGGTCACCTGTCTTGGCTGTTACTTCTGTGAGTTTTGCCTTCTGCTCTTTCTGTTCCTGCAAAAATAAATCACATAAACTTAGGAAAGCACACTTATAAGTCAAAGCTGTCGGTCATTGTCCCTTTTGGAAAAGAAATGGTGCTTCCCATAAATGGGGAAAATATTTACCAATCTCCATTCTTATATATGATTATTTCTATGAATAGTATGAAAAATCATCTCAAGGTAATCAAACAGTTAATGCAATGATGGGAAATATGGTCAACTGCCAAACACAACTGAAAGATTCTGTAATAAAGCTATATCCGAGTACGCTACAAATCAGTTTATCTCTGTAACACTTTGCAAAAGTTTAAAAAACAGCAGCAAGAAAGATGATGAAAACTCACTGCAATCTTTTCTTGAAGCCGCTTTGTGTGATCTTGCAATGACAATTTCTCACTGAGGAGTTCTGTACTTCTGCGCTGCAATTTTCGCTTCTCCTCTTCCTTGCCTGGAATAGCCCCGTGCAGATCGTCAGCACAAAGAAAGCCAATGACATTATTCAAAACTAATTCTACCACCTGGTGACAGCGGTATACTGTTAGTTGGGTATAAGAAAGAACATAAGCAGAAAAAAGTTTCTATACTGAAAACACACCCCCCTCCCCCACAGAAACTAATGATTTCTACAAAATTCTTCTATAAAAAGTGCATGTGGATGCCTCCTTACTTGCTTTTGCTGTGATGTAGGAGTGGACCATTGTCAAAGCACCATTGCTGAGTGCCGTCACACCGTTTCCTTTCACCTGTTGTGGACAGAATGCATCACCACAATCATGCTGCTATTCATCTAGTTAGCTGCACTGAGCTGTGCTGTAGCCACCCTTCTTGAAAAGTTGCACTACATCTGCTTTTGCAGCAGCTGACACATCTCACATTTCTCCGCAGCTATCAAAACTGGATTAACTTCAGGATCTGACAGTTACAAGTGCCCACTTTCAAAGTTTTTCTCACAGCAGCCCTAGGACAACATAACATATGGTTGCGGACCAATGAAGTTAATTCAGTTCAGGGGTATAGACCTTTTTTTTCTATCTGATCTGCTTTCCCAAAGTATTAAATTTCAAGTTCACATTGACTTATTTTGCTATAATAGCATTAACAAGTACATGTTCTAATGACAGTGTGTACAAGTCATATTTTGGGTATCTTAGCAACCCTGTTTATTTTCATTTTCCTTTGATGTTTACATATGTTGCATGCTAACCCCTTAAGGTTAAGTTATGTGATATGTTTACATTTTCTATATCCTTAGCTTAAGCATTAATGCCATGCAAAATATTTGATTATAACTACCAAAGCTAGGACTATTAGAACTTTAAATTAAAAAGAATGCTGTCAAACCAAATTTATAAGCATTTTAAAAAATATTAGGGATGCACAGAGAAAGGGAATGCCTAAAGCATGGTTCATTCTGGACAGCTTATTTCCTATTAAACATGTTTTAGTAAAATTTTCCATATTGAAATACTGCTTTTATAAGATCCAATAAATCTCAAAGATGCCTCTCTAGAAACATGATTACAACCAAGTTACTTACTATACACATAGGACAACTCCAGGGCCCAGGTGGCACTGTGGCCAAGGGTGGGGAAAGGCAGTCCAGATGATAGACAAGCGTGCATGTACAGCACAACAGCAACTTGCCTTCTTTGCCACACTCAGCACACACATCATCATGGTTGTCCCCCTGGTGTGCAGATACAAAAGACAATGCTATCCCATTATTCTACTAGAACAAGTGGGAAACACACATGCTAAATTACAATTCTACCTAACCAGGTTTAAAAATGTTGGCAATGTCACCAATTACAGAATCTCATCTCCTTTTGAAGTAGTTTGGTTAGTTCATTCTTCATACAATTCAGCTCAGTTTAAACCATCAAGCACAAAATAAAGTCTAAGTTTCATTCAACTGCACGCTATGACTTCATCACAAGAATTGACATCAACCTACAGAAAAATAGCTGTCTTCAAAAAAATATAACTTACTTCACATCCTAGCTCTTTTCTTAATTCTGCACCCACATTTTCAATACTATCAGGTGTGCCCGGCCGACTGTTGGATGGGGAGGAACCAGGCTTAAATGGTCTGCCTATTTCAGAACAAATTTCACACATGGTCAGTTCTTGAAAAATAACAGTGCAATATAGCAATGCAAAAAGTCTGCTAATGTTCCAAAATGCCACATAAAAGAAAAGGTCCTACTTTTACCCCATGCCACAGAATCATTCTTCTAACCATATCAACAAGCTTAGATCACACCATTATCTGCAAATCATGATGCCATTGTAGAACACAAAAGATTTACCTCTTGATTTTTTAGGGACGGACTGTAATCCATTCAGCCATGCACTACTGCCTCGGCGTCTCTGAAATGCCAGCAACACATCTACAATTACCCATGGATCATGCACATCAAAATAAAACCTAAAAAAAGTTTATAGGTCTTCTGAGAATTGCATGCATTTTGCTAACTGGCTTCTATATAGAACCCAGGCAGCCATACACTAATTAGGCAGCATTGCAAGGGCATTATTTTAATGCCCTACCCTTACCTACATAAACTAAATAATAACTCAAGATAAAATTCAAATTTCTTAGCTAAATTTGTGTTTCTTTAGCAATACTAATCATGACCCAGAATGCTAAATCTCCTTTTAGCGATCCCTAACTGCACCTCACAAACAAAAAACTTTGTAAACATAACCGTGGTAAGGCCTCCCATGTGCATGTGCACTCAGCATGCGTCACCCCATGGGCACAACTCATTGGCAACTCAATCTGACTTTCAAAAGCTGAAAAGACCAGCATGGAGGAGGGTGGGTCTATGATGCGTCACGGTAAGTACTGCTAAAGAAACTCAAATTTAGTTAAGAAATTTGAATTTTCTTGTCACAATACCGAACCATGACCCAGAGTGCTGAGTATCACAAAGTGGAGGTGGGTGAATCCAAGAAAAACTTACCGGGGTTGGGGGAGATGAGGCACAGCAAGAGGAGTTGCCAGACCGCAGTGGGGGCAATCCTCAGCAGCCATCCTTCCAGTGGCAGAAGGGACCGGAGGGTAAACAAATTATCAAGCAGGTCATGGGGAGAACATCACAGAGCAAAAACAGCCAGAAGCAGCCCACTCCCCCCACTACTAGGACACTGGCAGAGGACAAAGGGAGTGAAGCCACCCCCCCCCCCCCACACACACACCCATGTCACCACTGCACCAAAGCTCATCAGATAACAAGGGAAGACAGAGAGAGAAACCAGTGTTAGAGCTCACAAGGCCAGCCAACCAGCAAAGTGAGGGACAGGTATCTCTGAGTGGAACCTGTCACAGCGGAGGGTGAAGCCAGTACTCACACAGACCATGAACCAAACAGTCTGTCAGGGTTGGACAGAGCCACAACTGTGGTAAGAGGGAGAAAGACCTGAAAGGACAGGTCTCCCTGAGGCTGATTAAATGCCGAAAACAGGCAAGTGGATAGGAACAACATGCCAATAAGTGCCCTGCGCAGATCAGTGTACCTCACTGGCATGAATGCCAGATGGCAGCATGACCTGAAACAACCACTGACATGATCAGACCTGCAAAGGAGGATCTGGAAGAGAAGCAGAGCCACCAGAACCAACAGTGGGTCCCAGATGGAGCAGCTGTGCAGGGGTCAGCCATGGAAATGAGTGTAGCAAAGCCACACCAAGCAAGTGAGGAGTGGAGAGAACAGCAGCTTGCCAAACCCACACCACAGCAACAGACAAGGGGACAAAAGTTGGCAAATATGACGATGGGACCGCCAAGTCTGCCTGAGGCCTGGTCAGGGCAAAGTCATGGCATGGCATCATCTGCCCAGCATCACCAGATAGCGTCAGACCCCAGGTTACTGGAACTGCAGCAAGCAGAAGCCAGAAAAGAAGGGCAGGGGCATAAATGACGCCAAGCACCAGAGGCTTAACACAGTTCCAATGGAGTGTTTTTATCTATTGATACCACTGCGATCTCATGTAGATTTTGGCATAATTGAAATAAATGGTGCTTGCAAGCTACCATACCTACAGTAATATACATATTTCGAAAGATCAATTTTTGAACATCAAAATAATTATAAAATTTTACTGAAAAACTGTTAAATAGTACTTCCTAGTCAGCGTTAATTGGGTCACTGTATGCACTTTACACACCTAGATGGTTTTGTTGCATGCGTTGAAAAAGGTATCCAAGTGAATGTAGCAAAATGGCGGGCACAATTGTCTCATGGTTTCGAGAGCACAGTTTAGAAGAAGTCGCGCATTGTGTGGTCTAAGGGAAGAAACTTGATAGAAAAATGATTCCGCTATAAGAAAACACCAGTGACATCCTTTGCGGATGAACCCCCTTTTTTTTTTTACAGAAATTTTGAAGCTTTCAATGTAAAACTCTCTCCAAAGTGGTGTCAGTCATAGCAAATTTCTACTGGCATACGATCTCGAAATCCAAATGTGAAGAGGAGAAACAGTGGGTCGGGGTGGTAACACCAGACTGAAGTTGCAGAAGGGTCCCCTTGTGTACCAGGAGCAGAAGTGCATCCGCATGACTGAGCCATAAGAAGTCCGGAAATTGCACTGGCCCAAAGAAGAGGGACAAGACAGAGAAGGGGGCGAAAGAACTCGAATGTCAGCAGTCCAATAGGACCGGAGGCAGGAGCATAAAGGCATATGCCATTGGCCCCACCCAGGACAGAGAAAAACTCATTTACCTCCTAGACCTGGAACTGGGCACACAAGTCCAGAAGCTGCTTGCAGAATCTGGCGGCAAACAGGCTGACAAGTGGCCGGAATCAGGCAAGCCACACAGACAACAGACACAGTGGAACCAAAGCCACCTGACCTGAACCAATCAGTGTGCATGACTCAGTATGTCTATAAGCACAAACACAGTGTGGACCACAGGAGCCACAGACAGGAAGAAACTCGGGGTGGAAGCTCACAGCTGAAGCACTTCCACTAGAGTTGAGGGGACCCCATGTGAGCACTAGTCTGCTTCAGCTGTGCTTCTTGCTGGTTTGGATGCACCTCCAGTTCTTCGCTGATCCTTTCTCTTTGTGCGTGTCCCTGCTTTCTCGGAACTGGAGGTGCATCCAAAGCACCAAGAAGAAGGGCTGTTTCAAGGCCTGGAATGGATGGCCATGCTGGCTGACAATGGCCCAAAGGCAACATGAGGATGGAAGGAGCGGCCCACCCCCCTGGGGGGACAGTCCATGATCAGAAGGAAGGAGGAACAGGCCATCCTCACCAGTGGGTAGCCAGGTGTGTGTGTGTGTACACAAAACAAGGGTGACACGCTCAGCCAACCCAACAGTGACAGAAGCAGAAACACCATTCCAGGCATAAGCTAGCCATGTGTCAGCCACTAGGCACAAATGGAGGATAGAATCTTCAAGACCCCTGGCACAGTGACAACCTGTGCCAACTGGTCAGTAAGATGAACCTCTCCATGAAAGAGCAGACCAGAACTGAGGACAGGTGGCCATGGTGAACCACATGGGAGACAGAGGTGGCAGACACCAGTGACAGACAAGCCGGAGTGACAGGCAAGAGATTCTGCCACCTGGCCTGGCCGCAGGTCATGAGCCCAACACCGCACCCACTGGCACAGGACTGAGGGACTCACATCAATGCCCAGGTGGCATTAAAGGCCCCCCTCCCCAAAATGTCGTACAAGCACAGTCCACACTGCAGAAAGGGAAGTCCACGCAGCAGGCCAGGAAACAGGTAGGCTGAGCGACATCGAGACCCCATCACAGAGCGGGTCAGAGCAGAAGCAGGCAATGGTGGAGCCGACGAGGCAGGGCCACACAGGGACAGAGGAAGGACTGGGAGGCCAATGACATCACACAGCAACTCCACAGTCGGGCCCACCACAACCGCCAGGGGACCCGACCACACGGCAGAAACGAAATGTGACCATAGAGGACTAAAGGCAAGACCACTCCTCGTACCTGCGCAAGTCAAGAGACACAGGATGCACAGACACATAAAACGCTGGGCACGAACATGATGTTCATCCAAATCTCAGCCATATGCACTGAAGATGCACCCTGTCAATAGGCAAAAGCAACAGTAAACAACAGTAAAACTGCAACAAAAATACCTAAAAACAGAAATGATGCAAAGTTAAAGTGCACAAGCATGCAAGCAAAGCATAAATAATGCATGCGAACAGGCACGAAGTGCACTTAGGACACACACACACACATGGGTAGACACTGATGTCACACATGGAGTTCCCAGTGAGTTGTGCAAATAGGGTGACGCACGCTGAGTGCGCATGGAAGACCTTACCAGGGTTGCTTGTAAGGTGCAGTCAGGGATTGGTAAATTGAGATTTAGTACTTTGGAACAGTTAGAACTTATAACATTCATGCAGTGTCTCTGCATACTCACCTCTGGTTCAAAACTGTAGCTGAATTGCGGGTTAGCTGTTGAACGTCTTTTCCTTTCCACCCTCTTTGTTTGCATTTCTGAACATTTAAAATTTCAAAAGACTGTAAATACAGTATAGCATACTACATGAATTCTAAAGTGTAAAAGCATGTTTATCTCTGTAAAGCTGGAAAGCCTTAAATACACAGACGACCCAAACTTTAAATGCATGGACAGTGCAGCAGCCAGTGCATCTGTTTTCATTTGTTAAAAGCACATATGACCACAACATTTTAAATCTGGATATATAATATTCTAATCTATAAACATTTCACTAACAGTGATGCACACTTCTACTTATTCTTGGTTGCTGACCTATTAAAATTTAAAATGACCAATTAGTTTGACCATTGGGAAAAACAGACTGACAGTGGACATTAAGGCAAGATTCTTGAGACAAAACTGGAGGGTCCAAATGTGTGGTCCATCAAATACTTTCACACCATAGTCAGAAAATAGGATACAAAAAGGCAGGGTGTGTGTGTGTGAGACTGTGCATAACCCCAACTATTGAAGAGATAGTTCTAAATCAATGAATGCCTGAAATGCTAAAAACTTTGTTCTACCCTTGTACAAAGAAAAAATTGTGCTGCCACATCCACATATTAAAGCAATCTGTATACCGTAGATTCTTGGTTAACTGGAACTTGAGCAGAAGGCAAAAAATAAATAAATAAAACCAACCCATAAACAATCCCCCCCCCAAAAAATCCAAAAACAACAAACAATATTTTAAATAAAAATTCTCAGTGCAAATTCCAATCCAGATCTTCTAAAGTATTTTCTTAATTAAGAAACCATCTCCAGCAGGGCGATCCCCTTGACCCCCACCAGCACATACCACTAAGAAACTAGAACTGCTGTGTGCATGCACCCATCTAGAGAGTTTATGATGGTACTTGCCTTTCAAGGAGGCAGGTGTTACCAGATCAAGGCAAGCCATAAAGTCCATTTTCTAATGAAAAAATGAGGAAAAAAAGAATGAACGTCCTTTACTAGAGATACTTGTTAATATCTAGATGAACAGACATATAATTCACTTTTATGGAGGATGTTAAAAATTCACTGAAACGCCATACTGAAATTAAAATCCATAGTTCCATTATCTTTCCCTGTTGACTTGGAAAATAAACCTTTTCAAAACATTTTTAGATTTTAGTTTTGTCATAATGTAAATCTATATAATGTAAAAGCCATAAACTTCAGCATTCATTCTGTAATTGAATTCCATGCCAATCATTCACATACTGTCATAGTTCACCCATTCTTTTCATTAAAAAAATGGTATATTCGACCAACTGAAGTAAGCTCCTTGAACTAAATAAATTTTTCACACCAAAGCGACTTATACAAGTGTTCACTAAATAAACCTTTAAAGCAAAGTGATAAGAAACCCCAAATCTGTTTTATTTTACACCTGATGCATCGGTCAAAACCAGGCTAGAATAAAATTTTATTAAGATTAAAGGCATACTATAAATTTGGCAAAGTGGTACTTTAATATACCTTTTTTTCTTCTGACGAAAAACCTTTAATTTCAACAACTGGCCTTCGGTCTTTTGTTTCCACATTCAAAAATCTTCTAAAATCTTTGCTTCCAGAATCTGAGAGACTCCTATGTATTAATCCATTGCCCTGGCCTGCATCATGTTTACCAGATGACGGTTGGTTGTGGGAACCCTGGAAAAATGGCAGCAGCTACGTCAAACATTTTAAGATAAATGACTACATACACAATTACATTTCTTTTTAGTTCCAAAGCATCATTCTTCTCCAATCTCATTAAAAAAAATTAACAAAGCAAGATTTAAAAATACTCTAGAAATACACAACTCACAAGCCAATACTGCTTCAAGATATACCTTAGATTTTTTTGTAATTTATCTAACAAACTATATCGGCCTTGACAACAAATGCCTTTTCACCTGTGGAGAAATAATGATCCTGTAACTTATTTTACAAGTTAACATTATGAAAGTTATTACTGCGAGAAAGGGATATCTGCAAAAACTGTAGAACATCAAAGCTTTATATAAGGATTGACACGAGGAAGAAAAAGGCCACGTTAAAAATGTTTTTACCTGCTGCAGAGGAGGCTTTGGTTGACTTATAGGATACTGTGGTACTTTGATTGGTGGAGAACCCCTCCATGGTTGAGCGGGGGTTTCTAAGGGTGAGGGCTGTTTCAAGCCTCCTATGGCAGTAGTTGCAATATTGTTATTGTTATTATGAAGGGCAGCAGCAGCAGCTGTTACAGCAGTGTTATTTAAAGACTGCAGATTGAGGAGAAGTTGGCGCTGGTCCTGACCATCTGCTCGGAATGCCAGATCCCCAGGCTGATTCAAAACCCCAGGAAAAGCCACAAGTGTAGAATGGGCCTGAAACAGCGATCACTGTTGTTAAAAGCACATCAACAGATGTAACTGAAGTTGTTGCCTCTGCAACATTGCTGAAATCATGCCTCAGTGAAAAAAAAACAAACCCAGTCAACATGACACAGATGTTAACATCTACAGTGCTGCATATATCTGGACACCTAGAATGACATACACAATAGCTTCCTGTGACTAGGAACAGGGCTTTGTATCCCATCCCCTCCACATGCACATTCTCTCTCTTCACAAGGCAGGCGTTTACTGTTTCATTTCTTCCCTCTGTTGTGGTATTACCCTCCTAGCTTTCCTTACCATCCTCCTCCTTTGTCTTCCTACCTCCTCTGTGATATCTTGAAGCTGATGCATAAAAACCCTCCTCACCTCAGAAACAAAATCCTGATCGTCCCATAGTGCTTTACCCACCTTCCTTTGATGTTCATCAAATAAATATCTTAAATCAGCTTTAAATATGTACAGAAAACAATTCTTATTCCTGACGATACCACCACAGATGTGTACTTAGGTGAGATCTGTTGTACAATACTGTCATCATGTGAACCAGTGTCAAATGACTGAGCCATTAACATGTCATACACTCCCTCCTAAAAAGTTGCATTCCCTCTCAATTGTGTTTGAGAAACATCTGATGCAATTTACCTGGACATGGGCAAGAGGAACCATCACGCCAACAGGAAGGATAGTTTGAGGCGGAAGGGTCAGCAGTCTTGGTTGACCAGCAGCAGCAACACCAGATGACACAGCAGACACCATATCACTGTTGACAGCAACAGGGCTAGCAGAGGTCACAGGAGACTTTTTGCTGTTTTGCATTAACTCTTGGCGAAGCTCCTGAACCAGAACTTTCTGAAACACATCATAGGGTTCAGGTTATGTACCACATACCCAATGCAAAATCCATCCAAAGAAGAAAGCTTAATTACAGAAAGCAGTGTTCCCTCTAAGCTGGATATGTATCAGTGTTCCCAGTTTTTCTTGACAGTGGAGTCATAATGACTCCCTATCCAAAATTCATATCATATCAGTTTTGAATTCCAAGGGGTTACAGCAGAAAACATGCTAAAGAGAAAATAGTGCCTTATGCAGATGTTCTTTTGTTGAAGTGTTATTGATCTTGCTTACTGCCTTGCTAGTATGACAATAATGAAGACATTTGTCTTCTACATTGTAAAATGAAATCACGGGACCCAGTTATGTTTTTCTGAAAACGGGTTGGCTTGAGCACAGCATTCACAACACCTACACGGGTCCAACACCCAAAGTGTGTTGTGTGTGAGGGTGTGCATGCATGCGTGTGTGTGTGTGGGCGGGGGTGTGTGTGTACTGTAAAGCGCTGTGAGCTTGGTTGTAAGACAGAGGGCTATATAAATATTTTGTATTATTATTATAGTGTATAGTGTCATGTTGATGATGGATTGGGTGCCACCTCCCTTTTATATTCTCAGCTGCTGCAGTACATCCAATACAAACAACACTTCCACCCCTCTATCCAGCATACCTACACCCTTTTAAGCACATCGGCCACTTACCTAGACATCAACATAATCCTACAGGATGGCTGCCTAGCAACCACCATCCACTACACAGCCACTGATTCACACACATCTTGATTTTCACTCTTCTCATCCACCTTCCAGACACAGCATGCCCTGATCTCAGTTCTTCAGACCTCTCAGATTATGCTCTGATGACAGAGACTTCAATGAACAATCTGACTTCTTCTTGGCCCACAACCACCCTCAAGATCTTCCACACTCTGCCAAACAAAATGTCGCTGCAACACAACCACAAACACTCCACGCTCCAGCCCACCCATAACACACACAGCTTCAGCCCACTGCTCTACTGACCCACCATCCCCATGACCTACCTATCCGTAGAATCCTCATCTCCAACTGCCACCTACTATTCAAATCCGAACTAATCCTCTTCACTAAACCCCCTCTCCTGTTTTGATGGGGTAAAAACCAACAAGGCATTCTGGTTCAGTCTAAACTGAAAATGTCCACCCCTATACTCTAGCACCACCCAATGAAATGTTACCCATCACACATTCACAGCTCCACACACCTAAAACCATTTTCAGTACTAAACTCTCTTCCACCCATATCACAAACCCCCACACCCACCTGGGCTTCTTTTCCCACAAGTGCCCACCTGTTACCTATATACATGTAAGCAATGCTTTCCATTGTCACTGCCTTCCTACTCATTCACCACTATTTTACCTTTGTTCTCTCCCCCTACAGTTCCCTCTTACAGCATGTAACCACTTTCTCTGTAACCACTCAATGGTCACTTTCTGCCCTTAAAACCCTCTCCCTTAGGGGTCTAGCTGCAAATATTTCTTGGATTGGTGTGTACATTACTCCTGACTGGTGGTCATTAGGACCACTGAGAGAACTAACTTGCCAAGTCTAAAAAAGACACATGTCATTGAGAGATCTTTTAATATCATACTAACACACTAAATCTAAAACAGCTTATCAAAGACAGATTTTACTAGAGTACCAAGTCTAAAACAGGAGCTCACCATCAAGAGATTTATTTTAAAATATGAAACAGTTGTTTTCCTTAACTTCTCACTTGGGAAGCCTCTTACCCCACTACCCCCCGAAACCAAAGCTGACTGTCTCCATAAAGTATATTCTGATTCCATACACCTGGACCCCCATTTCACTACTAGTCCAGTTTGTTTCTCTTCTCTTGCCTTGAACAACAAGAGTGACAAAGTAAAATTTCTAAGTTTTATCCCTAGTAGTATTATCTATTACATATAGATCAGACCCCGTATGCATGAAAACTGTACTAAATTTATACCTGAATAGCCACTATTCGTGTACACCTATTCGTTCTTTCGAATTTGCTATGTGCAATGCAGGAATAGACAAAGAATAACTATTTGATGAGATATTTTAAGAGGGTGGGAACTCTCCTGGAGTGCACATACATTATTATCAGCACTTCATTTCTTCTCTGTAATCACTGTGCTGGCAGAAAAGAATCCGCAAACCAAAATGGTCCAGCACAACCAGCAGTGAGGTTGAAATTCTGCTTGAAGAACTGGCAGTCAAGGGACCTGCATTGTTGGCTGCAGTCAACTTGAAAATCATTTATAAAACAAAACCCTTAACTTGGAGCAAAAAAAGCAGACCACCCTCAGCAGTCAGCATGACCTTGACCTGTAACAGTCAAGCTCCATGGCGATTCACTTTTGTGCCAGCATTAACTTCATCCACAATGCCCAACATGTCAGCTCTTCGAAATATATTTCTGATACATGTCTAAATCATGCTGAATGGATTTTTTCTGTCTCTGAAAAGGCTGTTCTGGCAAACGTGGAATAAGCTATTCACTCCTGGGATGACCGAATAAATTTCTAACAAAATAAAGAGGGAAAACAGGTTATTTGATTTCTGAAATTCAAGAAGCTATTTCTAGAATAGCTGCCATGACAGGAATGTCAGCTATTTGGGTTTCTTGCATACAGAGCCAGAAGTCTGAAAAGGAAGAGAGACAAAATGTGAGACTAAAGACTTGTTTTAGTTGTTTGGCCACTACCTGGATGTCTGCATTGATGCATAAGGCCTCATACCTTCAGATAATCTAAAAAGGAACAATATTCCAGTCATTTTTACTAGCTACTATTTCATGTCAATGGAATTTGTATATAATTTTCACTTTATCCTTTGTCTAAATAACAATCATGTCTCACAAAATGGCCACTGGTCTTTAGTCACTGTTGTCATTTTAGGTAATCTTGAAAAACTAATAACAGTGATGACCAAAATCAATGGAACACATTCTCAATTCGTTTAAAATAAACATTTCAAAAGATTAAATCTGGTTCCATATTATTTAATTAGTTGTCTAAATCTGCTGCTCTTTAAAAATATATGGGAAGTGCCATGAGTGAACAGGCAACCTGAAGGCCATTATAAGATTTAATCAGTGGAATAAATGAACCGATATTCATATTACAACATGAAAAAGTTGAAACAGACTCTCATGTAATAATTTCTCTTTACATCCAGCATTCTAGCATTTATGGATTTTGTGTTTTCAGATAACTAAAAATATATTTTTACACTTTTTTATTCCACTGTAAAAGTTTGCCTTTTGGGAAAGTATACTTATATGTTTAGCAAAAATATCACCTCTGGAATTCTACCAATTGCAATTGTTTGAATGATCACCCTTACATTAATAAATGGGAAGTTAACAAACATAGAACCAGGTACAGTGCATTTTGAAATCCTCAATTCTTTCCCTTAGAACACTGCAGATTTTTGTACAGCTGTTATGCACATACACCCCCCCCCCCCAACACACACACACACACTCCATGTCCAAAGATGGGGAGGAAGAAGATGGAATTTAGTTTTAGCTTTGACCAGTTTTGACAATTTTGTAACACTGCTCTGGAAACAGAGGGACATATGAACTGTGATAGTCTGTGCTGGAATAGTGTTACAATCACAGGGTAATGTGTACAAGAAACTACTCATTTGCTTTTTTGCGCTTTTTTCCTCCCAAGAAAATCTATTACCTTAGAGGTTAAAAATCTAGCATTATATACAAAATGCTGCTCTGTACACAGAAATATGACTATTGCTGAACTCCCTTGTTAAAAAAAAAGATAAACAATCTACACAGCAAATTATTTTACCCACCACATCAGGTATAGCAGTCCTTAAATTTGTTTCAATCAAAATCTGTTGTATTCAGCTAAAGTGAACCAGTTTGAAGGTTTTCCCCTGCCTAAAAGCATAAGGATATAAAAATAAAATCCAAGAATGGTATAAAATCTCCGTATCTCAAAGCTTTCACTATGTGTAATGCCAATATGATTATCAATATCATTATTAATAAAAACTGAAGTGGGGTAGACCAAGATAAAAGCAATTAACAATATATACATTACACTAGATACACTAGATAAAGCTGTCAATGAGTAATGAGTATCATCTGCCTGTGTGATATGAATGAGAAAATACTGATGCATTATACTAAATTTCACAATATTCAAGACCATGCTTTTCAATACAGCAAAATATTTACTTATGCAGAAGAAAAAGACAGCTTTAGCTGACCCACAGCTAAGGATTGGTGAGTTTTAAACATGTTATTGCCCTTGTTAATGCTGCTGCCACTACTGCACTATACTGGAAGCACGAATGTAGATATTCTATAAGATTATTCCATCAAAGGCTAAATAACTGGGATCAAATTTGACTTCTACAAACTATGAGACCAGCTTTCCACTGCCACTACAGTCACCTTAACAGCAAGCATGAACTTAAAAAGGAAATCGACATATGTGATCAAGCATGGAAGACTGCGTAACGATGCATAATCACTTCATTAAATCTATGATTCGAGGTCAAGTTCCGTGCTATAGCAGCAATTATAAAAGTTCAAGTTTCTTACTTCTGGAACCAGTGAATGTGAAAATAAGTAAAGGGTCACACTGTAAGTCTTAGACAATGTTTTCATTTCAACAATAACACTGAACTAAATTTGTAACTTTGACCTATGTCTACTGTATTTAAATTACCTTCAGTTATTTACAAAGTAGATGGGTGGTTGGGCCTATTCTGGGTTTGACGAAGAGTGCCCACATGCCTCACTCAGTAATTTTTGTCAAGTCTAATCCCCTGTCTACCTCCCACCCCCAAATAAACTGGTCAAACTTTTGTTCCCCATAATTTTTCCATCAGAAATAAAAACAGTGCAAGAAGAATAGTGCAACCAGACAAAATGAGAAAAAAGAGTTTATCCACATATAAATTCATTATTTAAAAGAACTTTTAAAAACAATATACTGATATTCATGTTAATTACTTTAACTGAAAACAAAAATGCTGTGACATACAAGATACAGTATAACCAACTTTACAACTTGCTGACTGTTACTGTCCCACTTTAACTAAAATGATATCCATTTTAAAAATTCAATTATTACTACATACTGGTTTTTCCTTCTTTTCAGTGATACAGTTTAAGTGATTTAAAGTTTAAACCATGCTGCCTTTTCAACGTAGCTCTTATGGATATTATCACATCTACAAATGTATTATATTTTCTTCCTCATCAGCTATCAGCACTATAGGCATTCGTCCCAGGCGGCTGATGAGTATGACAACATGAAATCCAGAACGCAGTAGCAAAGAAAGACAAAACTACAGAAGTACAGAGAAATCAATAAAAGCATTAACATAGCAGGTCACACAACACTACCATTCCCTGGCATCTCTGAAGGTGAATGCCAGCGCTGTGCTGCCCAACTACAGTAACGCCATTAACAGATGCACCACTTTCACTTCACGATGTGTTTATTTCCTACCTGTTCTTTGCTAAGGTTCATGATCTCTGTCTGAAGCTCGTGCAACTTGTCCTTCATGGTTGCGTTCTGCAAAATAATGACAAGGCTGCATGAAGTCCAATAAATCTGACTTAGTTGAGAGAAAATGGCCGCACGAAAAGTTTCTACAACAAAAATCGATATTTTCTGTGCGAGCTTCGCGCTGGGAGGGTGTTGCTGCAAGTGGAGTGATAGGGCAGAACAAACGGTTTCTTCTTTCGTCTTACCTGTGGTTCGGTCTTTAGTTTCATCACCAACATCTGAAACGCAATATAAACTCTAAATGAGACCAACTAATGAATTCAAAGAATCCACTGTTAAGTTAAATCTGGTTTCGTTTAAAAAAAAAAAACAAAAAGCGAATGGTGACTAAAAATGATACTCCTTTGGTGGACCTGTCGCACAAGAGTAAGATCTCAGAAAACAGAACTCCGGCATTGGTTATACGTTTCCAGCTTCAAAGCCCAACGGTTACACTTAAAAGAACATTTTCTTACCATGGTAACAGTTCTTCTGCTGTGCCAATTTGCACTCAAATACACTTCATTAACTTCGGCATCGAAAAGTTGATAATGGACAAGTGATCGATAATGGGTGTAGTGCGGGAACCGATAAACTTTCTCAGTGCTTACCTGATGGCTTTGGATCGCGGCCTTTAGCTTTGCTTGTATAGCGTCTAAATCCGCTCTCGACATTTTTACAACGCTGGTAAATGCTTCAAATATATGCTGTACTGTTTTTCTTTCTCCTCAGGTGTTTCTAACCTTTCGGTCAACCACTGTAATCAAATTGTTATTGCACTCGCTGAGAGTAAAACAACACCGTACTCCCTTCGCATTCATCCGCGATCGCTCCTGATTATGGAAATCGGTTATTTGTATGACATATTATTAAAAACAAAACAAAAAATAACACTACTTATATGGATTATGTTAGCATAAACAGTTTTATCGTGCATCATTTATGGTATCTATTTAATAACTGAATTTTGCAGAGAACTATTTTTCTGTCAGCGGCATAACGATACTGAGGTTTTTCTATGGGCACTTCCGACTTGCCCGGATGCAACTTAGAAAGTTTGAGTGTGGACGGTTGTCTTCGACACTTGTTTTGATTATATTAAAGTAGAGGTGATACACTTATTTTTTTTAGTTTCAGTCCTTAAATTATGTCTTTGTATTGAACGCCACCAAACATTACCAATATTCACCGATATTACATGTTCACAATTTAAAGCCCACTCTTATTCTTGCACCACGTGATTGTACATGGCGATTCCATGAGCTGGGCGACCTGAAGGGGGGAAACCGTTCGTTTAGTCTACAGGTATGACCCTCCAGTCCTGTCAACAAACAGTAGGAACTTTCTATTATATAAGATTGCATTATGTAATAAAAATTTATTCTTTATCAATGTAATAGTCAACGCCTGCTATTTATATAAATCAATCGAGGTCATTTTCGCAGCTTTGTTGCTTGTGTAATATAAAGTCATAATAATACTCGTAGTACTTCGCAGTCGTGAACTTCAATGAAACAAGCTACAATTACTAGTAAAAGTATTGTTATTCCGGAAAAATGTTTTTTTCTTTAGAAATAATGAAATACAATTAGCGAACTTCCAAGTATTGACACGAAAACTGCATATGATAGTGAACAGAAACTATTGAGTATTGTGAAACGAAAGCTAGTCAAAGCTTGATAAATTCAGCCATATTATCTGTAGACCCTAGAAGTGCTACCACTAGTTAAGTCAGCCGAGAGATCGAGCCCCAACCAACAAGTGTTCTTTACCAATTACTAACTGATTATCATTACCAAATAGATAAACAGCCATATATATCCTGCTGATAATGGAGTTACTCAAGCTACTGTCAGTGTCATAAGAATGTATCATTACAAAAGTTAGAATCAAGTGGTACTTTTTGTACATTGACACAAACTTGTGTGTGGTAAGAGTTTATGTAACAGAGTAACACATAGTTTGATATGGCTTTTAGTTTATACATGGGATATCATACATTTAGAACAAACTCTAATGAACTACATGTTGATGTTCGTTTTGCTTTTATAATAATGATTCGGTTGGGGTATGGTGGGGAAAAAGACTTGCATACCATGGAAATCCAGTACCATGCAGCATGTTATAGGTACCGTATCAGTAGATGTAGTCTGAAAACAAGTGCTAGAATAAGTTCACAAAGAAAATCCAGGTGTAGAATTAATTTTTTCTTATTTTGGGGGGTGGGGGTGGGGTGGGGGAATAAGCAAGCCCTGTAAAACAGCACTATAAAGTATAATAAAAAATAGTGTATTGGGCATGAGTAGATTTTATTTTTCTATCGGAGTGGCCTAAGTGTAGGAATCCTAGTTGAATATAGCTAATACTAATAGGATTTGGAGGGCAGCTAAATACGAAGAGCACAGATCATTAAGTGGTTAGTGCTGAAAAGTAGCGTAACAAATTGGACATCTTGGTACAAGTATCGATATGTATGAAAATCTATGAAGACATTAACAATTTTATAGTTGCATCATTCTCTGACATCAATCTGCATGCTGTGCTAGCAATTAGCATGAGATGCCATAATGTGGCTAGGATGTTTTCCATATTATTAGTATGTATGTGTGCATGTGATGTTAGTATTTGTCTGCATTTATCTTGAATATGTAGCAACTAAAAGTAAACAGTACTGATACAGTACTTCTTGTAAAGAAAGGACATCTGAATATTAAGAAATGAAACTTTTCATTTTCCTTGTTCTCTCTAGAAATGCCTAAAAGAAATGCAGCATCAGAGTTGAACCATGAAAACTGGAATGAGGAGGAGGAACATGAGGAGGTAAGCGATTTGCATTGCCATACATTTATAATTTTTATTACTCAAACTGGGTATAGCTTATTGTCATTTAAAAGACAAAATGGTGACTGTGTAGTAAGCAGTACATCTGAATAAATTGTGTCTAGAACTGAAGACAGTATTTTTTTCAGCACAAGTACACTTCATATTGTTATTTTTCTGTGTTCATTTGGATGGAACCAAAACTTCTTGTCTGTTTTTGGCTCGGTGTTATCAGGCGCATTTGAGTGTGTATTGCTTTTGTTTGTTCTATGCTTTGCTCCAAAAAGAAAATAATTTTTATATGGAGATCAGATTTTTTATTGGTTTATCTACATGCAAACGTTCTTAGATATTTGTTGTTTGTGTGTTTTTTTTTTAAGTGTAATCTTTGTAGAGAAAGGATTTGGCATATTTATAACTTAAATGGTTTTCTGATTCATTTTGTATAGGCTGGCACATTTGCGCTAGCAGATGAAGATGTTTTGAAGACACGATTGATCCGAAAGGCAAAGAGAACATTGCAGACTGATAGTGGAAGTGGGGTAAGGATGAGGAATTCTGCAGTTATTTTGTGTTTTTTAGGCCTTTCACACTTTAAATGTCACAGTACAAGAGTAGTGACTTGAAGATTTCATTGTCATTTAAACTATATAAATTGAATTTTATGTATAGTACACTTTTTAATCTGTATGGGAGATTTAACTTCAATGTAGTTTGCAGGAAATATTGCTAAATTTAAAACAAGGGAACTGGACCAAGCTCAAAAAGACAAAGACGAAGACAATCTACATGTTTCGGGGCACTACCCCTTCATCAGGACGACACAAAAACGACGAAAAAACGAAAAGAAAAAGACTGAGGTGAAGTAGGTGTGGCGCGTGGGCTGTGTGGCAGGAGATTGACCAAAGGACAGTGAGTAAGAGAGGGCAGCCATTCACAAGGTGGGTAGGAAAGGGTAGGGTGGGGACGGAGAGTGGACGGGGGAGAAAGAAAAAGAAAGCGCGGGATGATGGGGTGTCGATGTGCGATAGAGAGTGGGAGGGAGGTGAGAGAAAAAGTAAAAGAAAAGGAGGGGTGAGGGGGTTAAGGGAAGGGGGAGAGTCAGTGTTTAAGGTTGAGTCCTGTGGGTGCCATGGTGCCAAAATGGGTAATGAAGTAGGACTCCATATTCTTACGGTCAATGGAGTTGCCCTTCATTTTCCAGATACCACAGACCCTCATGTTGTCAGCTGTATGTGGGGGTATACTGAAATGCCTTGTTGAAACACACCAGTTGCAAGGTATTTTAGTACACCCCCACATACAGATGCCAACATGAGGGTCTGTGGTATCTGGAAAAGTCTTTTTCTTTTTCGTTTTTTTTTTTTGTTGTTGTTGTCATTTTTGTGTCGTCCCGATGAAGGGGTAGTGCCCGAAACATGTAGATAGTCTTCGTCTTTGTCTTTTTTAGCTTGGTCCAGTTCCCTTGTTTTAAATATAATTCGGACTTTCCTCCAAGCGGCAGTCACTTGTTTTTCTTTTATATCGGAAATATTGCTGTTTTCTAAAAGAAGATCATTTGCAGGGAGCCATCTTCGGTGGTTTTTCCCTCAGGCCATCTGTAGCACCAGTTTCTTTGTCAACCGCATCAAGCTCACTTCTGAATTTTAACAGCAGTAACAGACTTGCCAGTCAGTCCACTAACTTAACACACAGCAATGGAGGAGTGAAAGATCATCCTGAATATTTACGACATTTGAAAACTCTCAACGAGAACATTCTGACATGGATACAGAAGCATGTTAATGAGAATCCTTACTGCATTCTTACACCTTCTTTCAAAGACTATGATAAACATCTTCATAGTTTGGAGGAAAAATACCAGTGCAAAACTACAGGTAAAGACAGTAAAACTAGTGAAACTGGCCAGGACAGTAAGTTGGAAAAGCCTGCAGCAGCGATGTCTTCCTTACCTAGGCCATCTTCTGGGTTTTCATTTGGCTTATCTTCCCAGTCTAGTGCTTCAGAAAAATCTGATGGCTCTACTGATGTGGTGGGAAAAAAAGGTAATTTTCTACTTATAATGGTGGTTTTTATTATAGTACTACTTACATTCCAGTTAAGTATATACAAAATGTTAAGAGCGAAGAATGGTTAAAGGGTTCAAATATTTGGTCGAAATGTTAAAAACAACAAAGCTTAGGATACTTTAACTTTCACAGTTGCATTTTAACATTCGCATGTTGGATTAGCATTAGGTCAAAGCACATGCAGAATGGGAGTCAAAAGGGGCAGTTATATGTGGGTGGGTTTGTGTGAGGTTAGCCTTATCACTTGCAGTGTGTGTATTAATGGCTAGCCAGTCAAACTCAATATGGTATGATGACTGTGTGTGTGCTGGAGCGAGTATTTCATTAACTACATGCTAATTCTGATCAGCAGTTCTGATTTTTGGTTAGCTTTAAGGGTATTCTGATGACTAAACAGGGAATGTCTTGTCTGCTCTATGTGTGAATAGATTTTAAATGTGGTATATTCCATATTCAGACCATGTATTTCAAAATAAGAGATTACAGGACTAAACATATTAAACTTATATAAACTATATTAAACTATATTTTTTATTAGTTTAATATAAGTTATATTAAACTAATAAAAAATATAGTGTAGCATGTGAATAGTTGACTGTTCCTACTATGTTGGTGAGTAGCAGAGCGTGGGAATGAAGAATTGTTGATACGATAGTGCAAGAATTTATTGATGTTTGTGCATGATGCCACCTTGTAGAGTCCATGCTGTCAGTGATAATGGCAGCAGCATAGCGAAAGCATGAATTGGAATGCAAGACAAAAATGGGCCTTATGTTCCAGCTTCAGTGTTTGAAAGTTTCAAGTTTGGTCAGTCCAGCAACGGGGTTTTTCAGCCATCAAGTTCAGGACAAACATCGTTATTAGGTGCCACGGCAGCTCCCTTTGTCTTTGGTCAGCAAGGTTTAAATAGTGCATCAGCCAGCAATTCGAACGAGAACACAGTTGAAAGTTGGTATTGATTTCTTTTCTGGGGGGAAGGGGGTTAATGTAAATTTTTGTTTTCAAATAATGTTAAATGTTCTTCTTTGTCATGACTGATGATTTTGGGCAAGTGATTAGAGTGCATGCAGTACTTATACATCACTGTCCCCCAATTTACCCATCTGGGAATGGGTACCTGACGCCATGGGTCAGGAAACAGGGCTTGGAATTGCCATTGATAAATTGGCAGGTCGATGAAATCGCTTTGTCACCGACATTCGAACTTTCTCACCAATTTTATAAAAGTAAAAAAATAATTTTCCATAACTTTTCAGCTGCCAATTCCTATATGGTTCACAAAAGCCTATCGTCAAATGGCACATGCAGACCTGTTTACTTTTACAGTTTTGCCATAATTCTTCCAGATTTCAGACCCATATTAAGCACAGTCGTAAGTTTTCACTTAGAAATTTGGAAATATCCATCTGCTTCTCGCACTTATTTCTAAGTCGCCCGAGCATGACTTTTGGACAAGACAGGCCAATCGTTCAAATACTGATTATGTAGCATACAAGTAAGTGTAAGGCATCTTAGTTATTTTCTTTGATAGTGCGCATATTCTTGTGCTTTTCTCAAAGTTCTGTACGCTGCAGTTTATGTCGCTCATTTCACAGCTGTCATTTCAGAGTATTAAAAGATAACCTGACCATGCTCATTGTGAGGTTATTTCAGGAAACCTTAGTATAAGTCCAGCTTAAAATTTAAAACATATAAACTGGTAGTATAGCATAACGTTGGAGCAAACCAGGGCATAAGGTCATTCTAAAAATAGATTCCGGTGGGCTAGAGCTCATCTCTGGGGCCAAGCTGTCATATTTCAACATGCTTATGAAGCACTGCTACTGGGGTGCAAAATACAGATACAAGAAATGTCATGTTGGAACTGAGAAATACCATTTTAAATGCTAAATGATTTAGCACATGGGTGGTGCAGATTTTTTTTGTTGAGCAATTCCAAGCCCCGAGTGAAGGTAAAGGCCATGTCAGATGGTGACAAGCAGCTTGGCGGTGGCTGCTCATCCGGTGTTTGGGAGAGTAGCATGGGTTCTAAACTATCCAAGCTGCTCGTGGGCAGAAGCCAATGAAATTTGAGGACCTGATTGGAGAAGAGTCATTGGTCATATGACAATGGCCAGTTCAGCAAGATGGCCACCCATGCTTTAACCCAGCATACTCTCTTTATTCATTTGCACGAGTGTTTTACTATCTACATAAGAGACTTAATAATTATTTCTTCTTTAGTTGATTTATATTTTAACATCATATCAGTAAGTACAGGACGTTTCCATTAAAATGAGTATGGGGTCTCCCGTCTGAAAATTACATGCGCATGTTGTGGTTTGTATCCGTTGTGTTAGTTGTGATGGCAGTATGACCAGGGGAGAGAACACGGTGCAGCTGTGGTGTGCACCGTGTGGCATGGTGCAGCTGTGGTGTGCACCGTGTGGCATACTGCACTATGGTGAGTAGCTTCGGTGGGAGCTGCTCTTGACTTGTGTCGTCTGGCATGGCTTTAAGAGGAGATGGGCACCACCTTCACTCTGCTGGCCCACAGAAAAGTGTGTCGTGGGAGTATCAGATACACCTGCTCCCTACAACCTGAAAGAGATCATGGGACAACCCTTTGAATTGTTGCCTAGTTGTAACTATTGGTGTGGTTGCTAACCTTTGAAATTATTTCTGCACATAAGGCTCATGTCAGCACAGTTTACTGAGGAGATTTTCTTGAGTCGGTGAATGTATATCTGTCAACAGAGGATGGAGATGATGAAAGTGCACCTTATGTTCCTCCAGTACCTGATGTCCGTGAGATCAAGGAGGAAGGAGCTGTCTTTACAAAGAGGTAGAATCTGTCCGTGTAGCTTGGCTAGATATGTAGGTAGCCTCCTCTTCAAATCTAGCTGCAGCTAAAATTTGCTGTGTTATGCTGGCCAGTTACCTTTACAAAAATGACAATGAAGTGCATGTTTGTCAACAGAGAGGGCAGGTATCTTATTTTTAGGTAAGAAAGGGAAGTTGGTCTAGTCGGATCTATGCATGAAGTACCTCAAGGATGATTTTTTAAAAAATCTTCCATTCTTTTCATGGGTCGTGCAGGATGAAAGAACCAGGAACGTTTTATCAAACACCCTCCAACATATTTTAAACCAATATTTAGCAAGGGAAAAGCATAGAGGCTAACAGTTTTGTAAGACTTTGAGATGTCCATCAGAATTCAATGTGGGAAACATTTGGTTTCATTGGATCTGTCTGAGTGTCTCACACTGATGACAAGTCAATGTAGCAAACATTTGGTTTCAGTGGAACTCTGAGTGTCTCACACCCCCCCCCCCC
>SMGT01007812.1:734784-749050 GCA_004794575.1 Lanistes nyassanus
CTCCCCCCCCCCCCCCAACTCTCTCTCTCTACAATTCAATGTGCAAACATTTGGTTACATTGGAACTGTCTGAGTGTCTCACATTGACCACAGGTCAGTGTAGGAAACACTGGGGGTGTCACTGGGGATACCTGCCCTCTCTGTTGACACATTGGAACTCTCCATGTGTCTCACACTCACCGTCTCTCTCTCTCTCCCCTCTTTCCTTTCTCCTTCATACATTGCAAGAAAATTCATTATTGACAGTTGGAGTTTAAGATTACTATTAATTTGTACTTATGTTCATATGCTGTAAAATTTTATTTTGCAGATGTAAATTATTCTTTCAAAAGAGTAGCCAGTGGATAGACAGAGGTGTTGGCAATCTACATCTGAAACCTGTAAATGGACGGACTCAGCTTATCATTCGTGCAGATACAAATCTAGGTAATTGTGTGTGTGTGCGTGTTGTGCCCTTCGCATGCAAGTGTGTTTTGTAAAACACCTTAACCCAGCTTTTCATCTGTGCAGATACCAATCTAGAAAGCATGCATGTGCACAAGTGCATGCAGGCATATGTACATGTAATATAATGTATTTAGCCATCATTTTTTGTACTGTTTAAAAATCTGGGCATTACCTAGGTTGGGAATGAATGCTGGTCTAGTACTGACATTCCTGCTGCTTAATCTATGCCCACCTTCTGTTCACAGGCAACATTTTGCTGAATATTCTTCTGTCAGAGGCCATTCCAACCAAGAAACAAGGCAAAAATAATGTCTTTATTGTGTGTGTTCCCAACCCACCTTTGGACGAAAATACCCCAAGTTCAGAACCAGTGCCCATGCTGATTCGTGTGAAGACGTCAGAAGATGCAGACGAATTGCTCACCAAATTAGAAGAGATGAAGTCTGCTGGTTGACAGAGTCTTGTCATAGACTGCCACCTTAGCAGATGTAAAGTTGCATTTTCTTCAAAGAGAGTTACATCAGCACCAGGACTTTTTGTTGACCATCTTGAATGCTCATGCAGACCAACCTGGTAGCCACATTAATGTTGCCAGGGTGTGACCTTTGCCACAAGACACTTTGCCTCCTTGTACTAAATCTTAAATGTTTTGCTTGCTTACTAGGGATGACTGGTTCTTTGGTTTTGTATTTAACTGCTTCTGTGTCTTCAGTTTGAATTTTGGCAATGAAAACACATTCATTTATTTAGGGCAGGAAAAGAGTTTGGTGTGTAAGCTTTGTAAAAAGAAAAATGAAAGACCACAGTTCAAATTCATTCTCAGATGCTCAATTCCTTGGTACTTTTTTTTTCTCTTTTAAAGTGCGATTCCAGTCTGCTGAAAACAAAAGCATGTGATATTGTTATGGCATGTGCTGGCTCATATGACTGAGTGGAAAATCCAGAGAGATTAAAACATTTACTGGTTAATAGAAGTCTTTTTTTCTAAATTAGAAATTCTGTTATATATGCGAAGTCGGTCACTGGACAATTTTAAAAAGTCATTTTTCAAATTCATCTTGCATACTTGGTTCTTGTTGAAATATATACTTTACATAGCTACTGGTAGATGCACAACATGAAAATCCTGGATTTACCTACGCAGAGGAATATTGTGGACAAGTCTAAGGGAGCAAACCAAAGATGGGAAGGGTGGCCGAGATCGAATGTCACTGTAATTTCTGAAACACTGGGGGGGAAAGTAAATTTTAGCAAGGTCATTGATCTCACTTAAATCTGATACTTAGGCATTTGAGATACAATTAAATGCATACATTTGATGCCATAAACTGAGGTGGTAATAATTTGCCAGTTCAGTTTAGTCCAGTTTATAGTTGCCCAGTGCTGTTTGTAAAGGGCATCCTCAAAAAAATGTATCATAACTGCTTTTACTGCATTGAAGAATATAGGTGTTAGCATTTTGCAGAGGCATCATAACATCAGAATCACATATAAAATTAAAAAGAAGATGTCTCAGATACTGAGAGCCATGTTACAAATATGAAACTGTTACAAATAAATTTTAAGGTGTTTCACAGAAAAATTCTATGTGTATCTCTGTGGCCTGCTGTGCATGTTTCATTTATCTCCTAAAGTGCTTGTCACTGAGCAGTGTAAAGTATTCATCTTGAATCTCTGTTCTCAGATTGAAACTTGGATTTGTTTTTTTTAGCCAGATGATAGTGTGGTTGTATGCCTGTGTCTATCATGCCAGTGTATCGAGAGTATAGTCCTGCAAGAGAGTGAAGAGAACGGGAAAAAAGAGGGAAAACTGGCAGGGTCCAGGGGCTGGCGTAAACCCCAAGTCGGTCGAGGGGTGAAGCTGAGGAAAAAATGTTCAAGACACATAACACTTAAAAATCGACATTTTGCCACACGTTAATGGACATATGTACATGTATTTTTATAGGGTTTACACTGTTCTCAGAAATGACACAAGTTGGGTGACCCATAAATGGCAGAAATCTGCCTACGGGGGGAAAATTCTCATCTCTGTTTTAATGGTATGTTTGTCAGTCTTCAGTTTGTGATCTAGTTTGTAGCTTTTGAAACCCCAGTCAAGAACTGACCATGGATACAGATACTGCCATCATATATACATCTTTAGTAAAGATTCTTCTGAGACAAGTGCCGCACATCAAATATATCCCAGGAAACATGTTTTATGAAAAGCGCATAGTATCAAAAGGAAAGTTACGTAATCAAATTGAAAAGCAAAATGCACAGCTGTCAGTGCAATGTGTCACTGTGAGAGCGCCATGCCGAGGAATGAGCCTCCTTTGTCACTCCTGGACCATGTGCTGGTGGGTCACAGGAGGATTCTGCTTGTGGCTGGGTGCGTTGCTTCTTAAAAACTGTGGTGGCGAAGGCCTCATCTAGATCAGTTTCCAGTGATGTCTGTTTCTCCACTGAGCTGCAAGGCCTTGTGTTATCTGAAGGTATTTCATCGTAATCTGGTTTCTGGAAGCCCCAGAGAAGTCTATGCAGAAACCTGTACTGCATCTGAAATCCACAATGTGTATGCAGACTCGTGACTTTCCATTTCATACATCAGTTTGAACTGCTGATACCACTTTTTCACCTTTGCTCAAGTCTTCTGCTATAGGACTGAAATGTCTTGGCTAAGATTGGCAGTTCTGTCATCCACCATCCACACTCCACTACCAAAGTCAATAATAAAAAAAACAAACTTAGTAAGGTGTCTGTGTTTCAGCTCTTCGGCATTTGTCTTCTGAATACAATAATTTCTAGACAGTCAAAAGTTGTGCTGCAGCATCAACATGTGTCTGCCACATTCCTCTGAGATTTTATGAGATTTCTGGAGCTTGGTAATTAAGTCTTCTAGCGATCATATTCTATTCAAACAAGGTGCAGCATACTGGACTTGCTTGGGCGGTTGTGCTTGCATGGCGGATTTGAGAGCCGAGTTGATGCTTCTCTCTCCCGCCCCCCCCCCCCTCCTGTTATCCATTTTCCTGTTCATGTTCCTAATTTTAAAACCCAATCCGCCCCAGTGCATACCGATATCTGTGATCCGCGGTTCACCGACTGTCGTCAGAACATGAGCATTGGGAAGCCGGCCTCGTTTATCTGCCAGGCTAGATAAACGCAAATGGTCATACCCCTGGGCTCTCTGTAAGCAAGTCGGAGCAACCTCTTCTCCCCCATCTCTCCTTTTCCCCCAAAGGGGCATTTCAGTGTGACAAATGGTCTTCTCTAATCGTATTGGAGCAACCCTTTCTATCCCAGCTACCCCCCACCACCCACTTTTTAGTGGATCCTTTTGAAAAACAAGGTAAACGGTTGTGGCATGGTTTAACAAACGGACTATACCTGCAGACTGATGTAAAACAAAGCGGCGCATTTTCTCCAAATTTGTTCTGTGCTGGTGGTTAAGAGTTTCACTTCTTGGCCCCAAATCACGCGCGGGGCCAACTTTGGGGAATGCAGCCTGTCTGGTTTATTTCTTACTATGGTTCATAGAGATAGGACTATATAGCCACTCCTCCCTGCCTAAAAGTGCGCGCGAAGGCGGTTGCTTTTTATGAACGCTAGAATGGATTAGAGACGATCGACCGCTCCTACAACCCAGCGCCGAACAGGTCGCACTGCACTATATAGGGTGTTCTCTCCAAGAGGAGTGCATGAAATTTCGGCATTTACTCAAGATACATGTGGTCTGACAGGGCTGGCGGCTAGCCCGTAGGGTAACGCGGAGTAGCGCTAATATTTAAATAATTTTGCGTGTGGTGTGGTGATGGCGAGAGAACAATAAAGAAACACGGCGATTGTAATAGGGCTGCTAGGAGCTGACTTACGTAGTGGGTCACAGCCGGGGGGCAACAGATTCTCAGCCTGCGCACCATGCGGTACACGCTCAGCTGATCCTCCTCATCTGCGCGCCAGATCATCTGCGCCGCCGCTGCCATCAGGCCGCAGCGCGAGAAGCCATCGCTGCACTGCAGCAGAATGGGTGTGCTGTCCAGCGTCGCCTCTTGCTGCCAGGTTATCACCTGCGCCGTGACGTAAACGGTTTTTTTTCCTCTCTTAAATTTCTAGGTAGGATACTGTCTTTGTGTCATGTAAGCGCCTGCCTCAATCCTAAAATGACACGGTCTGCCCAGTTTCAGTGCGTTTACCACAGCACCATTCTCTCGTGCATCAAAAGAAAAAAATCTTTGTTCTAGATTTCGGCCAAAAACCGAATGAGTTATCATTTTGCTTAATTCTCACAGGGCACTAAGACAAGCAAAAGCTAAATCTCACCCAAGCTGGTGTCAGGAAGGATTTTATGTGTGCTGTCTTAATATTGCAAACTGCAGATTTTTTTAGGAACACAAAATTTGAGCATGTGCATTCATACGCCCACTACTGCGTTGAAGCAAAGCATTCCGGTCTAACACTGGAAGCAAAGCTGCGCTGACGCCCGTTTGTTGGCTGGCTCCTAGGTTGGTTGGAGAAGGAGAGGAGAAGAGTTCTGTTACTAAGCTATGCGCTGAAACAACCACCAGACTAATGACTGCAGCAATAAGGTGTCCAGTGTACAGAGGCAATTTAATGTGCAGGCGTGGCCAGAATGGAGTCTGCACAAATATGTGAACTTCAGAATATAATCCTCTAACGCTACTGGATTCGGACCCGGAACCTTCGAAACGCGTGTCCTGTGCTCTGACCACCGAGCTGTCTACCCCGCGCCCACACGCAAAACACTGCACTTGGATGGTAGGGCGTGGACTGCAAACATTCACATTCACGGGGGTTCAAGCGCTTGGCTTGTTGGTTGTGGTTGCTCGGTTGGTGGTTTAATTGGTTGGTTTAAAGTGACGAACAGTGCTTGCACCTAGCGGCGATTTCGTACTGGGGGGGGGGGGGGGGTTTGGGGTTCAGACACCGAAAGGTCACCGTCATTCAGTTCCGGTCTCGACAGGACGTTCCATTCCGTTCACCAGGTCTCTGTAAACGTCATCTGCAGCCTGTTGAGAAAAGTGGGGGTGGGGGGTGGGGGAGTCTCATTTCCAATCCTTGAACAGACCTTGTTATACGCCTGTCTTGGAGACGAAATGGTTGAATGAGTAGTTTGATAACGGAGGGTGTATTGGTGATTTGAATGCCGTGTGGTTGAATGAGCAGTTTGATAACGGAGGGTGTATTGGTGATTTGAAAAGAGGGTTGACTGTGTCTCAATGGCATTCCGTGTTCTAGACGTCTGCGACAAAAAAATGTTAAGCTGACACCTGTGCGCATGCTCACTAACCTGCTCGAGGAGTTGCAGCAAGTTGCCATAGAACCTGGCCATCGGAATGCTCGGATCAGTTCGCCTCTCTCCTGCCCTGTTCACCACGCCCTGCCGTGCCGCACGCTTGTTCGCGTCCGGCCACATGCGGCAATGGTACACGCGGACAGATCTGCGCACAAAACCGCAGCAGTCTGTAGGCTTGGCTGAATTTCGTTAGCGCTGAGCTTCTTTAAGTACTGTCTTAAGCTCATCTGTCAGCCAGCAGCAGCCGCCAGTTGCGACTCTTGAGTGGGGCAGGGAAGGAATGAGAGGGAGGGAGAGAGAGAGAGAGAATGAGCCTCAAACTAAAGGAAACAAATATTCATACAGTATACAGAGCCTTCAATGCTCCATCATTTCCCCCTCATTTTCCCCTCATATAGAAACGCATATCTTGTTGATCTAAAATTCATAAAATTACGTTGTAAGCGGACACGTACGTGTACTGTAAAGCGGAGGCCTTGCTTTGTTATCGAGCCGGCCGTGGTCCGCACTGCCAGGAACAATTCAACCCACAGGCTACAAAAGTTGTTCAATCCAAATACTTTAAATCTGTGTCATCACTTAAAAAAAAAAACAGATGTGCCTTTCTTTTGATCGATGTGCTCGCGTATTCCTTCACTGCACCAAAACACACGGTTCGACTAAACCGAATGAAAACGGTCATAAACTAGTCTGGTCATTTGTAAAGTCGAAACATAATTTGTTTGTTAATATTGGATCAAATATTCCGTACAACGTTTGCACTAAATTATCGGCGAAGAGAAGCTTGTTGGAGAAATATTCTTCATCAAACTGAAATGAAATCTTAAAATCATATTGTTGGATTAATCATTTGGGTCTGTTGTGATACGGCTTTGTCCAGGATTAGAAAGAACTGCAACCACTGGGTTTTCCTCCCATCACAGCCCTACTCAGATTCTTAGAATGAGGCACGGCATTCATCTTGCCCTTCGAAACTGAGAATTTCCAGCAGGAAAAAAACTGTGCCTATTCGCTTAAATGTTCGTTTGTTAGAAGTCAGGGTGGCGGTAATATAGACAGCGTGCACTGGAAATTCCAAAGTTCATTCGTTTATCCTTTCATCCTCACTCAAGCCTGTAAATAACAAAAGGGATCAAATTACTCCCACACATTCATTCTGAAACAGTAGAAATACACTGTGGAGGAGGTGAGAGGGAAGAGAGAAAGAGAAGGAAAAAGAAAAGGCACAGAAAAGAGATTGTTAGAATCGAAAACAAGAAAATGTAAGGGGAAAAACTCATTGAACACCGCAATCTCAATTTCGCTCCTTCTAGGACAGGCCTGTCTGGCGTGTTTTCCCGCAGTGGTGCAAAAATTGTCCAGACAGACGGGTCCCACGCACACAAACACCCACCCAGGTCCCCATTCACACTGGGTAAAAGACATCAGACCTGCTAGGCACTTCTCGCCCCGCGACACACAATTTGAAAGAGGTCTGTGAGACTCTATCAAGTAACAATCGCATTTGGAAGTCAGAAGTTCCTGAGCTAAAGCGACTCAATCACTGCTGACTTCCCCTGACGCTTTGGGGAACCTGTCGAACTCCACAAAATGTCCTGCAAGAGAATTTTTTTTAAATAAAAAAAGGCAGTTTAAAAAAACCAAAGCAGAAGGGAAAATGTGGGGCTTTGCGACGAGCCCACAGGACGGTTATAGGTACGTCTGGCCGTCTCTAGTGACACGACCAGACTGTGGAGCTGCTGGCTGCGTTGCGCTTCACATGCAAACGAATATGACATCCAATAAGATAGCTGATGAGCCAGTTGCGCATCTGTCGGAGAAGCCGACAAACATCGTGAAAACTGACCTTGCTTGATCATAGGGGTTGTCTGAGAATGCCAGACTGACGCAGTACGTAGTGACGCCACTGCTTGTTTCGCTGGTGTCCAGCAGCTGAACCGAGAAAGGGCCGACTCGCCGCACTCCGGCGCTGCGCAAGCACGGACTTCTCTAAAGCCCACAGATAAATTAGTCCCTTTACTGAGAATACAAGTCCCGAGAATACATGTAGGTAGTTACCTCCCATCCGAGAGAAAGAGAGAGAGAGAGAGAGGATATTTCCGAAGAAAAGGAGAGGCAAAAGACTGATTGCCCTAGTTTACATTTCGAGACCCGACAACGGACAGTGAGATGACCACATTGGCCAGCTGCCTTCCGACCGAATTCCATACCTGCCTACGACCACAGTGAGTCATAAATCGGCGATGGCTAAATGGACGTGTGGCGTGTTCAAGGGCGTGTTCAGGTCTGACAAACGTTCGTCTTTTCTGTTGGCCTACTCCCGCAAACAGAAAACAGCTAACTTGAACGTAAATCGGCGACATGCGCAAACAGCAAGACGGTTGCAGCGTCTCAAACTATCGAGGCAAGCGTCTGTAGTCGCAGTTATTCGTTAGAGGCTTATGCCAAGACGAAATCGCTGTTTACACTCCATAATCCATATCTCATAAATTTAGACTGTAATTTCTACATCACATTGCTCAGCCTACATCACCTTTATGCTAATTTTCTCCTGTTGCCCTGTCAGCAGATCGTTGTCTGTGGATTCCATATTTTCGTTTCGTAAATTCAATTGCTCTTACATCTGTTACTATAACCAGCGTAATCACTTCATGCGATCATTTATCTCGTCCACACATAAACCTCCAATTAACTATTACCATAGATTTTTTTTAGTACTGATATTACTATTGATAACAAATTTTGTAAATAAAGTTTGTGTCCGCCATCTTTGATGGCCTAGCAAACACCTCCGAAGTCCGTTTGCTCCGTCAGGCCAACGTTTGGTCACGTGCCGTCCTCACGTTACGTTTGTCGGCAAGCGTTGCAAACGTTTTCCCGACCTGAACGCGTCTCTCGTCGATTTAGCCATCGCATAAAATCTCAGGGAAAACAGATCCATAGCGATGTATGGAAGTCGTACATTATCTGCCCATTATGTAATTTGTTTGAATTAATGGAATCTGTAAAACACCCAACTGATACGTACCAAGGATTAAAATAAGAATTAAAAATTTTTAGATTAAAATTTTTGTGATGGTAATAATACTGATAATAGGGAAAGGGCGACAAATTCCGAACAGCAAATACTCAGAGAATGGAAGTAAAGTGCCGCCCATCCACACACACACAAAATTGCCAAACAATAGAATGGAGTCCCCTGGGTCCGGAAACGAAACAGCATGAAGTCACACGGCCGCAAACGCAAACGGTAAGCAATTTTCGATTTTTATGTCTGATTCTTAATTTGGTCCTCGGGAAAGTTTGGGTACTGGTCATTGATATTTTTTCTCGTAATTGTCTATAATTGCGATTATGAACTGGGTCAATTTTCTAACAGAAAACACTTCGATATTAACTATTTGTTACTCCAGCCATCAATGACAACACATTTCCTACAAAATGGTGCAGTTTGTAATTCTGAACACAGAAAGACTACTAAATCCGAATAGTGTGCATTAAGTGTTCGGTATCTGCATGCCTCTCAGTTTATTTATTTGTTTATATATTTATTTATATACGATTTATTTGTTGTTCAACCTCCCCTTATAGTGGTGACAGGACCCACCACACTCCATTGTAACGAAATTGATAGTTGGGCGTGTAAGACCAGTATTATTTGTTTAGATTAAACCAGTGGGTGACTCAGGAGCCAGAGGGTAGTCGCTCAGTTCAAGGAAGTAAATTTCGTGCTCTCCCAGAGAACAATACGTACTGGGGAAGGGGGTAGTCAACCAACCTCCCAGGTCCAAGAGTCAGGAACAGCAGACGACAGCTTGATGTCAGCCAAGTACAAATGCATTAGAAATGTCCGGTCGCTGGCCTTGGAAACTCGTGATGCTGTTTACAAGAATAGACCATGTGATGTAGAGGGCGCTGGAGTAGGGGAAAATAAACAGGGGGACTTGAGAGAGGAGAGGAGATTCAGATTGGAAGATCAGATTAGATCAAGAGAGAGAAGGATACAGACGGAAGAAGCTTGCTCGGGCTTAGGCCCAGCCCTTAGGGCTATGGTTGCTTGGCCATGGGACTTAGAAAGTTTTGACCATGAAGGCCCAAGGCAGGAGTTAGCAGGCAGAAGACGAAGGGGCACAGTGGAGGATGAGCCACAGGGCTATCTTCTACGCGCGCCTCCGCTGCAGCTGCACAACGGAGCTTTACTCTGGAAGAAGCCACTGCCTTTAGCGGCCGGGCAAAAGTTAGAAAATAGCAGAAGAGCAGGCTTCCGTCTGAGTCAGAAATAGGAGAGACAGTAGAGATAGAGAAGAGGTCCTATAATAGCCACTAGACTATGGAACAGGTTGCATGGTAAGCCGGCCACCACCTGCAACGGTTTATGTTCAACAAATAAAGTTTGGGACGCGCAATCTAGTTTGAGCGTCTGTTCGACTGGATGACTCTGGGTGAAGTGGTACACCATATCTGTCTGTCTGTCCCTCCGTCCATCTCTCTCTATTCTGGTATTTATGAGAAAAATCAGATTCATAGCTCCAGTAGAAGGGGGTTACGGGCTAAGTGGGGGTGTGACCCCTCAAATAAGTTATTTGCGCACAAACGAAGTGATTTTTAAAACCTGTTTAAGTTACGAGAAAGGGGAGGAGCATCGCCCACGTTTGCGTGTGTCCGTGTTGCACAGTCGGATGGGCCAGGGATTCCCTCCTAACTGCGATGGAAGCAGTAAGAGACAAGATGGTTGCTCTAAGAGCAGCTGCAAGAGATCAGCTAGACGGCAAGAACAAATTCGGCACAGAACATCAAAAGCATATAGTAAGACCATATCTGTCCTGCCTCCAGCCATTGAGAATGAACTTGCTGAACACGCCATGAATTGTGAAGAAATGTTCTTGGGCTTTACTCCAAAAAACATGACGCCGTCAGCATACGAAGCTGCTGATATCGCCATGTCTTCAATGCTGAGAAAAGAATGGCGGAAAAGGGGTGGTTTAACCTTTTTCTCAAAAGATACCCTGAAATATCCTTGCGACAGCCAAAACCAACATCTCTGGGTAGAGGGTTGATGGTTTTAACGGAAGCAGCGTAAAAGTCGATACTCATGGTTTCAACGGGTTGACGAGAGGAAAGAGGGTTATGAGGAAAACAACTCCAAAAACGTCGACCTCTGTACTCGGTGCATGGTATTGTTTCCTTTGTGGCGAATGTACACTGGAAGACATGATACAATGTTCAACCTGTCTTCGTTGGGCACACGAGGAATGCGTGGGGACACGTGAAAAATCAGGACTATAACTGCGACATGTATCAGAACAAATAAAACAAATTTGCATATAAAATATAATCGCAAAAGTAGGCTTAAAGTTGTGTGGATGTTCTCGACTTTTAATATTGTTTTCATAATTGTGCTACTCTAATACGTTTATTGGATATTTTGAAATGCAGACATTCAAAATGGTTTTGCTTATTCTATAAATTCTTTACCAAGTTTCTATTAATTTCTTTTTGTTTGAAATAAGAGTCAAGAATCAGACTAAAGAATTTTATTGCTCATTGCACATGGAAAATTGCCTTCTGAATGTGCAAACACTTAAAGTAGCAAAAAATATTGACAGCTATTCACTCCCTCATCCACTCACACACAGACAAGCATACTGTTGGGATATTGTAGCCCCAATGTTTGGAATTAATAGACCATGCCTGTAAATACGAACGTTTATTCTATTTTTTTCAAAGTCTATAATTTCATTTCTTGTGAAGATTTTGATCATTTTCTTTAAATCATAGCTATTTTTTTTAGTTTTATTAGATTACCATTTTATTTTCGTTGTGTCAGGATTTGTTTGGCTCTTAAAAGATTAAGTGTTCGGTATTTGTCGACTTTTCGACGCCTCCAATTTCAAATCAACTACCCTTCTCCCTCTCAGCAAAAAAACTAAAGTTAGATGCTAAATGGATGGCACACAGTTCACATCTACTGAATAGATTTTTGCATCATCCTCCCCCCCCCTCATTTTATAACTTATTTTTTGAGCTGTATGTTGTCAAAATGACCTTTACTTAGTAGATGGCGCAGCGTGCAGTAAAGCAGAAAGTGAATTCTATGACTCTCTTCAGTAGACGGGTACAAGTGTAGACAGACAGACAGACAGAATTCCACCAGGCATAACACAGTATGCGACATGAGTTTTGTGGTCAGCCTGCCATGGACGGATAATTTCGACAATTTTAGACCCTCGTCCGACGTCAGGCTACATTGCTGGCTCAGTAAACTGAGAAGACGGGCGCCATTTTCTGTTCGATCTAAAGCTGCCGAACGTTCACGATGCTCGCAGGGACATCAATCTACTCACTCACCTCAGGAGCGTCCGCGACATCCAGGAGCAACACGGAGCGCACATTGTGAGCGTAAATCAGCCCCCAGCTTTCCTCCATCCAGTCAGAGGACGGCAGCGGTGCCAGGAGGAACTGTTTGCATCGCTTGTAGCCGTTCACCACGACCACCGTCATTTCGCCACCTCCATCGGTGTCCCCTGCCCCAAGTCCCAGCGTCAGCCTCCCGCTGGTCGCGTCGCCCGTGGCCAGGTCTACTGGCGACCCCAGGCCTCGGTCATCTCGAAAGGCGACCCTCGACGGCGTTGGCAGCACGCCGATCGTTGGGCTTGCCGCTGTTGTAGTCGTTGTCATCGTCGTGGTTGCAAGTGAAGAGGACGTCGCAGTCCCGTTCGCGCTCTGTTGCTGCGCTAAGTCGAGGTCCACTCTTCTGCCCTGGCAGGCGTCGGCCCAGACGGTGACTTGCGACAAGATCTGGAACTGGTCAAACAAGTACGGGCGCTTCGTCTGCGGGTTCTTGCGAAGCAGGTCTTGGTAGAAGGTCGGGAGCTCGATGTTCAAGTACGTGTTTCCCGCGTGCTTGTCCTCGAAAAGCATCATGTAAATGAGGACGTACTGGGTGAAGGCGTGTACCATGTACGGCCGCTCGCGCCGCATGCCGGACACCACTTGGAACACCGACACCTGCCAGTTACACGTGCACATGCAGGCACGTATGTGCGTGCATGGACACAGGAACACTTACACTCGGGTCAGAACGCTTAATCCGATAAATACGAGGTGCAATAATTTTAGAGGATACAGTTTTCTATCAGTTTCCTCACAAACATGTTCTCTGTCTCTCCCCGTCCCTCCCTCTGTCCCTCTCTCTCTTCCCTCCATGCTCATCCGTCTCCACACTCATCCACCTCCAATCTTATTCACCTCCATGCTCATCCATCCTCAACTAAAACATGCTCATCAATCCTCAAGCTAAAATATATGAGATTTCTGAAAGTTATATTTTAACTATATAGGCCTACATTTTGTTGTAACCCTCCTTCCTAAAAGTCAGAGGGCTAAGCGGTGAATACATTCTCTTTCACTGTCTCAGACACAAATACTTGTCGGGCTTACAGTCACACACAACAGCTACTGGCACCACCACGAATAGCGAGCTCATGCAGGAATATTTAACATTCAGTTATTACGCAGTCTGCACCGTGACCACACACCATCGCGGAGGACAGGGATAACTCGATCGGCGTCATTTATACTTACCTCCCCTTCTTTGTCGTAGGCCTCCGTCAGGATGTCGAGGGCGATAAAGACAGCAGTGCGACCGCAGCCGCTCTCGCAGTGCACCAGCGTGGTCTTGTCACGGCTGGCCGCCACACGGTGATGTAACTCCAGCAGGGGGTAGGGGTCTTTGCAGAGGAGGCCATCGTACCAGGAGGCAAAGACGAACAGCCGCACCAAGCGCTCTTCGTACGTCTTGTCACCCCCGCACCACTTGTACCCATCTCGCACGCTGACGGCCAGCAGATGTTCGGCGAAGTCCGCGCAGCTCGCATACAGATCCACTTGGCGGATCTGAGGCCAGTTTCACAGACGCCAAGCAACGTGAGTGGTGTGAGTGAAGTGAGGCAAGTGAGGTCAGTGGGATGCTCTGTAGGTGATGTCAGAACGGTTACTTTCTGATCGTGGTTGCTTTGACGTCACCTAGGTAGCGTTGCTGAAGTGAGTTTTGTAGATGCGAACAACAAGAGTGACGTCACTCTCACGCATCGTTAAAGCCCGACCCAGCGTTAGAACGGATGTTCTCACGTGACCATCTAAAGCCACTCGGGGGTGCAGATGCCTGCATACTTTCCCCCCTCTTTCATGGCAATGAACAAATCAAAACGTGTGGCATAAAAAGAGGTATGGTCACATTTGGTTTTATCTTAAAATTTCATGTAGCTATCAGAACGTAGCCCAAGAATCGACACTCTTCATCTTGGACAAATAAGAGTTCGTATTTCCGTTACCATAAGAATGTCCATAAAGTCGATTCACCCCTTCTAAGATTTGAACGTTCATGCAATCAATCTTCCCTCTTCAACAACAATAACATCGCCATACGGACCTTAAAAGAACTGACTGCTCGTGTCTGCCTTCTACTTGTAAGCACCTCCAGAAAGGTGTAGCTCTTCTCTCCCCCCCCCCCCCCCCCCC
>SMGT01007812.1:755548-771763 GCA_004794575.1 Lanistes nyassanus
CGGCGGCCAGCACACAAACAGGGTTCCTGAGCACACAGCTCTTCACGTGACACGGCGGCCAGCACACAAACAGGGTTCCTGAGCACACAGCTCTTCACGTGACACGGCGGCCAGACCTGGAGGTGATCCCGGTTGGCATGCGCCTCGTCCCCGGGCACGAAGCCGTGCGGCCCCGAGGCTATCCCGCCGTCTACTTTCTCCTGCTCACTGGGAGGGGCGTCCGCCACGTAGATAAAGTAATCTGTGATTGTTGTTTTGGGTGACACGACAGGGCTTATCTTCACAATCACAGTGTACCTGGTCAGCAAGTGGACCTGCACAGGAAACAAGCTGAACGTAGGTAAGCAGGCATGCAGGCAGGTAGGCAGGTAATACGAAGACCACAGACACAAAGAACAAAGGGTGGGGGGTTTGGGGAGAGTGTAGTGGGGTGGGGGGGGAGTCAAGTGACTATTTTATCAGGTCTTCACAAAGTGCTCCAGTGGATGCATTTCTGGGACCTCAGTTGATGAAGCGCCACTATTTTGAGATACGGACCAAATCGACCATGTCAGGTATGAATAACTCGACTTTGCAAAATACCGTCTCCGCACTTACTATAAAATCCAAGTACAAGCATTTACATATACATAACACCAGTCCGTCCGCCCGTCTGTCCATTCGTTCATCCACTAACCTGCGCACTCACCTAGCTATTCTTCAGTAATGTCTGCAAAACATGATGGTGGATTCCGCGTATCTTGTTCCCTCCCTTTCAATCAACAACCCAGAACTTATTCTACAGAACTGAAACCAGGGAGGTTGAAATGGCTTGCATGTGCCGACCCAGCACCGAGACGGGGCCTGTTACATCGACTCTCGACAAACAAAAGTCACGAACGTATAAAAGTATAAAAAGTTTCGGAAGTAGGGGGTTGGGCGTAAGAGCCATACCACAGGAGGCCGGGGGGCAGGGGGCGAGCACTGGTCTGTGAAGACCACGACGGCGACGATGGCGCTGCGGGACGAGTTGCCTCTGGCCGCCATGCCCAGCACATAGCGCCGTGCAGGCTGCAGCTGACACACGCTCGCCGTCAGGGCTTCGGCCACGGCGAACCAGCCGGGCTTCGGGTCAGGCGTGCTGCCGGCAGTCAGGTCGTAAATCTGCCACGAGAAACGCGTTGGTTGTTTGGTTCGAGATGGCTGGCTGGTTAGTCGGATGGATGACAGCGGAGGCAGGCCTAAGTGGAGGATGCACGGGGTAACACATATTGAAGAAAGTCTGTTAGTAAAGAACAAATGAGGACCGAGCGCTTTAAATTATCACATGATAACTCCAATCGAAAGTCTCTTAGATTGAATCCTGCCCCATCCCCATCCAATCAGCCACCCGGCACCCACCCACACACGTACACGTGGTCATACCGCCTCGCTACACACCCATGCGCTACCGGAAATGGAGGCGCATAATTTATGCAAATAATCGTGGCCGAAGAAGAGTCAGAGAAAAACACTGACCTCATAACCAACCACCTCCTCCCCACCGGTTATCCCAGCATCCCAGGCTAGTCCCACACAGTGTGTGTCTCGCCACGTCTGACGCAGCCTTAAGGGTACACCCGGAGGAGGTGCTGTAAAGGGAACACATGTCTCATTAACCGACACACCCTGTCTTCGAGTGTCACAGCATCAACCGACACACCCTGCCTTCTAGTGTCGGCCCAGCATAAGTGTAAAGTATGTGACACGTGACTGACGTGAGCCGTCTCTCTCTCTCTCATACATACGCTGCCACTCCACCCACCCCGCCAACACACAACACAGAGCCTGCTGTATTACTAAAAACGACAGCAGCCTTCCTCCCGCGTCGGGTGATCTGACAGTCCGCGTCAAAAGTTGCGGTGAAACTGCTACTTCCAGAGCCGTCTAGAGGTTGCAGGGGCCCCAGGAAAATGCAAACGGGAAGTGGGGTGCGGGTACTCACAAAATATTTCACCAGTCATCAGCAAAACGTTACAAATAACTTGCAAACTATAATACGCAGAGAAAGTGAAGGGACGTCTGGTAACCAGGAACAAAACTCGTATTAAAGTATAACTAAACCATGAATTAAGTTGTTCTGACGGACAAAAATAGCACGAAAAAGCCCAAACCAAACAAACAAAAGTTTGCGAATAAACAAAAATACATGCGTCGGGGAAAGCGAGCGAGAAGACGGAGCGAATGTTGGTATAACAGGAAAAGATGATGATTTTTAGAATGCCTTCATCTCCTACAGTTCATTATTCTAAAGCTGAGACACTTAACAGTGTGTGTGTGTGTGTGGTTGCAATAAAGGGCTTCAGTAAACCATGCAGCCATTAGTCTACACCTCAGCACTACGACGGCTGTCGCACACACCATGTAGCGTGGTTTACACCACCTTACTCTGGAGGTGAGCTCACAACAAACCCCACAAAGACACGCATCGTACACCTCGTACAGCCCTGCGCAGACTTACGCACATCGTCCTTGGTTTCAAAGGTGATGGCTGTGCTGAAAGGACCTGGCGCGAGGGCATTCACATAACGCACACGGGCCTCGAAGCGCGTGGACGGTCTCAGACCGGTCAGGTTAGCCTGCCCAACAGACGGTCACAACAGCAGAAGTGTATTTGTATTAATCCACAGTGTCACTAGGGGTTTCGTTCGCCTGGTCAGAAAAAGGTTCCGCCATCACAATTAAGTCATTTAAATGATGTTAACCTGTCAAACGTCGTTGACATGCTTATTTAATCAGGGCTCCATCCCGCTTGTGTTGCAACACTTCAGTTCATTCCTGCACTAAGACAATAGGGGAGTACTTTTCTGGAACTGTACCAAATGAAAAACTTATTTAAAACTCTGTACAGTATTTATCTGCACTACTGAAGCAGCCAGTGTGGACATAAATGAAATATACGTATTTACCATGCGTAATTAAATGCTTACCTGTTGTGAAACAGACTTGGATTTTTATTGTTTTGTTCATCTCTGATTAAGGAATGCGAATTTCTTAAAGTAGCCAATATAACAATATATGTGCCATTTGTAGGTAACCGAGATGCTAGTTATGCGTATTGTTAGAGTACAGTTTGGGAGAGGACATTGCATATATGACAGGTCTGGGAACTAAACATAGAGCAAGACAGACACTAGGGAGGCCAGACACATCATTTTTAGTCGCCCGGCACTCAATAACTATACACACAGAAGCCAGAGCTCCAAACATGCACTGTTCACGAGGGCCACAGAGTGCGCATATTGCAATCACAATCACACGTGCAGCTAGTGGGAATCCGACACTCGACACTTAGGTTAGGTATATAAACCCTGATGGGGGTAGACACGATATAGAGGTTCCGACTGATGAAGATAGCTAGGTCGACGAATGGCGAGATAGAAAGAAGGAAAGCTGAAATTTATTCGAAGTAGTCTTGGTATTTCGTGACTTGTTGAAGATGCCGTCTATTGAACTGCAGAGTTCAGATAATGTTTGGTGTATAATGAGCAGGGAGGCCTAATGGCCAATAATGTCAAATAAAAGAACTAAACTGCAAAGAAGTACTTGTGGTATTCTCTATGCCACGTATGCAACGGTGACTGAGACGGTCATGTTACATCGTCTTTCTGGTACCGTGACAACTCGTCATGTAACATCGTCTTTCTGGTGCCATGACTCTCTCTTCTGACCTGGAAAACAATAATGCTACATCATGGTTTCTGGTGCACGTGAACCCGTCCGGTGGTTTTCGCTCATACCTACGCTATCGAGGTCCTCCATTAGCAACTATCACCGGCCCTTGTTGCTACGTCTTGACTACCTGACCGCCTCCTGCGTCTTCCTCCATCTGGTCTTGCCGTCTTCGCCACTTTCCGCGGTTCTTGCTTTCTGGTAGCGTGACAATGCTACACCAAGCCGGGCTTCTATAAAATGTAGCTTTCAGTGACCTTCGTTTGCTGTAAAGGCTATTCTTAACTGTGCGAACCTTCCGAACGAACTTAAGGTTGTCTGATCTAAGTTTGGTGGGGGGAGGGGAGGGGGCAGTATCGCTCTGTTGACAGCAGCCATCACAGAAATTCTTGCAGTAAACCTGACAAAATCCGGATGCATGGGCTTGACGGGCCGTTCCTTACCTCCGGTATGTCTGACAGGGTGATGTTGGTCTGCAGTCCGGGACTAACTACTTCCACCTCGTAATGACCAACGTTGCCTCCCCGCACGGTGCAGGAAGCCTCGGTCCACGAAAAAGTTGCCCACGATGACGAAACCTGAAGGACGGTCAGGTCCTCTAAGGGAGTTTTGGGCGCTACATCATGGGGAAAACAAAAAACAAAGAAACAAAACAAAATTACATCAGACTATGACAGCGTCATTGTCTACAGGTTTTCTGGACATTCCGCGTGCTTTGGGTACAAGAATGCACTCGGGGGCAGAGGGAGGGTAGGTCAATAGTCTGTCTCAGGCAGCGAAGCGAGATCACGTGAGGAGTCGTTTCGTGTGAAGTGCAGTGTCGCAGTGTTTCCAATCCATAAAACTTCAGGTTTGCGATAGTCACGTGACAACCCAAGCAGAGTGCCTGGTGTGGTAAACCTGGTGGCAATCTTCCTCCACCCTCCCACCTCACATCCTTCAGCACAACGAGGCGTCCGAGACGCAGGATTGGTTAATTTCTACTCTATCTGCATACAGAGCCCACCTCACATGTACTCTATCTGCATACTAGGTCACAAACAGAGCCCACCTCAAATGAGCATATTTGTTAACGACCGTGGTTGTGTGTGTTTGTCTGCACGCGCGATATGTGCGTGTTAGTGTGTGTGCGTGCGTGTGAGAGAGAGAGAGAAAGAGAGAACTGTGTTGTTTATTTTTTGATCAAAATTTGAGGTCAGTTCATTCATTGTAATCTTCACTTCAGGCGATCTGTGTGAGGAAATGTTAAGAACCCTTCTTATCCGGACGCATATGCATTCTTCTCCTCCAAATACTGAATGCGTGGCCAGCTTCGGCAAGTAACATCATTGAAATATATGGGATGCACAGTCGCCCAGTTAAAAAGACTTAACCCTGCGCCTGTGCAACCCTCTCAAAACCTTCTCGAGTTATAAATTATCTTGTGACACCTTACTGTTATTGTCGTTGTCTCATCGTCGTCGTCGTCGTCATCGTCATCCCGATGCACACACTTTCTGAAGCCTCAGAGGGGTACGGCTGCTAGCAGGGGTCCTGGGTCCAACGGGAGCGGCAGAGGCCAGCAGACGCACCAAAGCAATCTTTTTCTATATTACCCTTACCACTCACCCATCTCCTAGCCCCCACCCCCACCCCGAACACTATCACCGCTGTTGCTGCTGCTACCTGCCTGCCAACACCCACCTTCCGGCTTGGTAGAGAACGTTCCGTTCAGCACCTCGTTGATGCCCGGCATGGAGGCAGAAGAGACGGTGAAGAGGTACTCATACTCGTAGCCAGGCTGCAGATGGTGCAGCAGCAAGCCCCGTGACCTGCTCGCCAGCTCAAACCGGACGGCCATGTCCTGTATCATAGGACAAGTACCTTGCCGTAGCCTGCGGTACTGGTACAGCAGGTGCACGTCTTCCGGCAACTGGCTGGCCAGAGTCCACGTGACCTTTACCTCCTCCATGTTCAGCGTCAGATGACGCAGTTCCGTCACAGTTCGGCCGGTCTGCACTGAGCAGAAGGCACGCAGAACGACATGCTATTTTGGCTCAACTAAATGTTTCGCTGCTGGTGGGAAATTAAGTAGAAGTCTCAGATATTTGTTTCTTTCGACTCGTTTGCTGGAGAAACCCAGTACAAGTGACCTCAGACGAAGTAAGGAAGACGTCAAACAAAATCATTGGGATCACGACCAGAGGGGAACAAACATTAAAGCAATTCACACGAAGCAGACTCTCGAACCCGGTCTCCGCCGAAACAGAGCAAAAGCTGCAGTCACCCAGCGAAGTCTAATTCTGTGACGCGCTGATGATTTAATGCATTCACAGCGTTGCAATCGTTGCTCGAAAAGCTCTTAAAGTTCCTGCTCGTGCGCCATAGAGCATTACACTAAAGCTGAAGGGATTAATCCATCCACTACTATGCCAAAAGAAGTGGCAATCCTAAGCCGTCTTCCTTCACAATTAAGTCAGCCACAAATAACTGCATAAATATTTATTTCTGAGGCCCTTCCGCTATTGAATATTCTCCAACCAAGAAGTCTAAGAAATTCACAAAGCGCTTGTTTTAACATTTCTCTAGAATATCCTGATGGAAGAAGACAGAAAGACAGACGAACAGGCAGTGAAAGTAAGGAAGTTAGAAGGAAATGAGACAGGCAGATTAAGACAGCGCGGACGGTTTAACATGAAAACGGCAGTTGTTCTATGCACACACTGCAAACTAGTGGTGCTTAAGATGTATGACTCACCTTGTCCTTGGGCGTCTGCATGCAAACTTGCTGGAACTGAAGAGTAAGCGATATTAGTTTCAGGTGAACGTCTTATAAAAGCATTGGAGAAAAACAAGAAACTGCACAGAGAAAGAAAAGCAATGCAGCTGGACAAGTTTGCAGCAATACAATTTTCTTGTTGCTGTTTAAATCTTTTCAAGTATGCTTCAATTACTATCTACCCTCTCGTGCATTTGAACGGTATAAAATAAATGGTTCAGTCATCGTCCAAAGTGCGCGGCCAAGCTATCCTTGGCTTTGACGCCGGTCAGTTTCCAGTCAACAGCTGCATGCTTTGCAGAGCACATCATCAACCCACGCCCTTTCGTGCATCGTATGGTTCGAGATCGTGATCCACAAAACTCACCTCTTAAACTCTTTAAAAAAATTGCTACGGAAGTAATCACCCATACGCAATGAAAGAAATGGTTTTTCCTCTTCCAGACTACTTCAAACATTTCAAGTCCAGTTTATTTTGACCTTGCTTTTCTCTGAAATATTTGTCTGTTATCCACTCCCCACCCTCTCCCGTCGTATTCAGTCACACAGTCCCCTGGTTCAAAGAAATTCGACGACGACGACAACAACAACAGTAGCAACAGCAGCAGCAACAACAACAGCAACAACAACAGTAATAATAAAGGGTCATGCGATCCTTGTAAGCTTTCCACAAGGCACTGTCAACTCCATTTAACCTTTTTTAAGACTGACCCTGGATTTCATCACGTGCGTCCTGGTGCAGCGAAAGTTATTGAAACAGAAAATATTATTTTCTTTACGTCTCTCCCTCCCACCCACAAAGAATTTCAAAGAAAAACAAAAATCTAAGCACTGCACCACACTGACCGTCGCAGGGGTAGATGGGGACAGACGGGAAGCCGGGACTGGCGCGGAAAGCCATTTTGCCGGAAGCGTTGTAATAGACGTCCACGCGGAATCTGTGTATCATGCTGCGCGTGGTGGAGTTGAGTGGCACGATGGTGGAGTACACCTTCGTCAGGTCGTCGTGTTCCTGCGTGTCCACTGGCAGCCACAAGCCGTTGGGGTTTTCCTCCGTCAAGGACATCAGTCTGCAAGGAGAGAAGCTTTCGATGTAATCGGTACTTAGTTATCTATACCAAAGTAATCAGTACACAGTTACCTATACTAAAGTAATCATTACATAATTACCTATACTAATCAGTACGTGGTTACCTATACCAAAGTAATGAGCACATAGTAAGATATACTAAAGTAATCAGTACTTATATTTGCCTATGATAAAGTAATGAACACGTATGCCTAGAGCTGGGTCTGGTGGGTCAAAGAAATTGCAGGTGTGACCCATAAATAGCCCTCCTTGCTTTAATTAGGCCTCCAATCCCCTTGTTTAATCCGCCATCTAGCTCGCAGACGTAATCACCCAAGACTGGTGTGTGACTCTTGCACGTGTTTTTCTGCTGTGGAGAATCTCTGGGCTAACCGAGAGGAGGACCCGCAGAACGTAAAGGAGGAAGTCAGGGGACAGTGGACAGACAACCGTCTAAAGCAAAGATCCAGCCTTAAAAGAAGGCTGCCTGCAACCGAACTCAAGGAGAGCGAGTTCAGAGGTTTGAAGGTGTGTCTGTGCAGGGTGGCTGGGGCCTTTCAGTAAGCTGTGACCAGAGGTGAAGGGCAGGAAGAATTTAAGTGATCGACAGTACGAGCCTGGTTCTAGCAAGGAGCACCCAAGAGGACTTTCTGACGTCAGTCTCCAGGACAACAGAGAGTGGTGCCCCCTTATGAGAACAGATTTCATTACGTCGTGCGAACTGTGCATACTGCCAGGTGAAAGTGCTGTGTGTTCTACATGTGGTCATGGTGTGTGCGTGTGTGCACTTGAAACAGGTATACGTGTCTTCATTGTTATGATAGAAAAGCAAGTGTTGGTAGGAAACGCATGTTAGTTAACCAGAAAGAAAGTCGGGATCATCCGCTTTTAACGAGCCTACGTTATTATTCATTCTGTAAATACTCGCTATCTGTAAATAACATTCTCTTTTCTGTCACTGTATTATAGAGTCTTGTTATTTCTTTTGTTGTAGGGAGATTGTAGGTGGATGGGGGCTCGTGCCATGGTGTGCTGTGAGATAACCATATAAATATCGTAAGTAATACAGTGATAAATAGTTTCCACCTGCGCTTATGTCGTCACCTTAACGGTGGTAGTGCGGAGCGAGCGCAAGGACGACGCGTTAAGGAAAAAAGTACAACCCCATGTGACAACAACGCAGTTACCTGTACTAAAATAATGCATGAGGCCCTGTATATATATATATATAGTTACCTATACTAAAGTCACAGACAAGCTTTGTCAATAACGGTCACCTGCTTCAGTCACGTTTTGCTGACGAAGGAACGAATGAATGAATGAAAGAAGGAAGGAAGGAAAGGACGAACGAACGAACGAACGAACGAACGACGAACGACGAACGAAGTTAGTTCTATCTGTATCTTCCAAACATAACTACAGCTAGATGGAGAGGGGGTAACATGAGGGAGACACGGGCACACTCCGCGAACTCGAGCCCATATCCGTCCGGTTAAGAAAGGTCCCGACCAAAATTATTTCAGACTTATCGGCATTTTGTTTACCTACTTTACCGGAAAACCTGAAGACATTTCCTTTCTTGACCTCATCATCACTCTTTCATTTCATCACCCCCACCCCCACCCCCACCCCCAACCGCTGAATTATTTTCTTTTTAAATTTCAGACCTTTCTTACAAATGAACACCAATAATATAACCTACGAATCCTGCACGTGTAGCAAACGCTGCTCTCAAGACACAGTGGCCTGCCTTTCTTGGCTCACTTACTTGTAAGCCCAGATGCTTGGAAAGTCGCCGAAATCCCGATCGGGGTCCCACGCTTCCCACGACACTGTCAGCGAAGTGCACGTGCTGGTCAAGAGGCTAGGGGGGCTGTGTAGCTTGGGCAGGCCTGTACAGGAGGAGAAACTGAATAACGAAGTTTCCTCACAGGATACTGGAACCGACTTTTCGTTTTATTATCATTTTCCTCGCTGACTGCATACATTATATGAGATTGTTAGTCACACACGTAAACGTTTCGTTAAATGTTCGTCGAAATGTTCTCGACTCCTGTCTGAGGCACATAGTCGGATTGTGATTGGTAAGGGTGGTAGCTGAAGACCTACGCTGACTGCATCCACTGCCATCCCAGTCCGCGTGGCACTGATGGCTTTGACAAACGCCCTGCTGGATGTCACAGCCTTCGTTGCTCCCCAGACAGTGGCAAGTCATCGCACAGTCCAGTCCGAATTTGTTGGTGGGACATTCTGTCGATCAACACAGACACCATGCCGAGGTAAAGTATGGCGACTGGCTGGCTGCTTGTGCTATAGCAATGACACCAGCGCTACCACCAGCATCACCATCAACAACACAACAACAACTGCGGCGATGCACCAGTTTTTTGTTGTTGTTGTTGTTTTTTTTTTAAGGATCACCAACTGCAAACTGCAGTCCAACACTATGTTTATTAATCACCTGACAGACGACTGCAGTTTTGCTGCCGAATAGACCCCGAATTCACAAAAATCAGTTTAACTTCACGGACGCCTGTTAGCTGACCAGAAAGCCACTTAATTAGCATGCACTTCTTAATGAATTATATTATGCTGCGTCTACACAGGGCGACCGAACCGTGTGACAGCAACCAAGTGGATTAAAGACTGTCTATTTTCAATGAAGAATTTCCCTTCAACAAAAGTTTCCCCGAGATTTCTAGCGAAAATATGCCCTGAAAAGAATATTCAATTCAGTTTTATTTACAGAAAAGTAATTACATTATGTTCATCATAAATATCAGTGCTAACTTCTGATGACTGCATTCATACGACTTAGCAGTACGCGCTTTAAAAAAAATCCCGCTTCATCGAGTCGAGCGGCACGCAGTCATAAAAAAACTAGCCTCGCCAGTCATTAAAAAAACCTCTAGTCCAGCTTTTTGCAACAATGCAGCATTAATGATATTTTTATAATGGGTCCAATATTCTTTAAACTTTAAAGAACATTGGACCCATTATAAAAATATCAGTAAAATATCATTATAAAAATATCAGTAAATTAAAGACACATTTTCAGTAAAAACTTCAATTTTCGAGGAGAAACATTTTGGAGAGAAATTCTTCCTCGTAATTATAGATGACGTCTTTAGTTAACGCACGCGGCTGAAAGAATTCTTAACGACTGCTTTCAAACGACCTGGTCCAGCCGTGCATACTCCGAACTGTGCTCATCTACTTTGCCCGACAATTCAGGAATTTTAGAGGCCATATAGTTATTCCCTGCCCTTAAATAACTGCAGGCTTTATAACTATGGCAAATTTTAATCATTTTGATTTAATTCCTAATGACAAACCCGTCCATTCAACTATATTTATGTGTTTAAGCAAGTCCCAAGGACTACTATAATAATACAGATTATAGTAGTCCTTGGCAAGTCCTTATTGGATCGATGCAAAAGTATGGACCCACGGCAGCTATGGTGTCCATCTATATCCGGAAGGATCAAAAACAGAAAGGATGCATCATTGATAAGGTATGTGGAAAACAAAGGGCGTGCTGGAAATTAAAAAAAGGAAAAAATACGAAACAAATATACTCTGAGGACTGAGTGACGACACAGGCAGAGATGTAGACGAAAGTCGAACGTTTGTGTCCCTCCCCAGCCCCCACCCCAGTCCCATGCATCTTTTTTCTAAACTCAAAGATGACGTAGACAAAAGTAAATACATTCTGAGCTCTAGCCAACAAAGGTTCCACTGGGTCCTTACGATTCTGACAGTTTGGAGGTTCGATGTACCCGTAATCGCATTTATGCGGACATAGGCCCGTCACGCAGTCTGCACTTCCCAGGCAATGGGCTTGGCCGGCTGAAACAGATCAGACGGCTGTCAACACGCGTGTCGAATTAGAAGGGTTTTCTGATCCTGCAGAGGGGGAAGAAAGGTAAACACCAAAAAGCCCCGCTCCAAAGAACGCATGCACTGTGGTTGCACTCACCACAAATCATCCGAAAATACGCTTATACACACAGCGGAAATAGTTATATCGGCGCACATTTTATTTCCTCGTAAAAGCACAGTTTTGGGCAACGAAAGATCTCTTTACGACCCAAAGACTCACAATGACACATGGTTTTGGGGGAGACTTGCGCCGTAAATTGTCGCCGTTTACAAGCAACATACCTGGTTTTTTTTTGTTTTTTTTTTTGGGCTCATACATTTTCGTATAATGGATTCTTTGGGTCCAAACTCGACGTCACTCACCATTAAGACATAGAGCCTTAGGGGGACTAAACTCCATGGTGCTAGCAGCACTGTCAACAAAGACACATTTGTACACGCCACCGTGAACAGAGAAATTGAAGGCGGAAATGACGAAAGTCTGCTGAGGCTCTTTAATGTCGACGTCCTCTTTAAACCATCCCCACAAGACTGTTGGGTTTGGCGGGGCGGTTAAGGTGTTGCAGGTCAGCGTGACACTGTCGCTCTCTTTAAAATCTGCTGGGGTCACCGTTATCTCTGTGTCGGCTCTGCAACGGGCTGCAAGCAAGGACCGCAAAGCAAAACAATATACAAGGCTTGGCTGCATGAGCGTACCCCGTGTCCAATCTCAGGTTTCAGTTTTTAAAAAAAATCCTCAACCCCCAGGAGTTCTTGAAAAATACTTAAAAAACCTTGGGAGTGAAACGTGTCTGTTTCGTAAAAGCAGATGTTTGGCCCATTCACCTTGCAAATTTTACATGCATTACTTTTAAATTTTGATCGAAATCCCGACCTCCTCCAACCCAGTCCCAACCTGGATCTCGTGCGGGTGCCCGTGTATTTGTGTCTGTGTGTGGGTTAATGAAACACATTTTCCTTTGCCTCCAAACGAGAGAGAGAGAGGTAGGGGGAGGGCTCAGGGAAAACTACACGAAAGGTAAGACTAGCAACCCTGTCACTCCCTGGTTATGGGGCAAAAAAGAAGTGAATTAGAGAGATATGGAGGGAGGGGAAGAGTGGGGAGACAGAAAGGCAGGAAGAGAGAGAGTGGGAGGGAAATGGGAGAGAGATGGATCGAGAGGGAACAGAGAAAGAGAGAGAGCGTGGGAGGGTGGGAGGGAAAGGGGAGAGAGATGGAGAGGGAACAGAGAGAGCTGAAAAGGTTACTCTGAAGAATATTTCAGATTACATGACAATCCAAGCGCACTAGTAAAACAATGAGTTCGAAATGCATCGCCTTTTAGCGGAAAAATCTGGCATCATAAATCACACAGGTGCTCACTGATTGATCAGTCAACATTGTTCAATCAAAAAATGTCACAGGCATTTCTTTCGCCCAAGAAAGGTCACAATTATGGCTTATTACGGTTGTCGCTATAGTCGACTCGTGTCCATATAGACTTTGATTCTTTTCTCCGGAAAAAAGTTGAAGCAAGTTATAAATGACCATGTCCCATCCTGCAAGGAAAATGTTTCTTGCAACTATAGTTTATGTTTAGGGACCAGTCAATAATTATACAGTAAATATGGACGTAAAGCTGTACTCGTGCCCTCCCTTTTATTAAGCCTATTTTCCTCTCTTCCCTCGTAAAAGTCTTCTCATACTCTAACTGGAAACAACCGCCATACTTCTATGCTGACAAAAATTCAAAAAGCATACTTATCAAGAACAATGCCAAACACGTGAACAACATCTCAGAGTATTGGAGGGCTACATCGGTTGGCACCACGCCCTCTCGCGACAAATGAAGGACCTCTACATTTTCTGGCCCTATTACGTCATCGACGAACGTACGTAAAGTTTACTTGCAGCAATTGCGTCACACACACACACACGTCTGTCACGTGTATCCTGTCCCGCGTGTTGCTGTTTATGCGAGCCTCTGAAGTGATGTTATAGTTCCACCGCTTCTGCCTCTGATCTGAAGTCGGTCCAAGAACCCTGTAATTCCGTCTTGGACTTGTGTCGTCTGTTGTCAATGTCGATACAATATCTCCCCAGCCCAGCTTTCTCTTGCACCCACCCTCCATTTCTTCTGCCCGCTTCCATCCCTGCTATAGTTAGCAACCCTTACATCTCAAAGGATGCCTCCGCTACCTTCGGAAACTTTTGTTGTTGTTTTTTAATTATCATGACAGTATAACCAACCCTGCTCTCATTTGATTATGCATGTAGATATGGGCTCGCACGCAAGTATGCCAATCATTGTGTGTGTGGGCACACGCACCACTGACAATGCACAAAAATTCACGAAATAAACTATATACTGAACTGAGTAACCATGCGAGCATCGTTTTTTTTTTTGTCACGAAAAGTAACGAGTGAAATGTCAACTGCTTAACTCGGGGAGGCAGCTTTAATTAATTAAAAATTATTCCCTGACTCACGGCGGTCCCTCTCAATTGTTGAAGGTGTGCAAGTTCGGGGCGAGTGGGTGTATGTGTCATTTATCTGCACATCGATTTTTGAACCGATACCAGTATAGTGTGGGTGGAACATACTGCATACCAAAATATTGAAGGGGCTGCTGTCACGTTTTCATTACGTGTACTGCCATAGGTACTTTCTATATATATGTACCTCCAGAGACTGGAAATTGTAGACCTACTGGTCACAGAAACATTACTCTCGAGGCAAAATGTTATATTGAAGTATTCTGGTTGCTTTTCTTCACCTAAAATACAAGGGAAAAGGTCACACTCAAGATGTTTCTAGTAGCCTTCTCATTTTTATATACCTACATCTCAAAGTACTTCTTTCATTTAATTTTAAACTTTTTTTGCCAGCTGACAAGTGTGCGGTACAAAACTTGCACACTTTTTAGACTGGTGGCTATTTTTGTGAGCGATTGGTTATCTTTCTTGTGTGAAATGCGATTCATATTGGCTGTGAGCCTACAACCCCCCCCCCCCACTTTTCATTTAGTCTTCTGCAAGGTAGAAGGTTCTAGCTCAAAACTCAAAATTTGTCATAATAATGAAGATCGCATGAGTGTTTACTGAGAATAAAGTTGTTTCAGGAAGCAAATCTGTAACTGTATAAAGGGCCCCAGTTTTGTGGATTTTATAATCAAAAAGGAACACTGATTATGTCCCCTTGCTTTCTTTAACTCAATGCTACCGTAGCGTTCGTAGCTCGAGCTGTCCCGTGGACGCGGCATTTTTAGCCTTTTTTCAAAAATTCATTAAAAAATCCCCCAAAACAATACAAAAGTTATTTAAACATGATATAAAACTACAATAAATAAAGAAAACTCATTTCTTACTGTGTTTCTTGGACCTTGTTCCATAATTTGTAAAATCCTTTGATGGAAACACAACTGAAGTTGAAGTAATCAAAAAGTCCTCGCCATTCCTTATACACAGTCTGTTCGGTACTGTTTGCAACACGTGCGTCTCTCAGTCGATGACCAAAATTCTTAATGAAAATAATTCTTGTACAGCGATATTTCATAGAAACTTTCAATATGCAATAAATGTACTGCTCTTCCAAAGCCTCTGCGATGTACAGTTGCATATCTTAGCCATCTGTTTCGTCATGAACTAAACAGCTGCTGTATCACCTGTGAAATATCTCTGAGTGTAATGATCTATGCACAACAGAGTCATTGTAAAAGTTAAAAAAATAAACCTTTTCATTGTGGATTGCCTGGGTGTTCCAGACACCCTTTTGTCCGTCATACATGCAGATGCAGTCAGGGAGCATGTGTAAACAATATTTTAATGCTGGAAAGAAAACACTGCAGCAATTCTGCACATTTACAGATCCATATGGATTCTCACACATTTCTGCATGCACAAAATTCACCAGGCTAAAACATTTCTCTCACCCATCCTTCTCCCCTATCCCTATTGCTTGAATACATGAATGCAGGCATGCATGTGTACATGACCACACATAAACATTTGTTAAAAAAAAGTGTTTTATTTTATTTAATCTCTCTGTATTAAGATACCAGTGTTACGTCTGTATGCTCTGCACACATGCAAACATGCACTTGTCTACATCCACATCAACATCTTACACACTCCATTCTTATCCACATAATAAGCTAGGGAACCATCAGACTGGGTGTTCAAACTTCAACTGGTATTTCCAGTAACCAGGGCTTCTCCTGTCATCTGCCAATGTTAAGTCATTATGATTTAGAGGAAGAACAAAGCAGGAAATAGGCTATCTGCCTGTAGTCTGTGGCGGCTGTGCATCAGCACTGTCCAGTGACTTCAGAAGGCGAAACAATGCTGCAGCCTCTCGTATACGGCTGAACTCGATGCAGAATGCTTGCACCTCAATGAAGATGTCCTGAAAACATTTGATGAATAGGCAGATTCATGCAGAAAAAGTTTGCAAGCCAACAGGATTATGTATTTTATAAGAGTGTTTGAAAAGCATCAATCTGCTTTAACCCTACAGGGACGTCGTCGCCGGTTAACCGGCGACGACGTAAATGAGCCAAGAGACGCGGTGCCGACAAACTTACGACGAATTCAAAACTTTGCAGCGACGCATTTAACGGTGTAAGGGAGGTAAACCTTATATCATTGTGAAGCTCTATCATCGGTTGTTTCCCCTGCACTGTCTAAATGAGTTTCGGAAACAGTTTCGGCTTGCCAAACGAGGTTTAGAGTAGTGACCCTCCAGGTCTACTTCCGTCGTTCACACTGGATCTACAGGTTTAATTTGTTGTGTGTTGTTGTGTGTGCAAAAAGTGACTGTATTTGGGACCAAATAGTA